>JAQISU010000111.1:4582500-5077500 GCA_029339505.1 Unio delphinus | reverse complement strand
CTAGAAGGTTTCAAAAACTATTACCCCCCACAAATGCCATTCTAGAAGGTTTCAAATGTTCACAATATAAAATATTAGTTAAAATCAGAAGGTCTGTTAGGAAAATGATAATTAAGATTGATTAATCCATAACCCGAAGATTTGCTATGCATAAGAAAAACAGTTTGTGGCTATGACATGGATCAAGAACCAAGAGGTTGTATTAGTTTAGAAGGTCATCTTTAGATCTTTATAATAACTCATATTGATGCTTTTCTGACACCATTCATTATTGTATATAACTGAGATAGCTCTAGAATCGTCTTTAACAGGTATTTTAATGTTTGAGATTTTATCATTTGTCTACTGCAGAAATTAACATTAAATACTCGGTATCCAGCATCGCCCATTTCTATGAGACATACATACATACATACATACATACATACATACATACATACATACATACATACATACATACATACATACATACATACATACATACATACATACATACATTTAAGGTAATTGTCAAATTAGTAATCACGTTTAATTGTCACAAGTTTTGAAAGTTTTATTTTGCAATTTTACTCAGTATAAGAATGTGTGTCATGTTGTTTGTGGAAGGGCTGGTTGGACATTGTAACCAAAATTATACTTGGTACAACTTTGTATGCTAATTCAAACGTCTATCAGTATGTTCTGTGTAATCATCGATATCGTTGTTTTTGTTCTGAATCATCGTTGCTGTCGTCGTAACTGTAGTTCTTGTTTATATCGTTATTGTTTTGTTCATAGTTGATATCAATTTATCACATAAAGTAATTATGTCCCATGATGTCACGTGTCGCTATCACGTGATGGTGCTTCTGTGTCTTGTTTGATTTGGTACTTAGAACAATTAATTGCTTTTCTGGTGGAAAATATGAAGTTTTGTTCCCTTGGGTTAACAAATTTATATTTCTACCGTACAAGGTTAAGGTTAAGTGTATAATATTTCTTTAAGGAATATAATATACTCACCTGTACTTATCGGGATAAACTTCATACATAAACATGTAAACCAGGTAAAGAAAACTGCAGACAGGGAAAACAAGCAAACCAAGAACAATTTGATTCTCTTCATGAAAATATCAGCAAATCTAAAATGAAAAGGTAAACATGATGCAAAACAAATTGTCGTACAAATTTAAAATATAACAAAGGTACCTCACATTACCGGCCTAAACATACTGAAGGTAACTTGCATTACCAACCTAACATATAATGAATATACATTACATTACGAACCTAAACCATTTTGAAGATAACTAGCATTACCAATAAAACGTATAATAAAGGTACCTTGCATTACTGAACGAACATATAACTCGAATGGTATTTGCATTATCAACTTAAACAATTTGAAGATAACTTGCATTACCAACCTTAAACATGTCCTGAAATGACACTGCATTACCAGCCTAAAAAATTGTTGAATATATCTTGCATTAACAACCTTAAATATAATTATAGTACCTTCCATTGCGAGCCTAAACTATCATAATGGTACCTTGCATGACCAGCCTAAAAATATGCCGAAGATATCTTGCTTTACCAACCGGAAATATCATTATGGCACCTTGCATGACCAGCCTAAAAATATGCTGAATATATCTTGCTTTACCAACCTGAAATATCATAATGGTACCTTGCATGACCAGCCTAAAATATGCTGAATATATCTTGCTTTACCAACCTTAAATATCATTATGGCACCTGTTCGTGAGTCTGAGGCAACGTATCGTAAATGTAACTAATTTGTTCTAATGTGACCATGGATATTGTTTTGTAATACATTGTTAATTGTTCTAAACGTCACATTAATAATTGTTTTGTGAGGTACTCAATTATTATAAAAGTGACGCAAAGTATTTTATGCGATAATTGCGTATTGTTGTAACTGCGACACTAAATATTTCTGCGTTATGCACTGCTAATTATTTTAAACGTGAGATTATCTCTTTAACAATGTTATGTATAATTAATTTAAACGTGAGATTATATATTTAATAATGTATGCATAATTAGTTTGTTTTGTTTGCTAGGTTTTTTAAAATTATTTTCAGTTTCATTATGTACTACTGTAATGTAACATTGTATGATGGAATAAATCTTATCCAATAGCAATAGCACATCTATTTTCTACTTGTCCAATAGCAATATCACATCTATTTTTTACTTGGTCTGACTTATTGATTTTTATATATTTTATTTTGAATAAACATTGAAAACGTTCTTGAAGTTTGTTTTATACTCGGCAATCTTCGGTTTAGAAAATATTACTTGTGACCTGAGGTCAAGTGAAAGACCAAATAATCTTGTTACTGGTAAGATTATTGATTCGTGCTTGAAGATCTAGCAGAATCAATTTGTTTTATTCCTGTGACAAGTAGTTCATTCTGAATTGGAATTTATTTCTCCAAATTATTTAAATAAGTGAATATTATTTCTGGAACTACATATGTGCTCTGATAACATTCTTCGAAACACGGCGTCTTGGATTTATAGTGTAATATAGACTAAACTATAAATACTCGGATTATATTATCTTGACGGTTGGTATATAAATACTTTACAAGCCATCACAGGTACATCAATACTTTCAGAGTCGGACTTAATTTGGACGTACATTAAAGTGTTTTCAGAACTTTTATATTCAAGAGTTGTGCATGTAATTCTAGAATTCCTTTGGGATATCGTTCCCAAATCCATAAATTCTTTGTTATATTCATATTGTATTCAAGAGAAATAAATTATTGGTTGGCACAACGTTTCGAAATCAGGTATTTGATAAGACAGAACAAAAGGCCTTATCTCATCCTACCTCCACATATTGCAAAAAGAAAGTGCATATAATTTTTTTTAGTGCTACATGCTGAAAACTAACCAACTGAATAAATAACTATCTATTCCAAATGCTCTTATTTCTAAGAGGTCAAGGTCACGGAAATGTACTGAAAGCAATGCATTTGTTGGATCAATCAAACCCCTGTTTGATGAGAATATGAACCGTTCATGTTGAAGGGTTCTATATCATTTACGGGTGATTCGGCCAATTATATCGCTATTAACATTTTAAGGGGCTTGGGAGTTCCCCAGAGCAGTCTGTTTCTATTAAGAGTGCATTTATTCAGGGAATAGAGTGTGGCATTATCAAAGTTTTTTTCTTCCATTCTGTACATGTGTCATCAGACTTAGTCTCAGGAGCCGTGACATTCGGAGTAGTTTTTGCTTTACCCATCAATGGTATTCAGTTATTACTAGCAACGACCCAACTGGAGATAAGGTTGTGGGTAATCCAATTGTAACTGACAAGCCTTGTTTGGAGCCAGAATTCGAGCCTGTTTAAAACGCAATCTTTGATTTATATCCAGATTATGCAGTTAACAGCGCTAAGGAAAAAAAAAGATTTCCAGAATGTTGTTGATTAAGAGAGTGTTCATTTAACTGCCAAGTGTATATTCAGGCTTTTGATGAGGTCAAGATTTTACTCATGTTCTGATCAATCAGGTTGTAATGGTCGCATATATATATATATATATATATATATATATATATATATATATATATATATATATATATATATATATATATATATATATACATATATATATATACATATATATATATATATATATATATATATATATATATATATATATATATACATACATATATATATATACATATATATATATATATATATATATATATATATATATATATATATATATATATATATATATATATATATATATATATATATATATATATAATTTAAATACTAATCCTCTTTGTTGCAATTAGGTTAACATACGAGAATCATTTGACCTCGAACAGGAAAAATATCCAGATACCTCTTCGTTTCAGAGGGCTATTAGTGAAGCTAAAGCCACATGAGTACAGTTTGTTATTTTGTTACAAATGGGTTCTCATGAGATAATGGTGACCAAACATAAAAGTGATGTTTGTAAATATTCTAGATCTGTAGTACGTGTCACCTGGTAGGACAACCCCATCAGTATATAGCTAAGGCCCATGTGCAACCTTCTCCTGCATTGTACGAATAATTCAACAAAAAATAAATTATTTCGGTCCCTTACCTAACACCACGTCTGGTAACCAATACTTGTTGACCATAAAAAATGCGTCTACGAGATCTGATTTAATTCCCTTGATGAATATTAAAATTTAAACAATAGAAATATCTTTGATAACGAGTTATTATTACTCATTTAGGCATTATCATATCTGTCCTATCTTATCATGTGTTACATTATATATCTGGAATTTTTAAGTATGTTATGGGTGAAGTATGGCATCTAGCAAATTAGGTATTCCGCACCCTGAAATCCAAGGGGATTTAGAAAGGTTTCATCAATCTTTGAAAAGTACTACTAGGTCATATTGTTTTGATACTTAAATGATTGGGACAAATTTGTTAATTTACGTTTATGTTGTTGTTAGGGAATCAGTTAAAGGGTCTTTGAATGTTTTCCGTTTTAACTAGTTTTTCCGTCTACCAATGAAGTTGTTAAAAAAGAAACCTCTTTCAAACGATGATCCAGAACTAAAATTCTTGATATTTTGTTTGCAATGTTAAATATAGGTGTCAATGATCGTGAGTATGCAAGAACTATTCTGCATTCTACTAAAAAATTAACTATACAGGCCTGAGGCAAATAAAATAGATAGGAAATTTCTTCTCGGTGATATATTTCTTACGCTCTTCTCCATACCATACGATTATATTCATGCTACGTATTCTGGATCTTACACGGTTGAAAAGAACGTAAGTGATTTAAATTGTGTAACAAATACTCATTAGAAGCGAAAATAAAACCAACGTTGCAAAATAAATATGCTACAGGAGCATATTGATGTAGATAGACCCGTTAATCATTCGGTTCAATTTAGTTGCATTTGTCTCACACAGTGTGGATATAGGCGAGAAAATGCAACCGGACTGTATTAACGTAGGAGTAAACACTCGTTTGAATTAAGTAGGTATGAATACTCTGGACCAGCAGCATTCACATCTTCAGCAAAAAGAAATAAACGAACTAAATGGTTATTAATTGAGTATGAGCTCCTGTTTCCAGATGTTTCAACAGAAACATATAAAATCTACTACATATTTTAAATTGGTACGCGGAGGTTTGACCACAGGTGCTTTGACCATAGGTGGTTTGACCATAGGTTGTTTATCCACAGCGGGGGTTTGACCATAGGTGGTTTGACCACAGGGGGTTTGACCATATTATGAAAAGACTATGATTAGTTGTTGGAGCTTTAGATGTAAGAATATTTGGGGATTAAAGTGAGGGATTAAAAGTTGCGTAAAGCATATCTTCAGGGATTATAAGTTGCGTATTTAATTCACTAAAATTTTTATAGTTGAAGGATTATAAGTTGCGTAATGTATATCTTAACGTTATCAAGGGATTATATTTGCGTGCTATTGCACATCTGTCATTTAGTTAACCATAAAACTGTTATTCCATTAACAATAATATTTGCATGACATTAATGTTTTAATTTGATTTTATCATTTATATGCGGTATGTATTTTGTAGGACTGAGTGTAAATTTCTAGCAGATCTACAGCCTTAATTTGTGAAATGTTGGACTTGTTGTCTAATTTGTGTTCATTTTCTGTTTAATAATAAATCGAGTAGGCATGGCACCAGCCTTTATGTGGACCGAAAGCAAGCTGTTATTGACTTTTATTTATTACATGTTAATTACTAATTAGCATTCACTTATTGGCAACTCAAAGGAAACTTGTCACATAAAATTTCATTAATTGAACCATAATTTTAAACTCTAAATAACAGTTTATTATTATTATAAAAATCACATGTGGACAAACCACCTATGGACAAAACCCCGGTGGTTAAACACCCGCTGTGGACAAACCACCTATGGTCAAACCACCTATGGTCAAAAGCACCTGTGGTCAAAGCACCTAGAACCTTTAAATTCTATATTCCGCTTCCTTGAAACAAACTATGTATAAAATTATCCCTCTCAAACAGGAATTTTGAACAAAGATATTTGATGTAGAATGATTTCAAACAATTTAGTAAAGGTAATTGGAGTTCACCATGCATACTTGTTCCGAAACCAGATAATACTTTCCGCATGTTGACATATATAGGAAGGTGAATAGTGTGACCAAAACAGATCCATTTTAATGCCAAGAATCGATGACTGTTTTTGATAAATTTGGAAATGCAAATTATGGCACCATAGTTTAAATCTCTGATACCATCTTGGCATATTCCACTGAGGGCAAGAGCAAAATATATTTTGGCATTCGCGACTCCAAATGCACTTAATATCATTTGAGATGAAAGGTTCGCCTTTAACTTTTTAACCTTTAATGAACACGATTACATCTGCGTTAGATAAGTATACCAATGCTAAAGTCAAGGCTATTTCCGATGTGACTTTTAGGTATGACTCTATACTATGTCAAATTGGGTTCCGATTGTTCTATAATTGCCGAACCCCTGGCAAAATTGTTGAGAAAGTCAAGTTTCATCTGTCTGGAAAATGTCAGGAGGCTTTTGAATAGTTATAGACTATACTTAGGAGAAAACTAGTTCTTTCATCTCCAAATTCAGAGATTATTAAAATAGAGTTTGATTTTGCAGAAATAGAGTAGGCCACAAGGCATGTTAAGGAATAACACAATTTAATAGCAGATGAACTGTCACTTGATTGATTGATTTGCGTCTTTATATTTTGTATCATTCATAAGATTTATTTTTATATATGTTTGTATCATATGCATATTTCACGAAAGCGAAATGAAATCCTTATTGCGTAAATCGTGCGTTTTCTTTACTAGATGATGTATTTTGTATGTTCTAATTGCATTGTTTTATATTGTTTATTTTAATACAGTATATGTTAATTGGATGTATCATCGTTTATTAAGGACTTAACGTTGTCCAATAATCAATTGTACTTTTTACTTGACCTGTATTATTGATCTCTTTCTTTGTTTTTGTAAACAGTAAGAACTTTCTAATTTGTTTCCATTTTATAATAAAAAAATTAAATGTGACCTGAGGTAAAGTGGAAGACTATACAATCTTGTTACTGTATAGATAATTCGTTCGTGGTTAAAGGTCTAACATACTTAGTCTGTATTAATGTTAATTTCGTCAAATTCGCTAATTATTTTCTTTGCAAATTCATACGTGTTTTCTGATATTACTGTGATTCAGCAAAAGACTATTGGTATATCAGTACGTTACAAGTCATCTTAAGCACAGGATCAACTTAAGCGTTGTACTTAGTTTGAATTTCCACTGACGTTTGTTGAGAGCTTTTTTATTCAGGACTTGTGTATGTATTTATATGATTATTGTGGGATTTAGTTCGCAATGCGGTTCGTTTTTTGTTTCAATTTTACTTTTGCATTCTTGATAAATACATTATTTGTTTAAGATAACAAAGCTTGTTGGCTTCCACTCTTTTCGTTTGCTTATGTGAAGAGCATATACTCGTAACAATGTTATATAATGTTAATTTTTCCCAATATGAAAAAGTATTTTTGGTGATAGTAATCATTCTAAATGTCATACTAAATATTGTTGTGCCATACACTTTTAATTGCTTACAAGTCTCAGTAACTTGTTATATGAGGCACAATGCTAATGTTTTTAAACGTGACACTAACTACATTATGTTACGTTTCTTATTATTATTACCATGACATTAAGTGTTATTTGCTTTTTACTGTTCATTTGTACTGTGGCATTAAGTAGTATGTGCCACACACTGCTAAATGTTTGGTACAAGTTGTATACATGTAAAAACTCAAGATGGTCGCCACATGGGTGAACCTTACTTTTGCAGACCTCGCTAAAAGGCAATAAACTGCTTTTTGTTGACAACCACAGTCATCAACTATAAGACAACTGAGATCAGCTTCAAAAGGATTGAACACAATTTCTGAATGTATTGAAAATTCTGTATATATGCAGTCAAATACGAAGTACAACTGAAAAACAAAACATTTACAGTAGTATTTAAAACTAATTAAGGGAAGAGGAATGCAAGAAATGTTTTAAGTTCTATGACAGCTGCATTTACAGTAATTAAGGGACGAGGAATGCAATACATGTGTATAATTTCCATGCAACAAGTAATAATAACACTAAGAAAAATAGTTTCATTTTTAGTTCACTACAGTGGCTAAATCTCTGATAATGCATTGTCTCACGTTTTTATCAAAAACGATATAAATAATTACAAAAATTTGTATACTACTTTATTATTTAACATATGCAATAAATTATAACACATCAAAGGAGTACCTTCCTATTATCATTCCAGCTATTGCTCCACCTAGACTTCCGTAGAATCCAAACCATCCGGCTTCGGTCTGAAAACAAAGTCAGTCTCATAGAAGCTTAGTGGATTCATTAATTATTTGATAATGAATCACGTACTATAATTAATACCGACAAGTGCATAATTTAAATCCCTGGCAATATTGTATGCATGCTTTCATTTGTTTGCTGTTGCATCTGCATTTATAAAATGATATTCAGCATCATCTAAAATTAAGCGTGCATAATTTCGTTTATGATCATATGCTGCGCCTTGAGTAAATTTACCGATTATTCTTCTATCTAGATCCTTTGCGCTTTTATCATCATCGTGTAGAAACCAAACTTCAGTCTGCGTCTCACTTACTATCAGCGATATCAGTAGTTTACAATCAATCAATCATATAACGTAATAAAACTATTGGTGCCCAACGTTTCTCAGAGTAATGTCTACCAAAACAAACATAACATATCAAATGAAGACCCTTAGCAAACTCTAATGAAATAATACGAGCGTATCCAGTTAGATTAAAATCTGGAAATGGCCCGTTAATCGCCACTCTGGTCATTTTCTGCGTGTGATGTCCAAATCGCGCAAAATATTCA
The DNA here is from genome assembly GCA_029339505.1 of Unio delphinus. NCBI lineage: Eukaryota > Metazoa > Mollusca > Bivalvia > Unionida > Unionidae > Unio > Unio delphinus. Next base: position 5,068,525 of record JAQISU010000111.1, on the reverse strand, counting down.
GAACATTCTCTCATCCCCCCAAAACAACTTCCTGTATAACACGCGACCATGTCTACAGATACAACTTAGATGTGGTCATACTTTGGTATTCCACAATCCACCGTGTCTGTCAGCTTACCTGTTGTGGTCATACTTTGGTATTCCACAATCCACCGTGTCTGTCAGCTTACCTGTTGTGGTCATACTTTGGTATTCCACAATCCACCGTGTCTGTCAGCTTACCTGCACATCTTCAAGAAATTCAAATCATGTTGGTTACCACGAACTTTCTCTTGCAAAGTGAGCTGCAACTGACGCAACGGTGAAACAGTTACTCAGCAACTCGTCAATGTTATCAGTTGACAATTTATGCGTATGAATTTTCTTTTCTTCGTCGAGGTAGTCTACCCGGTATATTTCACCGTTACGTCGTACGAATTGATCATATTTTTCATCACTTTGAAATAGCCATACTGATATAGGATCATTTTAACTTATTTCGTGAATAAAGTCAAATATATTACACCCAGAGTTTTTGGAATATATTCTTACGGTTCGATCTCGTGGAAATATTGCTACTCCGTTAGTCCACGCACACACATTATGATCAATAATATTTATTGTAGCACCTCCTTTTTTATTATGTTTCGAATCGTATAAACCTTTTCCTGTTATAGTTGCTACTATTATTGGAAAGTTTAGCATTTTGTTTAACCTAGATACATCATTAGTTGTAGCTCCGGTATTTTTTAAATACTATTTTACTAATTCAACTCACTCGTTTATCTTTCTACGTCTTAGATCACTTAGACCATTTCCATGTATCGCGTTTGTAAAAAAAGTTCGATTAGTTGTCAGCGATATTTATTTATTTATTTATTTTGGTGGGGAGGGGGAATGCTATCGGAGCTAGATCATTAATATTAGGTTTATCGTTTATCGAATAAATGCCATAAAAACAACAGGGTATCCTCGTATAAAATATGGTTCATCAATCCCAGTCAATACTACTGGTTTGGAATTTCTTCACAACAGCGGTGTTTTTTTTTAAATAACAAACAGGATCACGTTTGTCGCGGCTAAACCACACAGTAAAATCCGTTTGTAATTGCACAACAATTTTTAGTCAGAAAAAGTATCTTTGATCGTTAAGAAAATCAATATTTTCTTTTGCTCGCTCATCGTTCATTGTAACCTCTATGACGTTTTCGACACCTTTGGTGTTGGGTATAATTTTGAATGTGGACGATACGTGAGATACCCCATCTATATTAAAGAAACTTGATAATTCTGTGGAAATTTACAAAATCTGCAAAAGTAACGAAATTGAAAAAAATACCATAATATTTTCGAAGCGACTTAATAAATCTGTAGATACAGATACTGGCGAATAATTAGTATTTCAATCAAACACTACAGCCAGCAACTATTTGATATTATATCACCTTCGGTAGGACGTGTAGCAGAAAATATAACCAAATCTTCTCTCTCTGAAAGATGTAAAGATAAAATAACTTTTCAATATTGTTGAAGGAAGATATTTACCTATATTGTCAGAATGATAGTGCAAATGGGATATAACTACTGTCAGACTTCTTTATTCAGTATTTTAGAGAAGTTACCTCCCTTGTTATTGTCAACTACCTGAACGAATGAAGGTAATTGTAATCGTCATCAAAACAAAATCATATATATATTTCAACCTACAGAAACATTATATATATATATATATAAATATTTATGTAGCTTCAAATTCAGTGATCGACGGAGTCATTATTGGCATCCACAATGACAGACTTGATAATACTACTTTACCAGCATCGCCTCCAGGTCGTCATATAGCATCATTATCATCACCTTTTTGTATGAGTACAACCGTAGTATTGGCTCCGAATATAGCCTTTTTAACATTTCTACAAAACCCGAAAATGTAAGATAGTGAATTGCACATGAACATTTTCTACGCGCACCTGAGAACATTAATTTACGTGTTTTAAATCCTTAATTGTACTCTGAATTAACATTAATAATCATATCTTCGATATTAACATCAGCAGCATGAGCAACACGGTCTTTTCATCGTCTCGTAACACATGGATTGTCATTGAGATGATTGGAGCCATCTTTAGCAAAATTCTTTGATGGACCAGCTGATCTTATATAATCATCGGAATATCTAGCTAGGTCTATTATCGTTGTAGCACCTTAAACATATTTTTGAATCGATTCGATATTTATTCCACAATAAACAAAAATGTAGCTCTATCAAACAAAGCCATAATTCCATCGTTAGCAAAACCAAAAATAACATCAACATTGTATGCATCATCAGTTCACCTACTTTGATAAATGCTACAGCGGGTGGAAAAGATTGAATTGTATCCTGAAATTATAGTTAAATTCTGCTTCATGATTTGGCTGTCTTGCGTCATAAGAATAAAATTGATAATCGCGCACGAATTCATCATTGAGAACCGGTGAAAATATATTAAATGATGGGTCAGATACACGTTTAAGCATTCTATGATATATTTCTCGATCTCAATCAACGTCGCATACGAAGTCTATCTTCGGTAAAGCTAGTATTTATACTCTGTTCTTTTTCTTGATTCATCAAGGCTGCTAGATTTTGTTCCGCGGCTTGGTTTATTATTTTACTGATATTTGCCAGCATAATTTCAGTAGATGGTTATTTTACTTACTGTGGTTTTCATCGTATTAATCGTGTTAGTCTTTCTTTGGCTGCAGAAAACGCCTTACTAGCAATATTACCAATAACACAAGGAGCTTTTTCACCAATAACATTAATAGCCTTCATCGAAAATTGTTTTGCGATTGGAGCTATTTTGGGAGCCATTCCTGCAAATAACCCTTGAATAACATTACCAAGACCATCATCGTAAGTTGGTTTGTTTGTTTGTTTGATTAGGATTTTTAACGTAGCTTTAACAATTTTTCAGTCATATCGCTACGATGTCTGCAGTGAGGCAGTTTATAGTGATGTCTAGCACTGAGACATCATGCCGCAGACATGTAGCATGATGTCCCACCCAGTCACATTATCCTGACACCAGGCCGACCAGTCCTAACACTAACCTCTTAATGCTGAGCGTCAAGCGAGGCAGCTGTTAGTACCGTTTTTGTAAGTCTTTGGTATGACTCGGCCGGGGATCGAACCGACGACCTCCCGCTTCCGGGGCGGACGCTCTAACCACTAGGCCACCGGAGCGGTTCATCATCGTAAGTTGGATTTAGACTGCTAATCGTGAATTTGTTACTCTGACCATTACAGGTCCACGGTGTCGTTGATGTATGATCATCTTATTTGTTATCCATTTATCTAATCACTGTGATAGTTATCAACGAGTTCATCGATACGTTCCCGGTAAATGCTAATATCCATGATACCACATTGAAATAATCGTCGACAAATATCAGCGGCTTCATTAATTATTTCGGGTGAATTTTTTTCCAGATTATTTTCCTCCTATGAGAATTTCTAATCGTGCTATGTCGGAAAGAATGTAATTAGGGCAGGCAATAAGACCACTTTCTGTAGAAAAAACCACTACTTTTGTTTTTACGTGATGTACCTTTTCAGAAAATAAAAAAATCTGAATCATCGTTACTAATACTACCCTAATGAAGACGAATATTTAAGATCATTCTACGATATTCATCTTCCTTAAGTCCATGATATTTTTGTAAAACATCAGAAAAATAATTCGAATCATCTGCAGTGTATTTACCTCATTGATCATCCTCCGTATCTTTAATTTTTTCATACGTTCCTGGTTCCAATTTATCAATTAATGTGTGAAGGTATTGAAGAATTTCTCTCACTTCTGGTTTCTGCTGTTTTTGTTCGTTTTTTAAAAATCTTTCATTGTTTTGCTGTTTTGTTCCTCATATTGACCAAACACGTTGTCTACCTCATCGATGAATCTTATATACGATGTGCTTTTAGTGTTGATTCGACTTGTTTTAGTTTCAATTCTGTTAAACACATCAGCCCAGTGCTGTAGACTGGACATAAAATTTCCTTATGTCCATTGTTGTTCAATTTTCATACTGTGTAACAAGAGCTGGAAATTCATTTGGATCACTTTTGTCGATTACTTTCAAAGCATCTTCAGTAAATGTATTGCGTAATTCTTCGATTATTTCTTCATTAGTGTTTTTCTTTTTATTAATAGGTTTTGCTAGTTGAGTCATTCGGCAAGGAAGATCTTGTAAAAGCTTTGATGTTTCTTTAGTTTTTTTAGCTATTTTTTGAAGTTGAGAAAGAAGAGGTTTGGTTGTTTCCGTAACAGGTTCGAATAATTGTTGAGACAATTCTCCATAATCAAGCTGAGATTTCTAGCGTTCTTGTAATTGTCGCCTGACAAAATCACGGACTGGTAAAGAATTCTTAATTGCTTTTAATCGCTCACGGGCCAACTTGGGATTTCATGTTTCACCAACCATTATTGATATAACAATGATTTAATTTACAGCACTAGAGATGGCGTGATCTCCATAAAGGATCAACTGGTAAACATCAAGCGCATACTTATTTAGAAAAACACCAAGACATCAGCGTAGTAACAAAAACAACTACACGAGCGAAACTCTCTCGAAAGTTAAAGGATCTGGTGTGGCGTCATTCACCTAATGTATTCCGTTTTTGTAAGAAGCCTTAGTTTAACAAGTATGACCTTATCAAATGTGATGGGTTCGCCCTCTCTGCTGCTTCGTCAAACTGACGGATTTAAAATATAAATGACGTATATTATGTATATTGTCATTCCTCCAGTATTTTAGTTGGCAATATTACTAATATTAGTATCAGTGCACATACTTATAATATTAGTATCAGTACACATACTTATGATATTAGTCTCAGTACACATACTTATAATATTACTGCACGGTATATATATACTTTTAATGTTAGTATTAGTACACGTACTTATAATATTAGTATCAGTACACATACTGATAATATTAGTATCAGTACACACACTTATAATATTAGTATAATTACACATACTAATAATATTAGTCTCAGTACACATACTAATAATATTAGTCTCAGTACACATACTTATAATATTAGTATCAGTACACATACTTATATTATTACTGCACAGTACACATACTTATAAAGTTAGTATCAGTACACATACTAATAATATTACTCTCAGTACACATACTTATGATATTAGTCTCAGTTCACATACTTATAATATTAGTATCAGTACACATACTTATATTATTACTGCACAGTACACATACTTATAAAGTTAGTCTCAGTACACATACTAATAATATTACTCTCAGTACACATACTTATGATATCAGTCTCAGTACACATACTAATAATATTAGTATCAGTACATATTCTTATATATTACCACACACACTTATGGTATAGCTGATGGACATTGTAGTAGTAGTAGTAGTAGTAGTAGTAGTAGTAGTAGTAAGATTAGCAATAGTACTAATAGTAGCAGTAGTGGTAGTAGTAGTCGTAATTGTAACAGAGGTTTAGTTATTTTTTAAAATGCATTTTTTTTAATATTCAGACTTGGGATTTGGTTAAAACATCGATCTATATCACTTTCTTGTGTAGCTTTTATCATGACCAAGCACCGTACAATAAATGTGTGAAACAATACGATAGCTTCAGATATGTCATCCTTAAATGGTTAGGATTCCTTGACGAGTAACTAAATATAAAGGTTGAATTAATTACCTGCATGATGCCAATACCTGTGTATTTACATAAAAAGTTCGTGCTAATCATCTGTGAGAACAATAAAAGTTAGGACCACTTACTTATGTGATCTCTAAACGGTGGTTGTTTAATTATTACCTGTGTTATCCCTAAACGGTGGTTGGTTAATTATTACCTGTGTTATCCCCAAAGGGTTCAGGTTGATGTCCAGCACACTCCCCCAAGACCCGTAAACGCCCGCTGGGATAGCAAATGTGAAGGCGATGTACCAGAACCACTTGTGTCTTGGAGAAAGGTAGCATGAAAAAGGCAAATAAGTTCATAACGTCGAATTAAGGAAAATAACTGTATCTAATGTGTATAAAATAAAAGAGCATGAATGGAAAGGTTTAAGTTACGTCATCATCTGGCATGTGTGAGACACAAAGGCAGACTCATAAATCCACTTAAAAGACAGACACAATACATTTAGCGAAATATGTCCCAGGCAATGTTCCCTCTAATTCTTGACGATGCTGCGCGGAAAAATATAGGCGTGCGCGGAAAAACATGATGCAAAATTTTAGTGAGCGACATTTGTGAAAGTCGTACATTTACAAATGTTTAAAACTCTATTACACAGCAGTCTTCTATATAATAAATTAAACATTTCGTACAGGCATATGCATTGTTCAATTATGTTAATAAAAATATTATTCTGCTTACTTTATATTAATGATGTCGGTAAAGTGCTACACATATATGTCATATTTAATTATAAAAACTACAAATAAAATAAATGTAGTTTGAAATTTAGAGCAAAACAGTTACTTTATTCATTTATTGCCGAATTTTCACGTCTGTCTTTGTCTGTGGTCCAATGCTTGTAAGCCGCATCTAGATCAATAGTGCTTCCTGATGAAAGATAGAATTTTATGCGCATCAAATTATCCAAATGATTTACTTGTAGCCTGTTTCTAGATTTTGTTTTAATTGAGTTCATTAGGCTAAAACCGCGTTCGCAGTCTGCACTTGATGCTTGAAATGTCCCACAAATGTCCAGCAGAATCGACAGCTCTTTCATGTCTTCATTCTTCATGACACAGCTTACGACGTCAGTGAAAGTCTGAATTGATCCAGTTTTCATTTTCTCTGCAATCAGAAATTTGAAGTCATCATACTGTTCACCGATCTTTGAGATTACACTCTCTTGACAGTTTGGTATAATTCTTGAAAACCTTCTTATCAGTTTGTTCAAACTGTCTTTGCCAAATTCAAAACTTGAATTCTTTGCAATGATGCAGTGGTCAAATGCGTGCCAATCCATTAATTCATCATCCGGAAATCTCTTCTCAAGGTGATTATATAATAGTTCAACAAATCTAAGAATTAAAGCCTTGTCGACGTCACGGTCAATTGAATTAAGAACTTCCTTCACTGCATCACTCAAATGAACTGTTTCTCCAAGATACTGCGATCTTATTTTACATAGTTTGACCTTTATAAACTGAAACACTTCAATAGTTGTCAGAATACTTCTTTGAAAATATTTGCTTATTGATGCCAGTTCTCCGAAAACATCGTTAAGTACTGTCAAAGCCAGTCGAAACTGCGGATTTAGAAGTCTCTTCGGACAGAACTTATTGATTGGATCATTGCTCATGTTTACTTGTTCAGTGCAATACTCAATCAAAACCTAGTTTCGCACAAAAGCGGCAGCTGCTAAATGCCTAGACAACCACCTTACCTCATGCAAAGGCCGAAATGCCACGGAATCACTTTCTGCGGCATTGGCCAATTCCTGGAATTTCTCATTTTTAACTGATGACCTGCTGAACATTGTATAAACTGTCCTAAGTAATGTTTCAATATCGTGCATTAATGAAACTTGCTTCCAAGCATCTTCAACAGCTAAGTCTTCGCGATGAGCAGGACAATGTTGTTCAGACAAATGATGTATCTCACGTCTCAGAACTGCAGCCACACCATTATTTTTCCCTAGCTTGACAGATGCGCCATCTGATGTAAACATCACCATCTTCTGCTGATCAAATTGATTTTCACAATAGATATGTTTTATTGCTGTCACAATAGAGACGCTGTCGCATGAGGACAGCTTCACGATGCCACCGAATATTGTTTTGCAAACAATTTCTGTTTCAGGCCGATACTTGAAATATACAATCAGCATTTTCTGAACTGAAATATCGGTACTTTCATCTATTATCAACGTGTGGAATGCCGACTTTCGCAATTCAGTCATAAGCTGAGTTTTTTGAAGACAAGGCTTATGCACTCAACAAATTCGAACGCATGATTTTTGCTGCGTCAACTTTGTGGAATTTTAACGTATTTTGCAACATGCTCATGGATATCTTGTACAGAAAACATGGATGCATTCAGTTTAATAGCAAGAATAACGTTATCAATCAGCACTTTTACCAAATCTGAAGTTGACCGCTTTCTCTCTTCCATCTCTTCTCTGATGCTACGATCTGCCGTACTCTCCTGTAGCATACGCAAAATTCCACCACTCTTCCGATTCCGTAGCTTTTTAACTGATTCAGTGTGCACTTTTTGAATGAGATGCCGCTTTAAGTAATCAAGTTTCCATTCATCTCATTTTCCCCGTGCTGAACTCTCCTGAAGCATTTGCAGTTGAGCAAATAGTGCAAACAACAGCGCCATCATCATTGCATGTGAAAATATCTTTTTACCTTTTGCTTCTTAGACGATGACAACACATCCGCTTCGATCAGTTCTGATAGCCACTCTTCCTTGAATCTTGAACAAGTTTTCTTTTTCAACGAATATTGACATCCTTCTGCTTTTCTTTTGGACATTATGTGCGTGGGTAATTTATTATTTAATATGAAAAAGCATGCTACAACTTCTTGCTTTATCGCTCGCCAACATAACTTCCGCCGGCTGCAGCAGGTAATTTTCCCTCTCACATATTTGCTGCGCGGCAACTTAAAACTGCTGCGCGGCAACTGAGTAAGAGCTGCGCGGCCGCGCAGCCGCGCAGCTTAAAGGGAACATTGGTCCCAGGTATGATACACCTGAATAAACATGTAGGGTGAAAGAAAATTAAGTCCTTGAATAAAAGACTGCGAAGGATACACTAGAATAATTGCTTTATTTCATGATGGCTATAATGTTATACCTTTTTATTTCACGAAGAATTTAATATCATATTTTATATCATGAATGATGTAATAGCTTAACCGCTTTATTTCCTATAATAATAATAATAATAATAATAATAATAATAATAATAATAATAATAATACTGAGGACATTGTAAAGCGCCTAATGGTTAGACGCTCTAAGCGCATTACAACACTCATAATAATATGACTACAAGAAAAATATAAAAAAACCACCATGAAATTAGAAACCATACAAATATGCTAAAAATAGTTAAGGTAGGAAACATAATTAGGTTTTAAATTTGTTCTCGCTGTCAAAAAATGTGAGTTTTAAGAGCGCTCTTTAAAGTGATCACTGTGTCTGCGTTTAATTTCAATGGGCATGTCGTCCCACGATACTGGTCCGTGGTATGCAAAAATAACGTTGTCAATATGACTTCCTTTTCTTGGTGTGATTAATGAGTATGCGATTGTCAAAAGAGGAGCTTAAATATCTTGTTCGTGTGTACACATGGGTGAGGCAAGATAGGTATGTTGGACTGAGGTCCGTCAGTGAAACGTAGCACAGAGAACAATTATTTGTGTTTGATTCTGGATCGAATTAATAGCCGTTGTAGGGTACGGAGCAGCTGGGAGGTGTTCTCTAATCCGAGCAGTTATGTTTGGAAATGTTTGATGCCTAACTGCTTTGTTTCCTATAGGATATGATAGCATAACATGGTTATTTCATGAAAGACGAGGTATCATAAATTCAGGAAAACAGGTGGGTGAGAAGAATAAAACATTGAACATTTGGTAGAGGATGAAGGTTGTGCAGATATTGAACTGAACCGTTGGGTAGAGGATCTACACTTGTGTAGATATTGACCAGTTGGGTAGAGAATGTACACTGGTGTAGATATTGAATAGTTGAGTAGATGATGTACACTTATTTAGCTAGTAAACAGTTGGGTGGAGGATGGACATTTGTGTACATATTGAACAGTTGTGTAGATGATGAACATTTGTGTATATATTGGACAGTTGGGTAGAGGATGAACATTTGTGTATATATTGAACAGTTGTGTAGACGAGTAACATTTGTGTGTATATTAAATAGTTGGTAGAGGATGAACAATTGTGTAGATACTAAATAGTTGGGTAGAGGATGAATATTTGTATAAATGTTCATCATTTGGGTAGAGGATGAAACCTTGTTTAGTTTTTGAGCAGTTGGGTAGAGGATGAACCCTTGTGTAGTTATTGAACAGTTGAGTAGAGGATGAACCCTTGTGTAGTTTTATTGAACAGTTGAGTAGAGGATGAAACCTTGTGTAGTTATTGAACAGTTGGGTAGACGATGAACATTTGTGTATATATTAAACAGTTGTGTAGACGATGAACATTTGTGTAGATATTGAACTGTTGGGTAGAGGATGAACAATTGTGTAGATACTAAATATTTGGGATAGATGGGTAGAGGATGAATACTTGTATAAATGTTCATCATTTGGGTAGAGGATGAAACTTTGTTTAGTTATTGAACAGTTGGGTAGAGGATGAACCCTTGTGTAGTTATTGAACATTTGGCTAGAGGATGAACCATGTTAAGTTGTGTTAGGAATGAATGTAAACAAAGATCCACCGTTTTGTTGGCCAAACAGTTTTCATTGGACGTTATGCGTTTTCATATTAGCGTCTCCTGATGACATTAGCATGAATCTATTTGTGTCATTGTCGTATGTATTTCAGAAATGCTTTAAACGCAAAAATTATACATTTTCAGAGATCGTGATGTCGTCAACGTCAAATTAATTACCTGATTAATTTAAAAAATCCCTCTTTAAATTCGTATCGTTTTAGACCTGCCGTAATGCTGGGAGGCTGGTGTGGTTTGTCTGGAAAGTATACAACCACAACAAGAAACAGGGCAGTAGTCAAGCCAAAGTCTGCAATTATATCCAAAGAAAAAAGTCGCACACAAAGTTATAGGACAATAAATAAATCAATGCATTCAAAACTGCAATTAGATTTTTACAAACCTCTAGTAATTTTTAAACAAGATTTCTGGGTTAAATATGTAATGAGAAGCTGGAATTAGCTCGAATACAATCTATTAAAACGAAAACTAAACATGTTTCATCTTGGCAGATATATATTGCTTTCCTGTTAACATGTTGTTTGTTAGATTATATATTTAGATAACAAGTTCGATGATACAAACTGCTACTGGTCATCATATTATAGATGCAAAGATAATGTTGGAAAAATTTGTTGAACCGGTCATATAGATGATTTGGCAATACAATATAACGAGTTTCAGTAAAATGGACTTTAAGACCTTATCCAATCTTACTGCGAAATTTGATAACTATGTGAGATCTGACCCACTGAATTTGATAACTATGTGAGACCCTGACCCATTGAATTTGATAACTTTGTGAGACCCTGACCCATTGAATTTGATAACTATGTGAGACCCTGACCCATTGAATTTGATAACTATGTGAGACCCTGACCCATCGAATTTGATAACTTTGTGAGACCCTGACCCATTGAATTTGATAACTTTGTGAGACCCTGACCCATTGAATTTGATAACTTTGTGAGACCCTGACCCATTGAATTTGATAACTTTGTGAGACCCTGACCCATTGATAGTTGTACTATTGAGTACGAGCCATATTAGGTCTCATTTGGATTGAGAGACTGTTCTTAATTGAATACAATAAAAATAGACTAGTGTTTGTTTGCATTAAAAATAACAGAACTTACATATTTGAGGGGGAAAAAAAACCAAGATATACCGTTTTGTAGTGTTGTCAATACTATTCTGTTCATTTTAGTCGAATGTTTGGGACCTTGTAAACTGGTGTTCTGCTGCGCGAACCTGTACTGTGTACACTGTGCAGTTAATTACCACAGACAAGTTTTGGTGAACCTACCGTTCGTTGCTCGTTGGAAACTACACATGACATTTCTAAGGAGTGTTGGCAGACGAATCGACACAGTAAATTGCTAAGTAATGCTGACAGTAGAAACGACACAATGACTCTGTATATATATATAGTGTAGACAGTACAAAGAAGACAATTTTAGTATAAACGACACAATATATTGGTAGTGTTGCCAGTAGAAATGACACAAGGAACATCCAAGAGTTTTTCACTGGCGCGGTGGAAATATTAACTTAAATGTCTGTTATAATACATATATCAATACCTTTTGTCATAATGTGTGTTTTTTTAATGAAAAAGGCCTGGTAAAATAGGGTATTTAAATCAGACTTGATCAATTAAACTACTCACTTGATACAGGGCTTATTTTGACGACTGAATGAAACTGATATGATCACCTAACCAATGGTCTACATATAATTAATTACAGTTTGCTTTGTCTAGTTTCCAATTACTGTATCACTTCTCATGTTGCATACAATAAATCCATGGACGTTATATTTCAATTATACATAAGTTGTTGTATTTGCTAACAAATATGTCACAGAGGTAAATGAAACTAGTACGTATGACTCCAAAGGGAAATCGCATATCACATGATCCTTATATTTAATATTGGGATGACATTAACGGGTTATAACCTTAATGGGTCGACTGAAATTGGAAACTACCATGGGTCTAAGAATGTATTGCTTTCATCGGTTCTGCAGATGTTAAATTGTTTTATCAGCGATCACCAGTTACATTTATAATCCAACACACCACATATATGATCTAGATACACCATTATACAATCCAGTACTCTAAGATTATTATTCACATGTAACCCTATAATCGGCTTAGGGAAAGTTATAGACATAAAAAGGAGAGAGAATTCGATATTAGCAGTACCAATCAATATCAAATTGACCATAATACGCGAGAAATTTAAGAAGAATGGACAATCCCGACTGGATGTCAAAGGAGATGTAAGGAAAATAAAATGTATAGGACTGGAGAATTAAGCTAACATGCCGCGATTTTTATGCATGTGGTCTCCATGCAAATATCATGTTCAATGTGTGGTGCAGTGGTCCCTAAGGGAGACTTGTAACATAAAATGACCAGGGCACCAGAAATAAATATACTAATTCTATTAATAAAATCCATTTTTGTAAGGTTTCAGTTTTATGTGCTTGTGAACGCACTTGCCAGTTAAAATTAAAAATCCCTTTCGTCCTTTCTCTCTTCTCTGTGATAAATTGATTGTACGTAAGCGTATAGTAGTGTGTCTATACATACTTCCTTCGTTTATATATATGTGTGTGAATAATGCTTATCAACACTTCCTTCCCTTTTCGTTCTATTGAAGGGATGTGTGTGTGTGTGTGTGTGTGTGTGTGTGTGTGTGTGTGTGTAGCAATTAAGAGGTGCTCTAGGTATGTGTACTTTTGATAGTATATGTGGTGTGTTTGCCTGCAATTAAATGTGTGTTGGATTATATATAAAACAGCTCATCATTATCATTATAACCAAAGGCAATAAAATAGCATAAGGCGATACAGTCGAAAGAGCCATGTTAATTTACTGTTTGAGTCCGATGTGCCATTTCCAGTTAACCCTATGGTGTCGTGTCTGAATCTATAAACAGTTTACCCTCTGAGGTTCAAAACCCCACAATACCATTCCCATGTTAAACGTACGAAAACTAATTTCCCATTTGAGTTCTGCGTGCTGTCTCCACGCTATCAGATGGCGTAATCTTAATTCCAGTCAGGATTGAAAGTGACACATAAATACTTACATTAAATTTGCAAAAAAGGATATGCTCTTTTATTTCCTATATTTTCCAATGCCGACGTGCTTTTGTTATGTTCGTGCGTTGCTTATGTATGTTTTGACAACTATTTTGACAACAAATGAGAAATTGGTGTAAAGAATAAACGTCTACTTACAAAGGTAATTTAAATGCATTATTTGACTCCGAATATCTCCCAAATCTGTAACTAAAAGAAATTAATTAAAGCAATGAATAGTTTTGGTATGGAAGGTACAGTCAATGATACATACAATGATATTATTTGACAGGATGATACAGTTATATTAAAATAGTATTATAATCGATGACACGTTTAATGGTACACATACATAATATCCAGCTACCCCTAAACCTCGACATGATAAAACAATTACAGATTACCTCTGACAGCAAAACCATCCTAGTTATAATATATATCATTGTTATTGTCCAAATCAACTTTGTTTTGTCAAAATGAACAAGTTTAGTTAAAAAATGCCGACTTCTCAGTATTATAAAGTCTTCATTATTATTATAAGATATGCATTAAGATGATGATGATGATGATGATGATGATGATGATGATGATGATGATAACGATGTCGATGACGGTAAAAATGTTGTTGATTATAATGATGCTGATGATAATATTGGTATTGAATATACCATCAATAACATCAACAAGAAACAACAATGCCATCATCGTCTTCTACGTTGTCATCATCTGTGGTATTGTTTACCACCAACATAATCATCATCCGCAATACGTTACGTATATGTGATGTTCATTTACAATATAATAAATGTGCGTGATGAAACGAAGTAATTTCTAATGGTCCTTTTAAACATTAAATAGGACATTCCATCAACTCGTCCATGCAAATATTTGTACAAGATGATTTTGTCCGTTAGTTTTCATCACGGTTAATGATTGTTTCAAACTTGTATTTTCTACCAGAATCTATATTTCCGATTCGATTAATATATCAAGGAGTGAAAAAGAATATCATGTAAAGGTTTGGGTTTCATTTGTAGGAAATGTTTCTGTAAAGAATATTATTGTCTTTGGTATGGGTTGGTGAAGTATGACGCGGAAGCAAACTGAGTAAAGTGTAATGCTCAAGGACACATCACAGCAACCGATCCAGACTAATGTGATGGTAATAAAAGTTCCCTTACCGCTCTGGTCAGGAGTTCAATGCTTTTATCGCTGAGCCACTGTGACTTGTACATTGCGAAATAATATTTAATATAATTGCATGAATAACAAACGACGATGTATTGTGGTTTTCTTTGTTTCAAACTTATATAACATATTGAATTACCATTTACAAAACTTTTGAAACCTATTTACTAGATTTGATGCCGACTTATAAAGATCCTTTACATTATACCTTATAGCAAATACCGATGCAATGTTATAATTCCGTTCGAATATGAAAGAAAAGGCTTTTCAAAATTAAGTGATTATGTCCTTAATGAATTAAGATGTGAACATACTACAAATTATCCACTTGCCTGTAAAATTCGGAACAGCTGCCATCGAAAAGTTGCTGTGATACAACATATAATTTATTAGCAAAATCGCAGAATACAAGTTTATTTTAAATGCCATAAAGATGAGTACAACATTATATTAAAAATGTGGAATTAGAACTTAAATATTGATGTTTCAGTTATTAAAGGTGTAGTCTAAAATCGGCTATTTCATTCAAAACAATTGACGTTGACACTTTGTAACTTTTAGCATTCGCCACTTTCACTAGACATGAAATTGTATCCTATTTTCGTGGCCTCAGAGAAGACAGAAACATTATTTCAGGAAATATATGGGGTTAGACATGAAATTGTATTTTAATACCATGGACACTCTAGTAGACAAACCCTTTTTTACGGTGTATATATACATTTTATCATCAGAATATTACAATACGAATGTTTTAATGATCGCTTTAAAAACTTCTTTCAGACAAACTTGGAAGAGAATTTCATAAGAATAACATTTATATTTTCATTGGAACTCTGGATTAGTAAATATTTATATTTACCTCGGAGGCTGTGTAACCAAAGCAGGTCCTGAGGTGAAAAGTAATTATAAGATGTAAAATTACTTTACAAAGTAAAATAGTCGTAGATTAGTTTTATGTACAATCTGAAGAACGAACTAGGATTTACTGTTGCTGATAGATAGATAGATAGATAGATAGATAGATAGATAGATAGATAGATAGATAGATAGATAGATACCATTTACAGTGGATTTAGTTATATATGGATATATATATGTGGGACCATATATGCATGAGATTAAGTTGTAATCACGGCATGCAAGAGTTCTGTGATCATGAGGTTTGTGAACGTGCTGTCCTCACAAGGTGTATGAGTGTTTGGCCATCAGTTTATGTATGAGTGTGCTGCCATCACGCGGTGTATGAAGGTTCTGTCATCATGCGGTGTATAAGGGTGCTGTCATCACGAGGTGTATGAGCGTGCTGTCATCACTAGGTGAATGAGCGTGCTATCATCACGAGGTGTATGAGCGTGCTATCATCACGAGGTGTATGAGCGTGCTATCATCATGAGGTGTATGAGCGTGCTGTCATCACGCCTGAAACAACGACGAAAGTGAAATATTGTCGACTGATCACCTGTAAGAAACGCGGACTTTAAATGTCCAGCTTTTAAATATGGACTTTTATTTCTCACTATATAAAGTCACAAACTTTCAAGAACAAATTGTTATTCAAGAATGGACATCTAATGACACATATTATTTAAATATAAGCTAGTAATCTTCCGGCTTTTCAAAGAATTTTGTGAGTCAATAAATCTTTTGCGTTTCTGTCGTACATGCATCACTGTATCTATATCTGTCTCTCTACTTGTGTATGTCTGTCTGTCTGTCTGTCTGTCTCTCTCTTACTTCAGTCCTACGTGAACCTTACCTAGCACAAAGGCCATTGCTGCCCCTATCGATGCAAACAAGATCGAGACTGCGGTTGACGTGGCCCTATGATCGTGTGCAAACCATGTCGCGGAGAGCAGAGTGGGCGCAGCGAACGATATAGTCCCGCCAATACCATTCAACAGCTGTCCCGCTCCTATCAACCTGTGAATGTTGGTCCAAATAAATAAAATGTGTTTCGACGTTTCAATATAATTTTTAAAAAAATAAGTAATCACATTTGTTATGGTTGCTACTTGTATAAGATATATGTCGTGATAAACTGCAATCAGTATTAAATGATTCCTTTATTCTTTTTCTCATATCGATACTCTGTATACTTTTGTGTCCTTTTTTATCGTACTAGCAGATCTACCCTTTTATTAAGATTAAACGCTACAAAACTTTTAACACATAATTATGCATTTAATTTTAGCTAATTTATGATTCATTCGCAATACTCGAATTCGGTAATTCGATCTTCAGACGATAATGTATAATGATGAAACAGTAAATAAAATGTACATCGTGTATATATTTATTTCTCGTTAGGCACCGTTGCTAAAATACTCTCTCTCTCTCTCTCTCTCTCTCTCTCTCTCTCTCTCTCTCTCTCTCTCTCTCTCTCTCTCTCTCTCTCAATGGCATTTCTTAACATATGAATAATTACTCTTTCTCATGGCAAGAAATGAGATAAAGGTTATGATAAGTCATTACACACAACTCACATAACATTTCCACGTCCTCGTTCCAAATACAGATAACTAAGGCTCTTCGAAATTAAACCATCTCTAAACATGCAACAGTAATAATGTAGGACACTTGAGGCCATTAGTGACTTACAATATAAAGGGGATATAGAATTTAAAGGGACACTTGGAAACGTAACATATACGGTGCACTTGGGCGACATTGGGACTTTAATATAAGAATGGCACCGGTGGACAATGGGACGTACCATTTAAAACGAGGTAAAACACACAGCGACAATGGGAAATTAAACATGAGGTTAATAGGGACAAACTGGTTTATAGGGACAAAAGGGTTATAGGGACAAAAGGGTTATAGGGATGGATATGAGAGTTGTATTGGGACAAATGGGTTTATGAGGACAAACAACAACATATAAAAGAAACAAACATGTAAATACTTTTACAACACAAATACAAAACGTATTTTGGTAAGGAAAAAAGAGTTTATCGTTTCGATGCAAATGATTGGCTTTGAAAATGGCCTCTGATGTTTGTTCACAAAAGACAGCTTCGTATCAACCCTTCCTCAAGTTTCGTCTTACATCAGATTAGTAGATGAAGATTCTCTTCCGACAGCCTTGCACTTCAAGCGTGTCGAGGAAAGTTACAACCAAGAGACCACTAAACCCATGTGACGATTGATATGAAGAATGCATGAGTGCCACATGTCTGTTGTGCCGCGCGAACGAGGAGAAAGGATAAGAAGACGGTATATTTGATGTCCATTGAAAAAAAAAAACTCACATACAACAAAGGCTATTTACAACAATATACCACTAAATTGTATCGTGTTACTGGACGAGTGGGTGGCCGTCATCTCCCCCGTCTAGACACTGGACGTCATGAACGAAGTGTTCAAATGAACTGTCTATTTGCTCTAGTTTATACGAGTGGCCACAAAGAGAATACGACGTGCACAACGGCGAAAGAATTCTCAAAGAAAAACCAAATAGGCAAGCGACGAGTCAAAGAAGTGAAAGTGCGTTGCAAAGATATTTCACGAGTTTGATTGTCGGATCCACGCGTTGCAAATCATGGAATATAAAAAGAAATGAATATCATGGCGTACACTAGTTCAGAAGCGACCGCTCCGCTTTGCAAGATCTAAAAAAAGCAGATCATGTGAGCGTGATGCGATGAAAGTGTGCCTAAAATGGAAATAGTCTTTGTTCTGCCAAGTCTTTGTGGCGTATTGTGTCATCGGTGCCGCCATCTTCAATCTGAGTTTACAATAAAGAGACAAACATATATGGACCATTTTACTGCGCAGTTCCATCAGTTACTTCTACCCAATCCATCGCATAACATATTCTAGTAACAACGGGAGATTTTCAGTCAAAGCATGTCATCTCTAAATTATGAATAACTATTTTTTTCTTAACTTTACCCAGTGGCAGTTCTGTGGATGTGTTTCCTAACAATACTTTCTCATGTTTTCCGACCACATAACCCCTGTTCATCCAACGGGACGACAAAGCGCATTGGGGAGTCCAAAATGTTAGTGGAAATCAAACAAGTTCTACCGTCAAAACCTGAACTGACAAGTGAAAACACACTTGAATGCAAACGATGGTTTTTACGATTCCAAAAGACAAGCGCCAGACAATCCTCAATTGAGCAGATACACAAAGAACATTTTTGCAGGTTAACATGTTAACGCCTAACAGCTAGATAATTAGTCGTCTTTTGCAACTAATGAAATTGATGTACATAAATTCTTGCATATGTTTGAAGTCGGAATTGGACGTTTGCCTTGCCGCCTACCATGATAACGATGGCATAATCCCTATCGGTAGAATTTAATCCCATCTTCGATATCCTATCCGCGTGTGTGCCTCCTATCAGAGTACCTTCTTTTCTTTTCCCGCTAAGACATCCAAAAAGCGAGTGTATGGACAGATTCCTACTCGCCTTGTAAACAGATGCCTCGATGTGAGTCTACGCACAGAACTGGGGTTGCGTCTTGGGCATGTTATAATCACCATCGACATTACACCGCTTTTAAATGCTAAATCTTTCTCCTAAGTACCATTCATATTTTAAATTCCCATTGTCCCGTAAGAGCCCTCCACATGTTGCATTTTCCATCACCATTTTGAATGGTAACTCCCATTGTGCCACATTATTTTTACAAACTATAGTACACTACATTACACTCATAAATACTAAATGCATTTAAAGCAACAACACAGACAAAACCACGAAACTGATTTTGAATATAACACAAAGAAAGAAACTAAATATCGAAAAACAATAATAGGTGAACAATAAAAACAAAAGTTTGGTTGTAATGATCATAATAAGATCATTAACTTTATCCGGAAAAAGTGTATTATAGGGGTGTAATTAGTGTTTTTTAGGGAAATATCGGGTAGAAACATCTGTTCTGAATTGGAAGAACAGATTTCATCAGAGTATGACTCATTGTGAATATGCTAGTCTCTTTCAGATTTTAATCGGATAAAGTCAATTACCTGAAAGAGACTGGGATGCCAAAATTGTTTTTGGCCGAAGAATATGGTAAGACTACATATGTATAACATGTTAAGTATTGAAAATAACATCAGACTACATTTCAACAATGAATGAAATACATGCGTTTTCATTGTTAATGTTATACCTGCAATTTCGCAATGAAACTATTGAAGACGTTATTCAGTTTCGAGAATCAGAATGTATTGCAGGTGGTGGTATATCGTCTAGGATCTGAGACGTCATGAACATATTCTAACATGAAACAAATACGGACTCCATAGTAGTTAATAAGGGCAATTATCTGCGTGAGATGCAGAAGGTCATACAATGCTCTGATTGATAGCAGTAACACCAATCGGCGATACGATACAGGCCGATTAGGGCATCCGATGATCGAATATAATTAGATTGTAGGTCACAATAAATATACGTTTGTGTCTGCCAGATTTCAGTTTAATTATTAACAATCAGCAATGAGATTTCATTGATTCCATGAAGTGAAAAGTTAAAAAAGGAAATAATGGAATAAGTTGCCTTAAAGCAATACTATTTACCCACCATGTTGCTGGAGCTGGCATTGTTGTGATGATACGAAAACCATTCCCGACAGCCTGCAAAAAACATCCTCCCAGCATGGATATACGTAGACCTGAAAGAGGACATGTAAATCCTGGACAAACTGTCTTGATCAAGGTCCTATTCTATACCATTCACCACTGAAGATATTGATGAAATTGAAATCAATGTTTATGTACTTATTCTTCGTTCTTCTTTTTTCTTTTATATTATACATACTTATTATCTGTATTTACTGATAGAGTAAACACACACACACACACACACACACACACACACACACACACACATATATATATATATATATATATATATATATATATATATATATATATATATATATATATATATATATATATATATACACACACACATACATATACACATACATACATATACAACCGCTCCCGCCCCGGAAGCGGGAGGTCGTCGGTTCGATCCCCGGCCGAGTCATACCAAAGACTTACAAAAATGGTAGTAACAGCTGCCTCGCTTTAGGCTCAGCATAAAGAGGTTAGTGTTAGGGCTGGTCGGCCTGGTGTCAGGATAATGTGACTGGGTGAGACATCATGCTACATGTCTGCGGCATGATGTCTAAGTGCTAGACATCACTATAAACTGCCTCACTGCAGACATCGTAGCGATATGACTGAAAAATTGTTAAAGCTACGTTAAAAATTCTAATCAAACAAACAAACAAATACATACATATAACATACACACATACACACACACACAATATATATATCAGAACATATGTTCTGAATTGGAAGAACAGATTTCGTCAGATTATGACCCTTGACAGAAATACATGTGATATGTTCGTAAAATACCAGTGATTATTATTTATACCTTTTACGTCCAGTACATATGCACATGGGATGACAAACAGCATGGTGCCAATATTACCCAAGTTGACCATCAGATTCACTGTGCTATCCTCCCATTCGTATACGGCCTTGGCAGACTGGGCAATTGGCCCCCACATCGCCCACACAGCGGTCTGCAGACATGATTCTATTGACAACATACACAAGACGTACCACTTCACCCAGCCTTGTTTTTCGGATGACTTGTTTAGAAGGGGATCTTTGGACGACATGTTCAGAACTCTTGCTCTAATAGTTACTACTCTTTGCGCAATTCACACGACGTTGTGAGAACAGCCAATCAGTTTTTATTTCCTGCTTAAAGCTATACGCGTGTGCCTGCACATTTCTGATGGTTAAAAGTTAAAATTGCCCTATCAAGGCATTGCACGTATATTTTTACTGCTTATTTCATGTTAATTGTCGAAAAGTTACAAAACACAAATGCTCTTTCGTTCTTGTTAATAAGAAGTTTTTCTTACATCTCAATACTTTCACAGCTTACGAATGAAGACTTGTCACTATATATCTGGAGAAGTATTATGTTAGTTGAGTCTTCTCATGGTAATATATTTTCCATCCTTCTTTGTGGAATCGTGGTTTTGCATATGTTAGTTTTGTGTGTTATTAATAAGCACAACATTCAAAAAGATGTATTATAAACCTTTAAGTACTTGCAATGTCTCCATTCAAGTGCATGCTTTTTTCAGAATTCCGGAACACGCATTATCTTTTTTCAAGTACATTATATATTGTCACAATTCAGGTACATGTTTGCTTCCATTCAAGTGAATGTATTGGCAATATTTAGAACATGTGTTGTCAGCATTCAAGTACACCAGTTATCTCCATTTCTCTGATCAACGTTCATGTACATGTTTTGTCCATATTCTAGTACATGTATTATCAACTTTTAAGTGCATATATTATATTGTAGATAAATTGTGCTTTCCTTAACCTGATTTTGTACACTGAAAACCATGAACAGGAAGATAATTAATCTGGTAACAATATATGATAGAAAAGCTATGACAATAACATATATTTTAAATTGTTACAAATTAATATTGAATTAATCCCATCAAATGTCTTCATGTCGGTAAACTATTGTGTTTTTGGAGATCACATTATCACAATTCATGATGAATCATGACCCTTGTTTGAGATCCAAGTTACACCACTTCCCTCTAATACAAGACATTCAACACTGTCTCGGAGAATTGGTCGTAATTACATTTCCTGAATCGGGCAAACGTCAGACTAATTTCCTACTCTAAATTAATGCGACCCCGAATATTTGCACTTTACCCTTTAGCATAGCTGTGATAATATGAACTTTGAATGGTTTACATGAAGGGTTATCTAGACTGGCTTTATCAGCATGGCTCCAATTTAAAGTCACGTTAAATTGAATCACTAATCATCCGTGGGATACACTTTATCAATGGACACTTAACACGCACATAGCTCCGTGTAAAAGTCAAGTTCCTTATAATTACTTATCAACACTAGTTATACAGAACATCTTAATGGAGCATATGGTCACTTGGGGGTCATACGGAAAATACGGGCCAAAAGAGTGTAACAAGATAACCGAGTGGGATATTTCGGATTCACAACAGAACACTTTTGTCGATGATATAAATATAATGTTTACTAAACAATGACTTGAATAAGCAAACACGTTTTAAATACCTGCGTATATATTTAATCCAAATATTGGATTATTAACGTAATAACGCACAAATGTTATAAAGAAAAACACAAACAATTTATTCTACAAAAGAAAAAACACAAGGCGTGAATGATTCACAGTGACAACACAATGGAAAGATGGATATAGTTTACTCAGCAAATACTAGAATTTTACTCATGTAATAAAATGAACATAACGCACAAATATAATGAAGAAAAATGCAAACAAATTATTCTACAAAAGACAAACACAAGGCGTGGATGATTCACAGTGACTTAACAATGGAAAGATGGATATAGTTTACAGAGTCAAATGTGTTCATGGAGTGAAATGGGATGGTCATTATAAAGAATTTATAGTTCAATTACCTACGTAGACAAAGAAACGAAGGCAAACACATCAACAAAACAAACAAAACACTAACTCTGGGAAAATCATTAGCTGCTTTTCCAATATTTTGTTGTTGAGGTAATACACGCTGAGGCTGTTCAAATACCTAGAAAAGTTAAAAATTGTTATGGATACTTAATTTGTATTGTTATTCTTGTTATGTTTTTATTTTTAAATATATTTATTTATATTGTGTGGATAGGAAGAAAGAAAGAAAGGAAGGAAGGAATCTAAGACAGCACTTTTATACCAGAATGACCTTCTTACTCAATACATCCACCCATCCTTCATTCCTTTCATGCCAGGCATAATTCAACATGGATGTGGGTGGGTGTATAGGATATATCATGATACCTGTTTTATTCATTGTTATAATTTCAACTTCATTATGCAGTCTGGAAAACCACCATGGCCATACTCATAACCTTTGCAGCACTGCCTATTATTGTTGATGGAATGAGTTTATAATTTGGTATCATGGTACCAATTGTTTTTCCATAGACCTCAATGCTAATATTTGGAGAGATAACTATATTTTCTATCCTAATTTAGCATGCATCTCACACACTCTTATAGAGAACAATGTTAGATTGTCAATTTGACAATGACAAAACCAGGTACTCCATTGCATTTAAGAGAGATAACTCTGCTGGAACTAGACAGGGGTATGAGTTATCGAGTCACAACATACCTATTTTCAGTCATGTGTATTACATTTTCAAAAAATCATAAAAAATACAAAATTTGATCTATTTAGGAATTAGCATAAATTCACATGTTGCCAAGAGGCTAACCTTTTTTTTTAAGCCTAACAGAAAGTACAACTCTTACATAATCCACCAATCAAAGCTTGTCTTGTTCTTAAGGTCTGAATGGTATGGACCCTACACCATAAGCTCCACCCACATGGACTTGCGCAATTGGTACCGTTATACCTATAGCAAACCTTGATTTTTCCAATAATCTGTGAAAAAGCTCGGGACTATATAACTAACAAGTGTACTTAGTCTCGCTTGTCAAAAACAATTTTATGAAGTAATAAGCTATGTTCTATATGATTGTGTATAGAAATGTTATTGAGCTGTTGGAACTCTTGTTTGCATACCATTGCTTCACTATCAAACTCATGTTTTGAAATAAAATGAATTCTTTTAACTATGAGTTGTGTTTTATTCATATTAGCACTTATCAAACTTCACTTTGGTGATATGCGATAAATCACATTATGTCATATTGTTTAATAGTAAAGTCAAAGGTCAACACACTAGTTAGCATGTACCAGTTCTACTCTTAAAGAGACATTTTGATCTAAAATAAAGGACTTATAATTGTTTCATTAACACAGAAAGTAACAACAAGGACAGGTGGACATGGCCCAATCTAATTATAAAGTATTAGCTTTGAACACTTTACACTGTCTGCATATGCAAGAGGCCACTAACCTCTAGTCCTCACACAAAGGTCAAGCTACCCAGCCTCTTTGTCATACAAATAGAAAGCTTCCCTCCTTTATGTAGTGCATACAATTGATGCAATAAACCAATCTGACACCAAATAAAGTAGATAACAGCTTTTCTAAGTGGTTATCATGGATTTGGGTGTGAAAATGTGGACTAGTATACAGAAAAAGGCTAAGTTTAACAATGAGTATAGTGAGTCCAATGGATTTAAAAGCAGGAGAAAAGTGTGTATCTAAATGGGAGATGTAGCTAATGATACTGGAATTATAGGAGACACAAGCAGCAATGAGAAAAATGAGAAGCGAGAGCTTGATGATGTTACCTTGGACAATATTTGGAGGCAGTGGAAAATAGGTACAGGGACAATAAAAAAGGCACCTGTGCTATAACATCCCTTACAGGCACCAAATATCAGGTGATATGGTGTTCATTCCCAGCTAATATACAAGGGTGAATAATGTAGATAATATAGATGCATGTAATTCATATTTCTTCTAAATAAGAAATTAATAATAATGGGCTTCAGTTAGGCAGAAAAATATCTAAAGCAAACAAAGCATGTTGGATCAGTTTTCAAACTTGTAAACTTTACTTGGAGAAATTATTAAAGTACTTCTTGTTAAATTTGCATCAAGACCATGAGCTAATATGATACTTCACAAATTTTTTCTTATATTTATTCAACATCACTAACATTGTGGGTTTCTATTTATTGAAATTCTATGTCTGATGTAAGGGAGATAACTGAATTGTATACATAAGGTTTGTACTTTTTATTTCCTCTACTATATATTCTCCATGTTATACAGATGAGTTCAGATGCACATGTATTAACTTCAATGCAATTAAATTATCCAAAAATGTATTACCGATAAAGCGAGAACCTAAAATCCAGGATTATATATGTAATGGAGACCTCAAGAATGATTATGTAACTAACTAGAGAATCGCATTTATAATTTAAAGACACAAAAGTTTACAAAAAAAGACAATTAGAGCAGGACAATTAAAATCAAAATAGGAAGGAATACCATATCTTTAGCAAACTACCTAAAATACTTATTCCAGAATATTCTTTATGGTACAAGTGAACTATCCACACATGGACCAGGAATGTCCTCAATCTTGGTCTATAACATGCTTTACAAGAACGAAAAAGTTGTATTTTATCCATGATTTTTCATCTTTTGTGCATAAAATAGTCAATACTTTGGCTAAAATTAACTATATTAACTTTATATAACCTTTTTTTTTGCCTGTATGCTAATATTGGAGCTAACTACACAGTCACAAAGCAATCAGTCTATATATGCTATAAATATAGTTACAAAAGCCCCATTCCAAAGCTAATATGTGTTATTTTCAACTTTTTCTATGTAAAAGTCTGTCAATATTAGACCAAAACATCTCAATATCCATTGTTTAACCAAATGACACTATGACAGTATAGAAGTGGTGGCTATGTATACTCGTTACTATGGATACACTGTGAAGCTGGTATTATCTTTTATAGCAAACCTTGATTTTTCCAATAATCTGTGAAAAAGCTCGGGACTATATAACTAACAAGTGTACTTAGTCTCGCTTGTCAAAAACAATTTTATGAAGTACTAAGCTATGTTCTATATGATTGTGTATAGAAATGTTATTGAGCTGTTGGAACTCTTGTTTGCATACCATTGCTTCACTATCAAACTCATGTTTTGAAATAAAATGAATTCTTTTAACTATGAGTTGTGTTTTATTCATATTGGCACTTATCAAACTTCACTTTGGTGATATGCGATAAATCACATTATGTCATATTGTTTAATAGTAAAGTCAAAGGTCAACACACTAGTTAGCATGTACCAGTTCTACTCTTAAAGAGACATTTTGATCTAAAATAAAGGACTTATAATTGTTTCATTAACACAGAAAGTAACAACAAGGACAGGTGGACATGGCCCAATCTAATTATAAAGTATTAGCTTTGAACACTTTACAATGTCTGCATATGCAAGAGGCCACTAACCTCTAGTCCTCACACAAAGGTCAAGCTACCCAGCCTCTTTGTCATACAAATAGAAAGCTTCCCTCCTTTATGTAGTGCATACAATTGATGCAATAAGCCAATCTGACACCAAATAAAGTAGATAACAGCTTTTCTAAGTGGTTATCATGGATTTGGGTGTGAAAATGTGGACTAGTATACAGAAAAAGGCTAAGTTTAACAATGAGTATAGTAAGTTCAATGAATTTAAAAACAGGGGAAAAGTGTGTATCTAAATGGGAGATGTAGCTAATGATACTGGAATTATAGGAGACACAAGCAGCAATGAGAAAAATGAGAAGCGAGAGCTTGATGATGTTACCTTGGACAATATTTGGAGGCAGGGGAAAATAGGTACAGGGACAATAAAAAAGGCACCTGTGCTATAACATCCCTTACAGGCACCAAATATCAGGTGATATGGTGTTCATTCCCAGCTAATATACAAGGGTGAATAATGTAGATAATATAGATGCATGTAATTCATATTTCTTCTAAATAAGAAATTAATAATAATGGGCTTCAGTTAGGCAGAAAAATATCTAAAGCAAACAAAGCATGTTGGATCAGTTTTCAAACTTGTAAACTTTACTTGGAGAAATTATTAAAGTACTTCTTGTTAAATTTGCATCAAGACCATGAGCTAATATGATACTTCACAAATTTTTTCTTATATTTATTCAACATCACTAACATTGTGGGTTTCTATTTATTGAAATTTTATGTCTGATGTAAGGGAGATAACTGAATTGTATACATAAGGTTTGTACTTTTTATTTCCTCTACTATATATTCTCCATGTTATACAGATGAGTTCAGATGCACATGTATTAACTTCAATGCAATTAAATTATCCAAAAATGTATTACCGATAAAGCGAGAACCTAAAATCCAGGATTATATATGTAATGGAGACCTCAAGAATGATTATGTAACTAACTAGAGAATCGCATTTATAATTTAAAGACACAAAAGTTTACAGAAAAAGACAATTAGAGCAGGACAATTAAAATCAAAATAGGAAGGAATACCATATCTTTAGCAAACTACCTAAAATACTTATTCCAGAATATTCTTTATGGTACAAGTGAACTATCCACACATGGACCAGGAATGTCCTCAATCTTGGTCTATAACATGCTTTACAAGAACAAAAAAGTTGTATTTTATCCATGATTTTTCATCTTTTGTGCATAAAATAGTCAATACTTTGGCTAAAATTAACTATATTAACTTTATATATCCTTTTTTTTGCCTGTATGCTAATATTGGAGCTAACTACACAGTCACAAAGCAATCAGTCTATATATGCTATAAATATAGTTACAAAAGCCCCATTCCAAAGCTAATATGTGTTATTTTCAACTTTTTCCATGTAAAAGTCTGTCAATATTAGACCAAAACATCTCAATATCCATTGTTTAACCAAATGACACTATGACAGTATAGAAGTGGTGGCTATGTATACTCGTTACTATGGATACACTGTGAAGCTGGTATTATCTTTTATAGCAAACCTTGATTTTTCCAATAATCTGTGAAAAAGCTCGGGACTATATAACTAACAAGTGTACTTAGTCTCGCTTGTCAAAAACAATTTTATGAAGTACTAAGCTATGTTCTATATGATTGTGTATAGAAATGTTATTGAGCTGTTGGAACTCTTGTTTGCATACCATTGCTTCACTATCAAACTCATGTTTTGAAATAAAATGAATTCTTTTAACTATGAGTTGTGTTTTATTCATATTAGCACTTATCAAACTTCACTTTGGTGATATGCGATAAATCACATTATGTCATATTGTTTAATAGTAAAGTCAAAGGTCAACACACTAGTTAGCATGTACCAGTTCTACTCTTAAAGAGACATTTTGATCTAAAATAAAGGACTTATAATTGTTTCATTAACACAGAAAGTAACAACAAGGACAGGTGGACATGGCCCAATCTAATTATAAAGTATTAGCTTTGAACACTTTACACTGTCTGCATATGCAAGAGGCCACTAACCTCTAGTCCTCACACAAAGGTCAAGTTACCCAGCCTCTTTGTCATACAAATAGAAAGCTTCCCTCCTTTATGTAGTGCATACAATTGATGCAATAAGCCAATCTGACACCAAATAAAGTAGATAACAGCTTTTCTAAGTGGTTATCATGGATTTGGGTGTGAAAATGTGGACTAGTATACAGAAAAAGGCTAAGTTTAGCAATGAGTATAGTGAGTCCAATGGATTTAAAAACAGGAGAAAAGTGTATATCTAAATGGGAGATGTAGCTAATGATACTGGAATTATAGGAGACACAAGCAGCAATGAGAAAAATGAGAAGCGAGAGCTTGATGATGTTACCTTGGACAATATTTGGAGGCAGTGGAAAATAGGTACAGGGACAATAAAAAAGGCACCTGTGCTATAACATCCCTTACAGGCACCAAATATCAGGTGATATGGTGTTCATTCCCAGCTAATATACAAGGGTGAATAATGTAGATAATATAGATGCATGTAATTCATATTTCTTCTAAATAAGAAATTAATAATAATGGGCTTCAGTTAGGCAAAAAAAATATCTAAAGCAAACAAAGCATGTTGGATCAGTTTTCAAACTTGTAAACTTTACTTGGAGAAATTATTAAAGTACTTCTTGTTAAATTTGCATCAAGACCATGAGCTAATATGATACTTCACAAATTTTTTCTTATATTTATTCAACATCACTAACATTGTGGGTTTCTATTTATTGAAATTTTATGTCTGATGTAAGGGAGAAAACTGAATTGTATACATAAGGTTTGCACTTTTATTTCCTCTACTATATATTCTCCATGTTATACAGATGAGTTCAGATGCACATGTATTAACTTCAATGCAATTAAATTATCCAAAAATGTATTACCGATAAAGCGAGAACCTAAAATCCAGGATTATATATGTAGTGGAGACCTCAAGAATGATTATGTAACTAACTAGAGAATCGCATTTATAATTTAAAGACACAAAAGTTTACAAAAAAAGACAATTAGAGCAGGACAATTAAAATCAAAATAGGAAGGAATACCATATCTTTAGCAAACTACCTAAAATACTTATTCCAGAATATTCTTTATGGTACAAGTGAACTATCCACACATGGACCAGGAATGTCCTCAATCTTGGTCTATAACATGCTTTACAAGAACAAAAAAGTTGTATTTTATCCATGATTTTTCATCTTTTGTGCATAAAATAGTCAATACTTTGGCTAAAATTAACTATATTAACTTTATATAACCTTTTTTTATTGCCTGTATGCTAATATTGGAGCTAACTACACAGTCACAAAGCAATCAGTCTATATATGCTATAAATATAGTTACAAAAGCCCCATTCCAAAGCTAATATGTGTTATTTTCAACTTTTTCTATGTAAAAGTCTGTCAATAATTAGACCAAAACATCTCAATATCCATTGTTTAACCAAATGACACTATGACAGTATAGAAGTGGTGGCTATGTATACTCGTTACTATGGATACACTGTGAAGCTGGTATTATCTTTTATAGCAAACCTTGATTTTTCCAATAATCTGTGAAAAAGCTCGGGACTATATAACTAACAAGTGTACTTAGTCTCGCTTGTCAAAAACAATTTTATGAAGTACTAAGCTATGTTCTATATGATTGTGTATAGAAATGTTATTGAGCTGTTGGAACTCTTGTTTGCATACCATTGCTTCACTATCAAACTCATGTTTTGAAATAAAATGAATTCTTTTAACTATGAGTTGTGTTTTATTCATATTAGCACTTATCAAACTTCACTTTGGTGATATGCGATAAATCACATTATGTCATATTGTTTAATAGTAAAGTCAAAGGTCAACACACTAGTTAGCATGTACCAGTTCTACTCTTAAAGAGACATTTTGATCTAAAATAAAGGACTTATAATTGTTTAATTAACACAGAAAGTAACAACAAGGACAGGTGGACATGGCCCAATCTAATTATAAAGTATTAGCTTTGAACACTTTACACTGTCTGCATATGCAAGAGGCCACTAACCTCTAGTCCTCACACAAAGGTCAAGCTACCCAGCCTCTTTGTCATACAAATAGAAAGCTTCCCTCCTTTATGTAGTGCATACAATTGATGCAATAAACCAATCTGACACCAAATAAAGTAGATAACAGCTTTTCTAAGTGGTTATCATGGATTTGGGTGTGAAAATGTGGACTAGTATACAGAAAAAGGCTAAGTTTAACAATGAGTATAGTGAGTCCAATGGATTTAAAAACAGGAGAAAAGTGTGTATCTAAATGGGAGATGTAGCTAATGATACTGGAATTATAGGAGACACAAGCAGCAATGAGAAAAATGAGAAGCGAGAGCTTGATGATGTTACCTTGGACAATATTTGGAGGCAGTGGAAAATAGGTACAGGGACAATAAAAAAGGCACCTGTGCTATAACATCCCTTACAGGCACCAAATATCAGGTGATATGGTGTTCATTCCCAGCTAATATACAAGAGTGAATAATGTAGATAATATAGATGGATGTAATTCATATTTCTTCTAAATAAGAAATTAATAATAATGGGCTTCAGTTAGGCAAAAAAAATATCTAAAGCAAACAAAGCATGTTGGATCAGTTTTCAAACTTGTAAACTTTACTTGGAGAAATTATTAAAGTACTTCTTGTTAAATTTGCATCAAGACCATGAGCTAATATGATACTTCACAAATTTTTTCTTATATTTATTCAACATCACTAACATTGTGGGTTTCTATTTATTGAAATTTTATGTCTGATGTAAGGGAGAAAACTGAATTGTATACATAAGGTTTGCACTTTTATTTCCTCTACTATATATTCTCCATGTTATACAGATGAGTTCAGATGCACATGTATTAACTTCAATGCAATTAAATTATCCAAAAATGTATTACCGATAAAGCGAGAACCTAAAATCCAGGATTATATATGTAGTGGAGACCTCAAGAATGATTATGTAACTAACTAGAGAATCGCATTTATAATTTAAAGACACAAAAGTTTACAAAAAAAGACAATTAGAGCAGGACAATTAAAATCAAAATAGGAAGGAATACCATATCTTTAGCAAACTACCTAAAATATTTATTCCAGAATATTCTTTATGGTACAAGTGAACAATCCACACTTGGACCAGGAATGTCCTCAATCTTGGTCTATAACATGCTTTACAAGAACAAAAAAGTTGTATTTTATCCATGATTTTTCATCTTTTGTGCATAAAATAGTCAATACTTTGGCTAAAATTAACTATATTAACTTTATATAACCTTTTTTTTTACCTGTATGCCAATATTGGAGCTAACTACACAGTCACAAAGCAATCAGTCTATATATGCTATAAATATAGTTACAAAAGCCCCATTCCAAAGCTAATATGTGTTATTTTCAACTTTTTCTATGTAAAAGTCTGTCAATATTAGACCAAAACATCTCAATATCCATTGTTTAACCAAATGACACTATGACAGTATAGAAGTGGTGGCTATGTATACTCGTTACTATGGATACACTGTGAAGCTGGTATTATCTTTTAGGTATCACGGTACCAATTGTTTTTCCATAGACCTCAATGCTAATATTTGGAGAGATAACTATATTTTCTATCCTAATTTAGCATGCATCTCACACACTCTTATAGAGAACAATGTTAGATTGTCAATTTGACAATGACAAAACCAGGTACTCCATTGCATTTAAGAGAGATAACTCTGCTGGAACTAGACAGGGGTATGAGTTATCGAGTCACAACATACCTATTTTCAGTCATGTGTATTACATTTTCAAAAAATCATAAAAAATACAAAATTTGATCTATTTAGGAATTAGCATAAATTCACATGTTGCCAAGAGGCTAACCTTTTTTTTAAGCCTAACAGAAAGTACAACTCTTACATAATCCACCAATCAAAGCTTGTCTTGTTCTTAAGGTCTGAATGGTATGGACCCTACACCATAAGCTCCACCCACATGGACTTGCGCAATTGGTACCGTTATACCTATAGCAAACCTTGATTTTTCCAATAATCTGTGAAAAAGCTCGGGACTATATAACTAACAAGTGTACTTAGTCTCGCTTGTCAAAAACAATTTTATGAAGTACTAAGCTATGTTCTATATGATTGTGTATAGAAATGTTATTGAGCTGTTGGAACTCTTGTTTGCATACCATTGCTTCACTATCAAACTCATGTTTTGAAATAAAATGAATTCTTTTAACTATGAGTTGTGTTTTATTCATATTAGCACTTATCAAACTTCACTTTGGTGATATGCGATAAATCACATTATGTCATATTGTTTAATAGTAAAGTCAAAGGTCAACACACTAGTTAGCATGTACCAGTTCTACTCTTAAAGAGACATTTTGATCTAAAATAAAGGACTTATAATTGTTTCATTAACACAGAAAGTAACAACAAGGACAGGTGGACATGGCCCAATCTAATTATAAAGTATTAGCTTTGAACACTTTACACTGTCTGCATATGCAAGAGGCCACTAACCTCTAGTCCTCACACAAAGGTCAAGCTACCCAGCCTCTTTGTCATACAAATAGAAAGCTTCCCTCCTTTATGTAGTGCATACAATTGATGCAATAAACCAATCTGACACCAAATAAAGTAGATAACAGCTTTTCTAAGTGGTTATCATGGATTTGGGTGTGAAAATGTGGACTAGTATACAGAAAAAGGCTAAGTTTAACAATGAGTATAGTGAGTCCAATGGATTTAAAAACAGGAGAAAAGTGTGTATCTAAATGGGAGATGTAGCTAATGATACTGGAATTATAGGAGACACAAGCAGCAATGAGAAAAATGAGAAGCGAGAGCTTGATGATGTTATCTTGGACAATATTTGGAGGCAGTGGAAAATAGGTACAGGGACAATAAAAAAGGCACCTGTGCTATAACATCCCTTACAGGCACCAAATATCAGGTGATATGGTGTTCATTCCCAGCTAATATACAAGAGTGAATAATGTAGATAATATAGATGGATGTAATTCATATTTCTTCTAAATAAGAAATTAATAATAATGGGCTTCAGTTAGGCAAAAAAAATATCTAAAGCAAACAAAGCATGTTGGATCAGTTTTCAAACTTGTAAACTTTACTTGGAGAAATTATTAAAGTACTTCTTGTTAAATTTGCATCAAGACCATGAGCTAATATGATACTTCACAAATTTTTTCTTATATTTATTCAACATCACTAACATTGTGGGTTTCTATTTATTGAAATTTTATGTCTGATGTAAGGGAGAAAACTGAATTGTATACATAAGGTTTGTACTTTTATTTCCTCTACTATATATTCTCCATGTTATACAGATGAGTTCAGATGCACATGTATTAACTTCAATGCAATTAAATTATCCAAAAATGTATTACCGATAAAGCGAGAACCTAAAATCCAGGATTATATATGTAGTGGAGACCTCAAGAATGATTATGTAACTAACTAGAGAATCGCATTTATAATTTAAAGACACAAAAGTTTACAAAAAAAGACAATTAGAGCAGGACAATTAAAATCAAAATAGGAAGGAATACCATATCTTTAGCAAACTACCTAAAATATTTATTCCAGAATATTCTTTATGGTACAAGTGAACAATCCACACTTGGACCAGGAATGTCCTCAATCTTGGTCTATAACATGCTTTACAAGAACAAAAAAGTTGTATTTTATCCATGATTTTTCATCTTTTGTGCATAAAATAGTCAATACTTTGGCTAAAATTAACTATATTAACTTTATATAACCTTTTTTTTTACCTGTATGCCAATATTGGAGCTAACTACACAGTCACAAAGCAATCAGTCTATATATGCTATAAATATAGTTACAAAAGCCCCATTCCAAAGCTAATATGTGTTATTTTCAACTTTTTCTATGTAAAAGTCTGTCAATATTAGACCAAAACATCTCAATATCCATTGTTTAACCAAATGACACTATGACAGTATAGAAGTGGTGGCTATGTATACTCGTTACTATGGATACACTGTGAAGCTGGTATTATCTTTTAGGTATCACGGTACCAATTGTTTTTCCATAG
Organism: Unio delphinus; assembly: GCA_029339505.1. Classification (NCBI taxonomy): domain Eukaryota; kingdom Metazoa; phylum Mollusca; class Bivalvia; order Unionida; family Unionidae; genus Unio; species Unio delphinus. The sequence goes on along the minus strand of JAQISU010000111.1, from coordinate 5,033,686 downwards.
ACCTCAATGCTAATATTTGGAGAGATAACTATATTTTCTATCCTAATTTAGCATGCATCTCACACACTCTTATAGAGAACAATGTTAGATTGTCAATTTGACAATGACAAAACCAGGTACTCCATTGCATTTAAGAGAGATAACTCTGCTGGAACTAGACAGGGGTATGAGTTATCTAGTCACAACATACCTATTTTCAGTCATGTGTATTACATTTTCAAAAAATCATAAAAAATACAAAATTTGATCTATTTAGGAATTAGCATAAATTCACATGTTGCCAAGAGGCTAACCTTTTTTTTAAGCCTAACAGAAAGTACAACTCTTACATAATCCACCAATCAAAGCTTGTCTTGTTCTTAAGGTCTGAATGGTATGGACCCTACACCATAAGCTCCACCCACATGGACTTGCGCAATTGGTACCGTTATACCATTTAGATGATCCACATTCACACACAAACTATTATGGGATGCATCAAGCTCCTTTGGAATAGTCAGTCGTTTCAACTTGACCATTAATGCCAGTCTGTGGACATGCTTTTTCTTCCATGTGTTTGTCTCAGGATCCCTATATGACAATAGGCCATAATCTACTGGAAGTTACAGTTCATATCCATATTCTACAATAATTATTATGTGCTAGCACTGAATTTAAAGAGATTTTTGCTGACAGGTTTTGCAAAACACATCCATTGCAACTTGCATATGGTGTAGGTATACATTGCTGCTAATACTAATGAGTGTTGTCTCTATCAGATACCATTTCTGTGAATTTATGGGGCACAAAATGATTTAAAAAAAATATATATAACAATTTATTTTTAAAAATTTAAATTAAATTTTTTACATTTTAATTATAATTTCTAATTGCTACAGTCAATATACACAAGCTGTCAAACATTTCATGTGTCTGTCATTAATAATACAAGTTTTATAGCAATTAAACATTTCACAAATACTGCCCAGACAGGACATACAATTATTTTACTATATGTTCTCTACATTTATTGCTCAGTACCGACCTTTCAACTGTGTGACAATCAATACAAATCATATGTTAATCTAAACTACCCTCCAATATGACTTAGTGGTAAAGATCTTATCAAAGGTTCATCTTCATTTGTTTGAGACGCTGATCTGTAAACAGAGCAGCATGTAAACAGACCACAGATTTCACTTCTGGATCATCAACAAGGCCTCGTTACTCACTGTGTACTACAATACACACTGACAATACACATTCGACAATAAACAATTACATTTAAATCCCTACCACAAATGCATCAATATAACTCTTCTATCACCACCATTTTGACACAGGAAAATTATTCTTAAAATATACTAGAACTACGGGTACTGAAATGGAAATAATAATTGTGATGCGATTCCTGGTATTATAATAATAATAATAATAATAATAATAATAATAATAATAATAATAAAATTAATAATAATAAGGATAATGAGGACTTTATATGGCGCGTAATCTGTTGAATCTCCAAGCGTTTTACAACATCTATACTAATAAAAATAAAAATAAAACAAAAAAAGAACAAACAACAAACACCACGAAATTAGAGAAGAAAAAACACAACAACAACAAAATGCTGTAAATATTTAAGGTAGGAAACTTTTTTAGTTTCTTCTTGCAGCCGAAAAAGGCGAGTCTTAAGAGCACACATGAAAGTGATCGCTCGGTCTAATTTCAATGGGCAATTCATTCCACGTTGCTGTGCCCTGGTATGTAAAAGAACGTTGTCCATATGACATCGTTTTTATAGTGGGAATAATGAGTATACGATTGTCATAAGAGGAGCATAAGTATCTTGCTGATGTGTACACATGGGTGAGGCCCGATACGTAAGCTGGACTGGAATCCGTCGGTGAAACGCAGCACATAGAATTTTTTTTAAAGTCATAGAAACTACAATGAAACATATAAAGATGACGGTGCAGGCCATTGCTAATAAATGTGTCAATGAAACTTTTGCCTATTGCTGACTTATACAACACAGGGCATACAAAATAAAAACAGTTATTTAAGAAATTCTCTTTAAGACAATGAAAACAATTCTCTGCTAATGATGGCGATATTTAGCTTCATGTGTTCAATTACGTCAAGTATGACTGTTTTGTCCTTTGCATGTTGTAATTGTCATCCTACAGAATTGGAATCGCAAAGATTTATCTAAGTATATTGTATTATAAATTATTTATTCTAGGAATGTCCTTGATGGCTTACAGGGAGGATGTAATAACAGAGGGGGATCGGTTTTACATGCAGGCCAAATTTGTTATATATATATATATATATATATATATATATATATATATATATATATATATATATATATATATATATATATATATATATATATATATATATATATATATATATATATAGTTCATTATTTCACATAAAATTCCCGGCGGAATTAGAAATGCTGCTGACAAGTCGTAACACTATTTTGTTCATGACAGGTTGTGTACAACAGGTTTCAGTGAGCATAGAGCTCCGATGAAGACCAAGACGAGCCAGTAGACCCGCCTATTTCGGTGTTAAGTGTAATTGTTTAAACTTCATAAGAAGACACGGAGAATTTAAGGAACATAATAAGATAAATAACAGTAACATCATAATTTTGGAGTATTTATGCTGTATATATAAAAAAGTAAACATATAGTTGATTCATTTCTCATTAAATTCACGGCGGTTATCCAGATATTCTGCTGACATCGTTAATCTAAAAGTGCCTTGATTTGCCTATTGGCGGTATTTGAGAGGAAGGGGAAAGAGAGCACAGATACATCCGGCAACAACCATCAACCTACCTTAATCGAGTGCAAGTTTTCTCAGACGCAAGTTTGCAATCTGTCTGACATTGTTATCGAACCTGAGGTGCTGAGCTGGATACATTACTAAGGCAATAATCAAACCACTCGGTTATCGACTGCTAGTTGACAAAAATAGAAGAACAAAAAAAAATCATTTACTCTAATATAGAAAACACCACAGATCTCTAACATGTCCGATATCAATAAACCACACATCTGTATGGTTTTTCATCATCGGGTTTCCGTACCGCTATCAGTTCACGTCGGAGAAACTATACAACTCTCCCCTACACAGGGAACTGTTTTAACTCCACCTCCTTAGGCCAATCAGTATATGTTTTCCAGGCACATCTCGCCGTATAACTGTACCACATTTGCAACCCTGGCGGAATAAACGGTATCTGCCGAGTCCCTTATTATTTATTCCTAAGAGTAATTAACCAGTTTCCCCAGAAAATCCTACCACTACAGTCACACCGGTAATGTACACAACTAGATTATAATATGCACTACGTTACTTTCATTCGGTTTTGGCCTTACTTCGGTTCTAGTCAACCATGGCATCATGGGAGCTCACTAACACGTTACTGCGTGACGTTTCATCCTTGGAATTGCTATTTATTTCAGGCTAAGGATATTCCAATTATTCACACAAGTAATCATTCAAATATAAAATTTCCTTAAACCAAGGCGCTTTCAAATGCACATACTCCAAATTTATTACAATATGTTACCATTTCGTAGGTTTTAAATTTGTGTGTGTGTGTGTGTGTGTGTGTGTGTGTGTGTGTGTGCGCGCGCGCGTGCGTGTGTGTGATATCAAATATGTATTCTATTTCCTAATAATCAGTAGCGTGTCGCAATTATATTCATGATCACTTGACGGACGATTGTGACATACTGCACCATGATTCTCTACTGCACATTATTTATAGACATTTACCAGTAAAACAAGGATTGATACTGACACATTAGTTACTTTTATAAACACGATACTAGCAGTTGGCAATTAATACAGAATGGACCTTTATGGGTCGGGCCTTTTTGGACCGGGTTATTTTAGTCGTGGGCCTTTTTGGTACCGGTCCGTTGTGACCCGTGTACGAAAATTTACCACTTTCCCAAGGCACAACAACTAGACTCAGAAAGTCATTTTCGCAGACTACGTTGATGTCTTTTTTTAAACTGAAACAAGAAGTCAGCGGCTATCCTTCCTGATACCACACTCCCGAGGACCAGAATAAATTCAAAGAGAAATACTAGGAGCAGGGAGGTATCACTCTAGACCACGTAGAGACAAACGAAGGAATGCGATCGTTTGCCAAAGTGATGCAAAATTGCTTTTAACCATAATACTCTATAACCACTCTAGTGACCAAATATCTATGTAGACGAGCTCCATTGGGCTTGTGGTTCGAACGGAAGTTAATTCATCCATTGTTCTAACCGGAGTCTCTCTGCGTATATACCGTTTGCAAGAGTCCACATAACGATTCACGAACTCTGATCAGGCCAATATAACCTTTGCACAGCTCACCTAAGTGTTTTCTCCTTGCCCTCATGCCTCATATTGTCATGGATACCTTCCATCACCAGGCTCTGGTATGTCTCTAGAATCATAAGCAGTCTGATTGACTGACCAGCAAGAAATGTAGTTCTGCATGGAACACCGTTTTCAGCTACAAGGCGGTTTCATTCACAAGACGTTTCTGCACAGATGCATTTTCGCTCCGGAAATCATTATCCCTGGGCCGAAAACGTTTATTTTTGAGGTCAGTAAGTTTTATTGGTCAACTGTTCCCCGTCCAAGATAATGTTGTTACAATGTTCACACGAGAACACCTCGTGGGCCGAACGAGGTGCAGAATTGTCAGAAAAAAGTCTCAATCAAGGGAACAGAGACGGTGGATGCATGGCAAGTGACATCCACCGCGTCGGGAAACATTTGTGGCAAGCTCGAGAAGGTGTCGCCGTCAACGATATTTTTGCCAGATCTGTATCTGTTGAAGAAATCGTATTTTGCTAGATCTGCAACCCATCTATGCCCTGTTGCGTCCAGTTTTGCCGTCAAAAAGACGAATGTAAGTCGGTTTCTGTATGCGACCATCTAGAAGTAGGAACCTACGAGATAGTCATGAAATTTATGCTTCACAGTCCATTTTAACGCTAAACGTTCTACTGAGTAAGAAACAATAATCTCTCAAAGATACTTCGTCACGGATATAAGAGTGGAAGACATGCTGCTTAAGAAAAGGTAAAAGAAACAACAACTGCCAGTTTGTGAGCCATTCAGATCTCTAGGAAAGAAAAAAAATGTTTAGTGCATTTGATGTGCTTGTTTGTTTGTCAGTTTTGTTTGCGTTGTATGTGTTGACAATAAAAACTTAAAACCCTCCATCATTACACTTTCCTTTAGACCACACATAACCGTTTGAGTGTATACAGCGTTTCGAGACTAAGGTTCATTTGATACAATACACCAATTCCTATAATATACCCATGGAAGCTTTCTACATAAAACTTTCCTTAAGTATCTTCTTTGGCATCTATTGTGGTTAGTTGGAACACTGTTACTATGTCATCTACTTGTAACACTGTTGCCTATTGAGGCTATACACCATTGTCAGGTCATGCACTTTATTTATGACTATAAACCTTTACTGAGGCTATAAACCCTAGAGTCTGTCGAGCATTAGTAACCCTATATGCATTACGTCTTTAGCATTCCTTGCTTTTTTATTAGTCCGATCTTTCCTATAAGAAAGTTAGGTACTCATGACTATAATTAGCACACTCTTAAGCCTATCATATGGCTTGCACGGCTACGGAGGTGTGTATTTCGGTTCTGAGCAGACTTACTATTACAAAGTTTAGAATTTATAAACGTAGATTTTTTTGGGGTGGTAATGTAGAGGCTATTGCTAATGTAATGATGTAAATTATTGATACAGGGACCGTCATAACTTGACCGAGAAGCACTGTAAACAGGATGATTGAAACGGATACAGGCACAGATTGGCCAAGAAGCGCTGGAAGGACATACTCTTTAATGCCGTCTAGCTTGGAAAGCACCACGCCACGCTCTATAGATATTCTTTCTCGCGTCTATTCATAACCTCTTTGCGCACATTAAAACATTATATGTGTGTGCATATGTTACAATTGTATTTATTTAATTATGCGCTAAACACTCCACTCAATACGTACGTTCTTAGCAAGTAGCAGTACTTGAACCTTGTATATTAATCTTGTTCAAACATTAGATAAAGTAATCAGATAAATCTCGTCTAGTTGGACAAATACGACAACAAAATGTTCATGTGACAGCTATCGACTAGTGTCATATGAGATTGCTCATCATTACCAGAGATTCCCTTCACATTGGAAGTGCTTTAGCAATTGTGGAAGTACCTTAGGTTAGGACAATTTTCTGTTGATCACCCACGCTCGTATCTCCTGTGTTAGCCAGTTCGTCGTATTGTTAGTTTTTCTCGTTTGTTACATGCAAAAGATGTATTTTTCTTAGCTATTTTTGCTCTGACATTTGTCCAGCACATACTTACAAAGTCATTTGGACAACGTTCGTTTGCACACCAGGTTCCGGCGACGTGGAACGAATTGCCCATTGAAATTAGACACAAAGACACAGTGGTCCCTTTTAAGCGTGCTCTTAACTCACCTGTTTCGACCGCAGGGACAAACTTAGCGACCTAGTCATGTTTTGTATCTTATATGTTTTCAGCATGTTTTTATGTTTTCCAATTACATTGTTTTTGTAATTTGTTGTTCTGTAGTGTAGTCATATCATTATTGATGGTGTAAAGCGCTTAGAGCTTCGTAAGATTATGCGCTATACAAAGTCCTCATTATTATTATTATTATTATTACTTACAGCCTAATAGTGTGGATATTGTTTCAAACTTTATCGTTGTTTGTTAAATTGCATTTATCTATTTTTACATTGATGCATTTAATGAGATTTGAAAACCAAACAAAAGCATACGTTTTCTTTAAAGTTATTTTCTCTTCTATCGTTTTTTTTTTATCAAAGCAGTTGCGTGATGATTTGCTGCAATCTTAACTTCCTGTTCTTTTGGGTTCTCTTGGTGGCTGGCATAGGATATTACGTTTTTAAACCGTTCCCAAACGATGCAGCAGAGCCGTGGAAACAGACGTTTGTGAGCTCAATGGTGCGGATGATAACTCTAGTGGTATGTTGTTCACAAATCTGATATACTGGAAAATTTGTCATGAAAATAACATGAATTCTAAATGGGCGTGAAGAAGATTTGAATGTATGTCTTCATTCTATAGGTTGTTCAGTAATATATATGACGGTCATTTTTCTATATAATCGTGAAGGCTATCGAGATTTAAAATGTCAAAACACATTATCTATAGTTTCGGAACACTAAAAAATTTAAACTGCTCGTTCTTTAGGTCTTTTCACGTTTCATTGAAACATTCAGTACTCAAATGTGTTTCCGTGATCGTAAAGAATGACTCGACAATGTAATCCTCTATCTCTCTCTCTCTCTCTCTCTCTCTCTCTCTCTCTCTCTCTCTCTCTAACGCAAATATGCACTCATTGAATGGATCTAATTGCATGTATTATGCATTATTATGTATGTTCGTATGAAGACTAGCTAATAAAGTGTACACTACGGTTGTTTTCGCAAGTCTCTTCGCGTAAATTAATGCAAAAACAAAGTACATTCTGTATACAATTAATGTTTAAATTCACGATTAGAGGAAGACACAAATTTCCAGTTGGACAGAATATAATATAGTCTAAACATACCGAGAGAGCTAATGAACTACAATTCCTTTACAGAGCAAGATAGGTGCGACTGTGGGAATCAGTTCAAAGATCAATATCACCCGATTTCTAGTATCATCGCAGAAGTACCTTTATCAGGGAAACTCCAATGTCGAGGTAAGTCAGTCGTATTATATCAGTCACTTATAGATAACGGACACGAATACAATCCAAGAATTCCCGTTGATAACGTTTACCACCACGATAGTTTTTGCAAATTCAATTTATTATGAAACACACCGTAAGACATTATTTATTTCACATGTGAAGGATCACTAGTTTTGAAACTAAACTATATCCATCTTTGTAATCTAATATTTCAAATTAAATTTAAGCAAACCAACGCATAAATTTGTGTGATAACAAGAACTATTACGGTGACCTTTATCTATGCAAATTAAAAGATAAAAACGAATTGTGCTCTTCCATGAATATATGTATCTGATATGCTACATTCCACAGTCAAGGGAACACATGTCCTCCTCCTGCATGCTGCTTTCATGTTCCTCTGGACTAAGTAACTTTCACATAGTCACTCATGTCACCCGCCAACTGTGTAAATTGAAAGCATGACTGCAAAATGACTGTTATGTCTTAATGTCATATATACTATGAAGCCTGGACATTGCCGTTATATTTGTTGCTAACCTTTCCTATTAATACACTTCGTGCTACCTAATAGATCAATGATTATCAAACTGTGCCCCGAGAGATTTGCAGGTGTGCCGTGTAAGTTTTGAAAAATATTTAAAATTGCTAGCGTTGTTAAACCTTAAATGTATCGAAAAATTAAATGGTAAATCAATACGCAAAAGTTTAAAAGGTAACATATATAAAAACGCAATCTGTCAGTCTGTCATTCATTGGTTCCTTTCGTAACGCGAGACTTGTGCGAGAACTCTGGAGAAATTGATCGCTCTAATTATGATAATAGTCTAATAATAAATACATGCAGCCCATTATACAATGTTCTATAAGTTTCCTATTTAAAATAATAAGTATACGACATAACAAATCAGACCGCTATATTTGGCAACAATACATTGTTCTCGTATTTTCCACGCTAAAATAATAAATACACGACGTAACAAATCAAACCATTCCATTCCAACATTGATGCTTATAAAAAATGTGTTCATTGTTTAGCAATGGAGATATACTTGATCAAGTCTGGAACACTGAAAGAGAAAGTGTTAAATGAAAAGCAAGGAAGCAAGCGAAAGTACAAAGAAGATTGCATCGAGTATGGTTTCATCGCTTCGGGATCTGAAGATGCTCAGTGGCTATTCTGTATGATCTGTAACGCAGTTTTGTTCAGCAAAGCGCTTGTTCTCAGCAAACTGAAGAGACATTTGGAAACAAAACATTCAGTTTTATAGGACAAACCAAAGGAATAGTTCGAAAATCTCGTGGCTCAACAACAAAAGAATAGGAAACTTCCAAACTACATGAAGATGCCCGAAAAGAGGTTGATTGCAAGTTATAAGGTCACTCAGAGAGCTCATACAGACGCCGAATCAGTCAATGCGCAAGCATTAACGATTATCGTTGCAGCTATGGAAGGAACAAATACCGCCAAAGAAGTAAAGAAATGTCCTTTGTCAAATTACACGATTGCACTCTGAATTGAAGCCTTATCGTCAGATTTAAAGGATCACATTTGAGAACACTTCGAAGGGCCTGACGATGAATTGTTTCATGCTGTGGTCTATTTAAGTTGATGAATCTACGGACGTTAGTGGCAAAGCTCAGCTGCTGCCTTTTATTTGATACATAAAGGATGGAAAACTTGTGAACGAGTACTTATTTTGCAAAAATTTGGAAACTACGACGTGAGTCGAAGACATTTTCCATTTGGTGAATGAAAACATTGTGCTCTTCAGCCAACAGTGGAAAAACTGTCAACGTTTGTACCGAAGGATGTCCTTCAATGCAGCAAAGAAAGAAGAAATTCATCACTCCCGTATGCCACAAAAATTCAGATGTGTAAGTTTTTCATTGCATGATCCACAGAGAAGCCCTCTCATCCGAATGTTAGCCGAAGGATTTGGAGTCTGTCCTAAAACAAGTTGTAAAGTTCGTCAAATCTCGACCGCGTAAATCTCAACTTTTATCTCAACTTTATGAAGCGATGAATTCAGACTACAGATGTCTGCTGTACCATACCGACGTTCGTTGGCTTTCAAATCGTCCCGTCCATATAAAGATTGAAGCGATTTCGCTCGTTTAGGTTGAGAAAACAGTTGGATTCTATCTTCATGAAGAAATCTGGTGGCTGAGAGTTCAGTTTCTCTCCGACGTATTCAACAAATTAAATTCGCTGAAATTAAGTCTTCAAGGACCGTCGGAAAACATCATCACTAGAACATCAAAACTGAAGTCATTTAATGAAAAGTTGTTGATGCGGCAAAGTAAGGTCTCGAAGGGAATCCTCGCATTCCTACTGTCACCGAATCTCATTCAAACTAGAAAATCATCCCCAAAAATATGGACACACTGAGAGACATACAATCGGCACTGAAGCATTGCTACCCATCCCGTGCAAGCGATGAATATAAATGGGTGAACAATCCATTCGGAAACATCGAAACTATAAATATTACAACCGAAGAAGAAGAACAGTTCGTTGATTTAAAAAACAATAACTTTTTCAGTCAACCTTTCCCGAAAAGAACCTGGAAGAGTTTTTAATCTCATTCAAGAAGTCATCTCCTGCAATTAGTTCAAAATCAATGAAAGTAATTAGGCTATTTGTGTCCGTGGTTTTCTGAGTTTGGTTTTTCAGCATTGAATGATATGAAATCGATCGATCGATCGATCGATGATCGATCGATCGATCGAGAGACTTCTTAAAAGCGATGATGAAATGCGCGCTTGTTTGTCGACTTTGGAGCCTTGCTTTAATATGATTTCCTCTCGAAAGCAGGCACGTCCTTCACATTAAATTTAAAATTAAATATAGATATGTAAAAAAAAATACGTTTTCACCAAAAAGAATTGTTAAATCTTTTCGGGTATGTCGTAAAAATGTTTAGATCTTTTTGGTGCATTGCAAGACAAAATAGTTTGAGACACAGTAATAGATAGCAGATATTTACATATATACATGCATGTGCATAGATACCAGAACGCACGCACACGCACACACATTCTTGTAAAAACTACAAAATAGGGACATATACTTTTTGCCATCAAAGCGGATAGCAGCAGAGGAGGCGAATCCTACAACATTTTTAAACAAGTTTTCAATGGATTAGGGCTTAAAACCCTATCAAAACAATGAAACAGGCAAAAAATATTAATGAAACAGGCAAAAACTCAATGAAATCAGTCCAAAAAAAAATCAATGAAATCAAAAAAGAGAAAGCCTCCATTAGCCAAATGGAGACGATCCTGCAATGAGTAAAAACTTTTCAACCGAATATTTTATCAAGTCCGATGGACGAAAATCCTTTCAGGATGAAAATCCTTTTAGGATTTCACAAACAGACTTATTTGTAAGACCTCCTCTTGTAAATCAATCAGATTATTAGACTGGTCAGTGAGTTTGAAATTAATTCTGGTTAATGATTTTTTATGACATCGCATATAGACTGGATTCACCGGGGATTCAATAATTAGAAATCCTGGAGGGGCTGTTGGTGCAAATGAATACAAAATATATCCCTGCTGAGCTTGATTTGATCGTTCTCAATTTATTTGATAGCTTCCTTCGATAACATCACATACTAAATTGATTGCTATCACCGATGAAATATTCACATTGAACGGAGTAATATGCCTACCACCACCATCTGGGTCATTATTATGTTTGAGGATTTTTATTTCCGGTGATGCTGTTTTTTCCCATGCATCATGAATTATTTTAAAACCAACATCGATGGTGTCACTGAGAAGTTTTTTTTTTAGTTCTGGTACGTTATATCCTGGTATTTTGAATGCTGGAATATCTTTGACGGGAATTTTATATTTATTTGCAAATAAATCTCTTGTTTCAGGACTACTGTCACCTAATACTTCTTGAATAATTTGTGAATGAAATGTTTCCATGTCATTGATGATTTTGTTACATGTTTCTACAACGCTGATAAATTCATCTCGGGTGAGAGAGCCGGATTTAAGAGATATTAACAACAATGAAAAATCGTTATTAAACGCTGTGAAATTTTCAGTGATTTTATCCTGTTGAATTAAGTAGTATTTTCTCTTAGTGAAGGGATCTACCACTTCATGAAAAAAATTCAATTTGGTGTAATCGCTATAGCTTTTTACTGGATTATCAGATTTTAACCTGTCTGTGACATAATCAGTGTTTTTTGGTTCTGGTAAATCAACGGGTTTCCCCCCGGGTGGTAATTAAGGCCATCCTAGTACGGTCCTTATTGAGCTTTGAAAGATATCTACGACGTATTCTTCTGAGTTTATTTCAATGGCAGATGATAGTGTTGGCTCATGAACCGTTATAGTTATTTTTGATTCTGCTCCAGTAATGGATTTTATTCTACGCGCGAATTCATTATTGATTTGTTCAATTTGGTATGATCCGGTTGGTATGGAAACAACGTTCCAGTCTGGGGTACCGTCGTCTTTATTCTTATTTGCAAACACCAGTGAATTATTCGGTTGTTGACCACCAAATGATTTTGATCTGATATTAGGCCAACTGTGGTATACTCGCAATTTTGCTAGCGCGATTTCCGTCACTGGGACCGGAGAGGGGAAATTCACACTGAATTCTGGATTCGTTGATGTTATTGAGATCATGCTGGTTTGTACTGGGTTTGTGTTCTCCACTATTTGTTGAAGTAATTCCATCTGTGTTGTCATTGCTATTATACTCATGTTGTTGTCGCTCTAATTTTAACATCGCAGAATCGTAAATACCTACCATCGCTGAAAACTCACTCTCTGATATAATTGTATCATCGATCGATGACGATATCAACGAGGATAATTGCGAGTATGCAGTGGACACAACATGAAATTGAATTATGTAGTCTTGCAGTTTCCGTTGGCTGCATGATGATATTTTTTTTTGTTATTATTGAAATAATTCCAGCGATTTTTGTTGGCGCAGAAATGCAAATTGGATCAGCTATCGGGGCAATCATTGTTACTGAAGACAGTATAATGCCGGCTCCGGTGATTACACCACTCACAGCGTACACGGTAACATCAATTGCGGTAATTCTCCTGCGATATTTTTTAATTTTCATTGCATACTCCTCAGACAGGGTTTTGAGTCTATTTTGATATTCTCTGACCTGATCATAACGATATTGCGATGATGAAATCATTTTTATTTTAAAAACGCTAGCGTTTTCAATTACGATTTCAATTGAAACCGTTAGTGAAATTGCTTTGCAATTTTCAACTTAAATCCGCTACGAATTCCAAATACCATGTTGTTGAAACCCTAATCAAATTTTTATCAGTAGATGTTAACGTGAACTGTTCAGTTGTATCCTTGTCGATGATCGTTGAAATCGTATTATTGACCCCAGATGAACTCGACGATGAAATATTAAATTGAGTCGTTGTCACTAGTGTCAATCGATAAATACCTTTAACGGTTGCAGTGATATCTAATTTGTTGTTTGTAGGTGTCCACGCAAATGATCCGTGTTGGATCGTGTACACAACATTTTTAATTTCATCGCGGTGATTCGGAATTTTTACTTTGCGGGCATCTCGAAGTCCTACAAACTCATTCTTAATCTCTTGTAATGTGTATATCATATTAAGGGGTTTCATTGGTATTAAATTTTCATCGCCGAAGAATCTCAAACTGAGTACAAATAATTCATTTTTGAGGTTACTGTTGACATTTTGATTATCCTTAAACGTTTTAATATCAGCGATAGATGGTGTAACTACAATCGGGGATCCAAAGAACTTATGAATGACATTTCTACGGAAACTATTGTAGTTTCTTAAATGATCTTCAAATTCTTTATCGTGGTTTGTAAATCGTTCTGTAATCGTCGAAAAAAGTACACCCGGTTTGAGTTTACCCTGATCGGAAAATAACGCAACGGTGTTCTCGATTGCGTTTTGTTGTTTAACTAAAATATCATCCAGAGAAATATTACTAGTTTTCAATTTACCCTGTTTGTCTTGAAATACAACTATTTCATTCGGGTCAACACCTGTAAAATTTAACGTCTCAGCTATTTCATCTTCAATTATTTTTTTTTTATATCCTTGATAGAATCAGGGGGTGCATTGCCATCGGGTTTGGGTTTCAAAGATCTCCCCCAAATATCAATCATGATATTTTATGCACCTCTCTCTAAAATCGTTTTTGACGACTTCGATTACTGGTGTATTCATTTACGACAATGTGTGGTGGTTTTCTAGATGCTGAAATAGCGTTAAGGACATTTAATACTTCACTGCCACATATTGGTGGGTCATTGATTTGTTGTGTTGGTAGCGTAGAATACCAAGTCTTCATTGGAAATTTTTTTATATAACGCATAAACTCTTTTGGCGGTGCTAATCCATATGAATCAAAATAGACGATTGTACGTGGATCAATCGCGTATGCAACCCAGTGAGTTCCAGGTCCGGTGCTGTTATCTAAATTAATAATACCGGTTTCAACATCATTGGGTTGTGCCGGTAATTGATCTTTCATAAAAACGCCTCTGAAGTTTTTAATCGCTAGTTTTTTAGCAGCATCCATTAAATCAAAATTGGACATAGATTTCTCAATTAATAAACCGTTCCTGGGATTCTCAGGCCTTTTCCGCTGTACCATGAATACGGGGTTCCTGGTAGTCTTAGACCCCTTCCCTTTTTTTATACCCCTTTCCCGTTGCTTTCTGTAGTGCCATTCCTGCCGCGGTACCAACGGCTCCTAACGCCGCTGCTTTAGCCACAGCTGGGGCTGCTGCTGCAATCAAGGCCGGAATCGCAGCTAACAATGGAAATATACCACCTGATTTTATCATATTTTTGATAGCAGCCGCAGAAAGAGTAATCTGAACACCTTTGTTTGCTACAAGTGCATCATTGAAATGTTTTACTTGACGAGTTGTCAGCGATAATTTATTTGCACCACCAGTCATTTGATTGGGTTTCAACGTGATTGTGGTTCCACATTGCTTAGCTGATTTGGATTGCAATTTTTTTAATTGACCGGGTGTCAAAGACACATTGATATTACTATATGACATTATACATAATAGATTGATTCTAAATCGTTTACAATTTCAATGAAAAATCGTTCAAAGATTTTCCACTGGTGCATCTACCACTCTCATTCTTCCTCCAACACCTTCAAGTAGCATTGATTTATCACTGAGAATGACAGCAACTGCTCTATAATTAGCAATAGCACCACGAGTCACATTAGCTCTAAAATGTATATCAACAACAGATTGTCTTGTTAAATCAAGATGTTCCAGTGAAAAGTAATAGATCGGATACAGATTTTTAAAATCAAATTGTGATATTTGCAAACCAGTATCAACATTTTGATCGCGTGCCATAAATGACAACAGACGATGATACACGCGAGCAATATGATTTTCTGTGTAATTAAGTTGTACATCCTCAGATGGTTCCTGCTGGCCGTTTATTCTCAGTGAGACGTCTTTAACACCTAATTGATCAAATATAATATGACTGAAACGTTGATCGCCAACTCGTGTGTTATCCTGTAACGCAATAAATATATGACGTGGCGCAGCAGTGCCTTGTTTTGATGCTAGATTCCAAGTGAATTACCCGTTGATATTTGATAGTTTAACATCTGTACTTACCGTTAGCCAGCTTAGTAATGATTTTCCCCCCTGATCCATAAATGATAATAATCGTTCTTCTGCGGTAATTGCTGGAGTCAACACTGGCATCCACAATGATATTTTTGTTAAAATAACTTTCCCGGCATCAGCATTGGGATTTGCAGCATCTGCTGGAATCCTCCAAACTGCGTCACTGTCATCACTCTTTCGCACCAGTGCTACTGTATGCTTCGCTCCTTAAATAACTTTTCGGACATTTCTACAGAATCCAAAAATATGATGCAGTGGAATCGCGCATGAAAATAATTTACGCGCTCCTTGCAACATTGAAATGCGTGTTGCAGCTCCTAGATTGAAGTTAGGATCGTTGTTTATAATCATATCCTCGATACCAGCAGGAGCAGGAGGACCAGCACGATCATTTGGTCGTCTTATAATAAATTGATTTCCTCCAGCGGTATTTTTAACATCTTTTGCAAACATCATAGAAGGTCCTGCTGATCTTGTATAATCATCAGAATATCTCGCTAACCCGATTATTGTTGTAGCCACATCAACATCACGATCTATCGACTCAATTTCTTTTCCATCAATGAGATATCTAGCACTCTCAAATAGCGCCATGATACCATTATTGACAAAACCGACTTGAGTACCAGCTGGATACGGTGCTGGTACAGCAGTAGTATCAGCAGCTGTTACAAGTTCTCCTTCTACTTCAATAAACGCTTCAGCGGGTAGAAAGTATTTACTGGTATCATGGACTTGAAGTTCAATTCTTGATCGACTATTTGAGTCTATGGCATGATAGGCGTAATATTGATAATCGCGTACAGAATCGTCCTTGCCAACTGGGGCGTCTATATCAAACGCTGGATCACGTGACTGTTTGAACATTTTATTCTATTTATCAGAGTCTAAATCCGATTTTCCATTTCATCGTCGTAGTTTTTTAAAGCCACTTCCCGCTATCATATTTGCAATATTGCTTTGGTCAGAGGTTGAAGTTAATTGCGCTAATTTTTCATCTACTGCTTTATTTATAATTTTACTAACACTTGCAGGCATTTCCGCTGTAGACGGTAACGGTTTCTTTTTTCGTCTCACTAATGATGTTATTTTATCCTTTGCGGCTGAAAACGCTTTTCCGGCAAGATCTCCAACAGCACCAATACCCTTATCACGAATAACATCAATGGCTTTCATTGATAATTGTTTAGCTAACGGCATCACTTTTGGAGCCATTCTTGAAAATAATCCTAAAATGGTATTACCTAAACCATCTCCGTAGTATGCTCTATAAACTGGAAACCGTGAATGAACTACATAGACGGGGGTTGGTTTATCATGATTGCAGTGTATGATCATTATTATAAAAACACTAGTGTTTTCAATTGTTATTTATCTAATCAATTGACTTCGTCATCAGATTTTTCAATTCAGTCACTATGATACCCACTTTCCGCTAACTCGCCAATGAAATCTCGATATGTTTTGATATCCATGATACCGCCTTGAAATAACCGTCTACAGATATCAGCTGCTTCATTAATTATTTCCGGTGAATTATTTCCAGCTCGGAAACCTCCGATTAGAACATCTAATCGTGATATATCATTGATAACACTATCAGGACAGAAACTCTTTGAGTTTCTAATCCTTGGATTTCCTAATCCACTTCCGCTATAACCAGTTGCTTCATCTAGTTTGTCTGTATCCGTGGTTTGTAAATAATCAAGAGTATCCTCATCATCATCATCATCATCATCATCATCATCATCATCATCATCATCATCATCATCAGGTGGTAGTTGTTGTAGTTTTTTAGGAGAGAAAGATATTTTCTTTGCAGGTTGCTGTCGCTTTCTTTGCAATTTTGGCGTTTTTTGTTGTTGTTTAAACTCTTCGTATTGATTATACACTATATCCACCGCATCGATATATTCGATGTATGATGCACTATCTGTCTTAATTTGACTTTTTTTAGCTTTGATTTTATAAAATATATCAGCCCAATGAGTGAAATTCTTAACAAACTTATGTTCTTGTTTCAACCATTTTTTTCTGTTTTCATAAGACGTAACAACAAGCGCAGGAATTTCTGTTGGATCAGTCTTATCAATTTCTGCTAACATTTCCTCGTTAAATCTCACGCGTAAATCATCTACTGTTCTTTTTGATTCCATTTTTTGTACAGCCTGTTTTGTTTGTTCAGTTTTCGCTGCTATTTTTTTAAGTTTCCAATAACAGATTTCCCCGTCTCGGGAACATCTGCCCGTATAGCATGCTCTACCCCTTTCGTTGCTGTGGTTACTGGTTTAAACAATTCTTCAGACCCCAAAGCAAAATCAGTCTGAAGACTCTGTCGTTGTTGCAGTTTATTCCTTACAGAGTCACGAATTGGTATAAATCTCTTAAATGCATCTAATCGTTCACGAGCTAATCGGGTCGTTAATGCTTCATTGATCATTATTTGAAATCAGAAACAATTTTTCAATTGCAAAACAATTTTCCCGAACTTGACCTAACAGACGAAAACATTTGACATGTCGGATGATTTTTAACGCCACCGTGGAAGTGTTTTAACGGCTCTATCATTGATGGGGAAAGTCACATAATTCCTATAAAATATTTAATAATGTGACTTTCCCCATTCTATTTTTGACACGTCGGATGATTTTTAACACCACCATGGAAGTGTTATTTAATCCTATCAATGATGGCGAAAGTCACATAATTGCTATAAAAATATTTAATACTGTGACTTTCGCCATTCTTTTTTGATCGCCCATCACTGATTTTGTCATTTTCAATCAAAAAGTGCTAAAAAAATGAAAATTTCTTTGAGGGTCGATTTCAATCAAAAAATAATAATGGTCGGTCACAATAAAAAAATGATAAATGGTCGGTCAATCAAAATTGTTCATTTTCTTGAATTAACGCCCGTAGATTTCTAATTCTAGAGTTGACTTCTTTTTTCAATTCGTATTCGTTACCTAATTCTTTTCGTATTCGTTCTACGATAGTATACAACGGAACAAACACACTGATGTCACTGGAAAATGCAAGAGAGTCTCTAATAGAATTCTGAATTTTTTTGATGAGTGCATATTTCTTTGGTAGCATATACCTGTTGTTGTTAACTCCGTATTCTATATCCTGAAAATCTGACTTGATTTGATCAGGATTTAACCCATCTGATAGTTCAATATCATGACTTTTCAATTTTAAAATTTCAACTATGATGCTATTCATGTTTTCAGAATTCATTATTCTATAACAATGACATATCTCTAATTGAAAAATATGGCGTATCAGACATAACTAAATTGAACTTTCTGTCCGGTCTTTTTTGAAATGGCAGATCGACAAACCCCCTCTGCAACGAATCGTACTGAGGCTCTACAAATATCGAAATACTTGCCGGCTTCATATATTGATTGAAATATTTTCTCTTCGTTAGTTGTTGTATTAAAAGATTTTA
Organism: Unio delphinus; assembly: GCA_029339505.1. Lineage (NCBI taxonomy): Eukaryota > Metazoa > Mollusca > Bivalvia > Unionida > Unionidae > Unio > Unio delphinus. The sequence continues at coordinate 5,014,795 of JAQISU010000111.1, read as the reverse complement.
CTGGTCTCGTTTTTTTTTGAACAAGTGCCAGTCCTTCCTCGTTTGGAATTCTCACTCTGTGTGATAGCTTGCAGATTTGATAAAGAATTGTTCCTTGGATTAGAATCCTTGTGATCAATAACAAAACCATTTTTGATCAATCCATTAAAACATTCAAATACGAAACGATGATTGTAATATTTCTTCTTTCCAACAGTAAACAACAAATACCCCATACCATTATCCCTCCCAACTGGTTTCTTCAGTCTACAGTGTCTTACAACACCATCACTGGATGCTCCATAATTTGTACTCACTGGGTGTGGTCTGAATTCTTGGTTCATTCGTATACTATACTATTTGTCTAATTCAGTGACTGATCCAATCATAAGCCATTTGCAGTGATTCATTATACATAAATCTTTCATTTAAATACTTGCTTTTAGTATAGCATGAAGGAGTTAAGGAGATTGCCTTCGAAAAATGCTAAATTCATTTCTGATAAGGAGTTTAAGAGATTATTGAAAATTAATCCTAAATTTAATATCGATAAACCCAAAAAACGTCCAATAGACGGAAACATGAAGGAGTTTAAGAGATTATTGAAAATTAATCCTAAATTTAATCTCGATAAACCAAAAAAACGTAACAAGAGATTATTGAAAATTAATCTCGATAGACCCAAAAATCGTCCAAGAGACGGAAACATGAAGGAGTTTAAGAGATTATTGAAAATTAATCCTAAATTTAATCTCAATAAACCAAAAAAACGTTTAATAGACAGAAACAAGAGATTATTGAAAATTAATCCTAAATTTAATCTCGATAAACCCAAAAAACATCCAAGAGACAGAAACATGAAGGAGTTTAAGAGATTATTGAAAATTAATCCTAAATTTAATCTCGATAAACCCAAAATACGTCCAAGAGACGGAAACATGAAGGAGTTTAAGAGATTATTGAAAATTAATCCTAAATTTATTCTCGATAAACCCCAAAAACGTAACAAGAGATTACCCTGGAAAGATGCTCAATTCAATCTTGATATAGTTTCTAATACACCCAAGAATAAAATTCTTGATAAAGCCATGATTAGTAAAATCAGAGACTGTTTTAATGAATTCAAGCGTGATGGAGCATCTTATTGTTGGTCAACATTTCGAATTGATGGTGTTGTTGACGCTACCATGAATGATGAAAAAGCAGCAGTGATAATTTCACGTCTTGGGGAAGAAAGAAATATTTTTCGAATAAAATTCATTATCCGTGATGATGGAAAATGGATTATTAGGGATAAATTTGAACCCATTCTCAGGGACAAAAAAACTGTCACCGTGAATCAAGATTCCAAACCAGGAATTTAGACTGGAATTGATAAACCATACTACGAAAGATCTTATCCTGTCACAGCAGTTGTTTACGGAATATATCCGCTCAATGAAAAACCTGATATTTCAAAACTAGCACCCATGAAATATTCGACAGGGCTCAATTGTGTAGCAGAACGAATAATGGAACACTTCACAAATGCGTCCTGGGGAAATAAACTAACTGATCTAAGACGAAAAAAAATAACCGAATGGGAATTAACGGTAAAAGAGAATGGGGCAACAATTCAGGATATAATTAAATTAGAAACATCACTGAGATTTCCAATATCGGTAAGAACAATCACCGGTGAAGTATTATACGAATCGAAATATAATAAAAATGGAACCCCAATTAAAATTATTGATCATAACGAACATGCATGGTCATCTGCAGTAACAATATTTCCACGAGATAGAACTGTAAAATATATCCCACAAACTCTGTTTGGAACCGAAGAGTTTTTTTCAGAGCAGAAATTATTTGATGCTATTTACAATTTGAGTAAAGAAGACCCTGTGTCAATGTGGCTATTTCATAGTACTTCAGACGAGGAATGTAGATTTGATCAGTTTGTAAGGCCCAACGGAGAATTGTACCGTACCGAAGAACTGCATAATCAAATGAAAAAACTAGCTAGTGAGTTTTCACTGGAAGGGGAAGACAACGATCAATTATTAGCAAACTGTTTTACACTACCATCAATTGCAGCACATTTTGCTGGAAAAAAAAACGCGTGGAAACCAACGAGAAGTGAGTTTTTATCAGATGTCAGATTGTCCTGTCTTGAATACAGCCATGGAGGGTTATGGAATACAAAATACGACCCTGAAACCGTTATTTCAGTTGATATGATTGCGTGTTATCCAGGAAGTTTTCTTGGGTATGGAGAATGCGAGAAATATTTTAAACGATTTGGACACCCCAAACACGAAATGACCCGTGTTGCTATTAATGGACCACTGCCTGATTTTGATTTAACAGGATTCGCTTGTGTAGTATCATTTGAAATGGCTACAGGACTTCATCCGTGTAGTTATCTTTGGATTGGTAAACACATGTCTGAAAAACACTGGATGCCAATAGTGTTATTACGGTATATGCTTGATTGTAAGATGTTAAAATCATTAATTGTCAGTGAAGCGATTATATCCTATCGAGCACAGAAATCAGTCTGGTTACCACAACCTGATCTAGAAAAAATAATTAGCGAACAGCGAAAACTGTTTCCTGATTTTAATGAACAACAAATCATGGATTGGTCCAAACAGTTATTTGAAATCAGAAACAATGAAGCAAAAAATCTTGGACGAAGAATAATCGGTAAATTCACTCAGGGTGGTAAATACGATAATACAAGATATTCTTCATGGTTAATTATAGACAATGCTGAATACGATTTTGTAATCGCGGATCTAACGAATAAGGGCCTATATGTCAATCGTAAAGACGCATTTCTGTCCGATGGAACCAAATTAGGTACAATTGTTACCTACAATGATGGATACAATCCGCAGTACACACATTTGAGAGCTTCTATGCTTGGTTATGCTTCTATTAATCTGTTTTCGATGATCAATAAATTTCCTAACACCGCAGTTAGAGTTGCCAGTGATTCATTTTACATAAATAGCAAAATGGCTGATTTTAAGGCTACTGGCAACGAGAATTGGGGGTCATGGAGAATTAAGAAGGAAATGCTTCATGATTATATTCAATCAGCAGATGTTACAATTGAAAATAATTATTTAGAAAGCAATCAGTGTTCAGAATTTTCTAATGCACCACCGATTTCTGATCCAATATGCCGGTATAAAACAGTTTATTTAAACGGTTGTGGTGGGTCAGGAAAAACAACTCGGGCAATTGAATTATTTTGCGTTTCCAATCCAAACATGATTGTGCTAACACCAACTCACAGACTTGCAAGAGAAATGATACAGAGAGGGGTAAATGCCTGTACCTATCACAGTTTTTTCCGATGGAAGGGAGATAAATGGACTCCTGAGCGCATGGGAGAGAAATTTATTCCTGAAATTATCATTTGGGATGAAATCGACACAGTGTCAGAAGATGTATTAAAAATATTTCTTGAGTGGTTGTTATTGAAAAATACGAAAATCGTAATGTGCGGTGATCACGGACAACCACCACCATTTGTCGGTGCATCCCCACATGAATGGCTAAAGGGTTTTGTAGACTATTATGAAGAAATTGATACCAATCATAGATCACTTGATGAAAAATTAAAAGAATTTAAGAAACTAATTAGATTACAACCGGATAAAATCCAGTGTGAAATAGCACGTGAAATAATTTCAGAAACTCCAATGAATGAGCTTTGGGAAGCATGAAGACCAAATGATTTGATAATTGCAAGTAGAAAAATAGTCAGGGACACACTTCAGATGAAGTTATTTGAATTGCATAAACAAAAATTTGCAACACTTCCAGTGCCTCTTTGTTATAGACCTTCGGATACACGAAAACAGAACATTGAAGTTGATATTCCAGGAAAAAGTGAAAAACAAATTCTGGTATTAAATGATATTGTGCTGGTTGATATCAATGTCGTTGAAGATGCATTGCGTGCTAATAAATCCCCATGGACGCTAGGATACGCAGCAACAATACATTCCTCACAGGGATTGACTATATCGGAAACAATTGTTTGGATAGTAGATAATCGCATCGAATGGTCAAATTTAGTCTATCTCGCAGTATCCAGAGTACGAAGAATAAACCAGCTTCGAAGAATTGTTTTCGATGATAATGACACAACAATGGATGATATTGATGCTAAAATTATTGATAAAAAACTCTCCGGTTACAAACAACAGGACAAAAAAAAAAAAACAACGAGAATTTGATATTGATGCTAAATTAATAATCACTTTGAAGAAACAACAGAATAATCACTGCGCAAGTTGCAATTGTATAATGCGTTGGCAGTATTCGGATAAGGATCCTCGCCAATTCACCGTAGACAGAAAAATAACAATCTCGGTCATGTCAGAAATAATGTGATGTTGACTTGTCTTGAGTGCAATAGACGCAACGGTGCTAGTTAAGACCCCGTGGTGGCAATTGAGTATCCTCGGGTATTACTTGTAATTGTTGTCTAGTAAAACCCCGCTGAGGGGCAGTTGAATCCAGTTTATAGACTGGAGGTCTACCCGTAGATCGTGTTATACTAGATATCTTGTGTGCAGTAACACTCCAAATAGGATCAGTAGCCCTTTTTCTGCCGCCCTCAAGCTCTCCTGGTTCGTATAAATACCTAACAGTGATATTACTACCAAGAATTGGTTCTTTGAAATCTTTTTGTGGTTTTTCAGGTATTGACTTCTTTTTAATAGCGTTGATAGGTTTCATGTTGATTGTTCTAGTAATCTCGTTATTCAGTGCAGTAATCACAGCTGGTAACCTTTTAACCCATTCACGGGATCTTTTTTCTTGGATGAATTCTTTTGCGTATTGATATCCAAATAACCGCTCAGCAATCGTCCTATTAAACCGTTCAACAATTGCCTGATCACGATGTAGCGCAGTATGCCCCCGTCTGATGGTGACATTGTGATATTTCATTGTAGATAACACTGCACCCTGAAATTCTTTGCCAGGATCAATTTGTAATAGATTTGGCCAGTGCAGAGGGCCCCTTCGATAAATCCTTTCAAATGCAGAAGCAACTTCAGTGGCTGATTTTGTTTTTAACGGTTCTGCTTCTTTGTATCGACTTACAACATCAATTATGGTTAAAACGTATTTGTAACCGTTGTCATGTGGCAGAAATAATATATCAGCCTGATGAACTTCATTAGGAAAGGTCACATCAAAATGCGAGAAATTAATTTGTTTAGGCGGTGGTAGATAAATTTGCCATAGCGCCTGTTTAGATAACCAATCCGCGCAGTGGTTTTTTTCACTTTTGCAGCGCTAGCGAGTTTATGGACTGCTGATTTACCCCTCCAGTATCCTCTTGAGGAATAATAAATAGATTCCATGTTGTTATTAATTACCAGCACCTAACATCAATTTGCTTTTCATAGCCGATTTTATCAAAAAGGAAGTCAATTTTTCTTTGAAAGATTTATCAGGAATAGCATTTAACGCATGAATTAATTTCACGTCTGCTAGATGCCTGTGCTGCAGATTACTGCTTTTATAAGCAACATCATGAAGGTGACAGGCCTTATCAATGGCGTTTATTGGTTCTTCACCGGGTCGGGGCTGATTTTGATTATTGAGTCTGATATCTAATCGTGTTCCGGGGCCACAGTAGCTATATCCTGGAAGGTGCTTTTCTCCGGGGTATTTTGCCCATGGGGTTCCAGGGAGTTTAGTTAGCTTGGCTGCGATATCACATCCTCGTTTTTTTTAAAGGTTTCTTGGGTTTAGAAACAAATCTAAATTTCTTTGTACTACATTGTACGCATTTACCAGAAAGCGCTGATCGGTTATATTTTGTTGTAATCGTCGTCAAGTCATCTGTGCCAGTACGTTTTTTACACTTCACACAATATAGATCCATAATTTATATATAACATCATGAATGTAATTGATTATTCAGCTACCCGACGACGGGAACCTATTAAACACCATGAAATGTTACCGAATTCAATTAGAATGATTATAATCGGACCATCTGGAAGTGGAAAGACACAACTGCTACTTAATTTGATAACAAGATGGATGAAATGGGACAAATTGTATTTAATAGCCCCGAGTGTAGACGATCAGCGATGCTATGAAGTGCTAAAGGATTTTAACGAGAAAGCAAAAGAATTTGAAATCGACGATGATTTTATTGAATTTATTACTGATATTGATGAAGCCTCTTCCGTGGAAGACATCGATGGAAGTATTAACAATTTAGTCGTATACGATGATTTCATGTTAGATAATCAAAAGAATCCTGCTAGGATTTTTTCCCGAGGCAGACATAAAAACACTGATGTGATATATGTCACTCAACGGTACACACAAATACCAAAAGTGATTCGCGATAATTGCAATTTGCTGTGTGTATTTAACGGAGTTGATACTCATACACTACGAAATATTTGGCAAACTTGGTGCTGCGGTGATATGGATCATAATCAATTTAGAAATTTCTTTAGTCACGCTCAGTCAAGACCACACGGATTTGTGACAATAAATTTAGCAGACCCTAAAATATTCGGTTGAAAAGTTTTTACTCATTGCATGATCGTCTCCATTTGGCAAATGGAGGCTTTCTCTTTTTTGATTTCATTGATTTTTTTTGGGACTGATTTCATTGATTTTTTGCCTGTTTCATTATTATTTTTTTACCTGTTTCATTGTTTTAAGCCCTAATCCATTGAAAACTTGTTTAAAAATTTTGTAGGATTCACCCTCTCTGCTGATCGGATACATTTTTATTTTAACACATTATGAGCAAACGCGATATATTTTACTATGCATCTGATACATACGTGTCATTTCTAATTGATTGTGGTAGACTTCCAAGAAACACTGTATGCGAAACTTTGCCATCACAATTGGGACACACACGTAGTGCTAGAAACTATACAAGCAAATAGGGAACATTCAATAAGTATGTAGCTTTATTCTAAATAGAAATCAATTCAATCAATATAGTGCAGTAATTTCACTTCTTGCCCATTGTTCCTATTGATATTAAGAAACTAAATTAAAATTATTATGTTGATTTTTATGTAATGTTTGTAAAACTCTACGTCCAGGACTTTCAAAAAGTTGACCTGTCAGAGTGTGAAAATACAGGGAATGCGTTCCTTTTTCTAAACATAAAAGAATGCTTAAAATATTTAAGGTACGAAACATTATTAGGTCTTTAAGTTTGTTCTTGCTGTCGAAACAGGTGAGTTTTAAAAGCACTCTTGAAAGGGATCACTGTCTTTGTGTCTGATTTCATTGGGCAATTCGTTCCATATTGCTGGGCCCTGGTTATCCAAAAGATAGTTGTCTATATGACTTCGTTTTCATAGCGGGAACATGAGTATTGATTATCAGAAAAGGAGTGTAAGGATTTTGCTGGTGTGTACACATGTGTGTGTTGGACTGGAGTCCATCAGTCAAACGTAGCACATAAAACACATTTTGTGTTGGATACATACATACATACATACATACATACATACATACATACATACATACATACATACATACATACATACATACATACATACATACATATTAAATAAATTGTTTTATCATTTATAGGTATGGAGAGAGAAATTCGATGGTGTTACGGTGCGAATTTCAAAACCAAAGACACTGGACCAGAGTAAACTTTCACCTGCGATAGTTTACATTCATGGCGGTGGATGGGTTCTTTTAGATACAGGTACGTTGATCACAGAGTTGGTGGGGGTGGATTACTATGGATATTGCAGATAATGTGTCGATTTCGATAAAGGCACATTAAATAGCTGCATGACCATAACCATCTCTCTTAAATATTTGCGGCATATTCAGTACCTTTGATGCAACAAAAAAGTTGAACTATACAATAAGACAAGTTTATAATATCTTTGTAATTTTCGTAATTTTGATTTTTGAAACCTAAAAATAATTTATATGAATATCAGTATATCGTTATATATATTGACGTTTACGTCTTTAATAATAGGGCAACAGAGTTTGATATGTATTTGATGAATAGTATTGGTTTGGGCTTTTTCTTGTTCTTCCTTATGTTAGTTTTCTAGGCCCAAGCCTCTAGCCCTAATGACGTTTGCCACAAATCACACGCTATGAGTATAATCCGTGTACAATTGGCGGTAATAATCAACGAAAGTGAAGCGATTCAAACCGTCAGCTAGTGGCATAGGGCAACTCGAAGAAGTGACCTGCAAAACCACGTAAGACACTGTACTTACATCAGCAGCCGTAAGTCTCTTCCAATTGCCAGATTTTCAATCAATGAATCTGACATGCTGTTGAATGTCTTCGTTAATAATTTTACGAACCGCAGCCAACAGTTTATGGTGATGGCAGCGTAAGTGATCCCAAGAGGTTTTAAATCGATCAGCAAGGCAGTTACGGTTATGTAGTCCACTAAGGTCTTCTCCTTCTTTTAGATTTGGCTCACGCCAATGCTTTCTTTGTTCATCTATCTAATAGAATTGTTCCTTATATGTGTGAAACAAAAGTTTAGATTGTTGTCGTATCCACCGTTTCATATGTTCGCATTCTTCATCCACTGAAGATTGTGCAAAAGGTGATACATATGTTAGTTGTTTTTTTTATTTGTTATTGTGCAAATTTTGCAGGTGGATGAAAGCTTTACTGCTTTGGGCACAGATGATACATATTTTAGAAATTTTCTTTCCGTTGTTTCTCAATTGTACGTTGATGTTGTTCATCGTGTATCATACTGTTGGTGTTAACGATATATTGATCCTTTATTGCTCAAATTCATGTTGCTGTTGACACATTTGTCGTATTTCGTCGCTTCTATATCTTTCTCAGTGAATAAGGATGATCGTTGCCATCTAGATGCTTACCGTGACGAATATAATTTCCATAATCGTCACCTTAGTAGTATACTCTGATTCTACCTGCATCAAACGTTGACGACAAAGATTGCCACTCATCACCGGTAGCTTGATTCTTTCCTGTAAACTACATAAATACCATTTTAGGTCAGATGTCTTATATATAATGTGTCCTTGTTGGCAGTTTTAATAGGTAATATTAACAGTTGACGAGCATATTAATAGAAAATGATTTTTAAAGCACTAATCACGATCTTTGCCGTTAAAGTACTGGACCGGTGTTGCAGCCTTGACATGTATTCCGGTGACAGATTTGGCATACTAACAATTGCCTTTATAAAACCTTCATTGATTGTACTAATATATTTGATAAATCTTGCCGCAGTTGGCAAGGATAAATAAACTACTTTCCTATTTCCTTTTGATATCCTTAGTGATCGTAGCTATTTTCAGAAATGGACCCTGTAGTGTTTCTATTCCCGATGACACTGCAAACTGTAGCACAGTTGAGCTTAGTGCCTTTGTATCATCCTACCGATTTATTTATCTTCGCGACCTGAATTTCCGGTCAACTCTGTAGTCTAAACTATACGGGTCTGAGGTGATCCATGAAAAGATATCACAAACTGCATCCCAGGAATGATCTGCGGCACACTTAAGTCCAATAAATAATCGTCATATTCAACTGTTGTCATGGAAAACTTTAGGCACATTTGCGCAGCATTGAGTCAATAATATTACGTATGGGGCATGTGTTCGAAAATTATTTGCAAGATGAATCATCAAAGGAGAAAATAATGATGGTCACTCATTGGATTGCTCGAACGTGTTTCAACATGCTACGGCTGTAACTTTACCTACCAGTACCAAGACAAATTTCACGTACATGGTTCGATGTACAAACCTCTAATGAGGTTCAACAGGCTGATCTCTTATTTCATTCGCATGACTGTGCTCCTGATCGACAAGTTCGATTGAAAACCAACACGTGCGCGTTAACTATTGTCGATATAATGTACGATGCACTCGTACACTCTAGGAACGATTATTCTAACACTTTTATGAGATTTCGTAGTGCAGAGCAATGTTGGACTCGGTAGACTATCCCCTAAATTGATTTCCTTTTCGAGCGATCTCATATCTTCCATTAGCCATAGTAGCATTAGAGACTTTACACGCAAGATTGTTGTGATTACCATCAGCAGCAGCTGCCAGCGATTCTTGGTTTGACAAATCATCACTGCCCGTAACATTGAAAACGTCTCCCAGTCATAAAAAGTCACTTTGCGATGATCCACACTCACTACTATACACGGGGCCAGCTAGTGTTTTATATATAAGTGTGTATTGGCCAAAGACTTGGTATGAATTTGGTGTATTCAGTAAATTTCATCAATGATAACGCAGTGGGAGAAGCTACGTAAAAGACACCGACGATCATCCAGGCGACAGTGGATAATGGTCGTGTACATCATGCAAATATTCCTGATATTCTAGCACAACTACAATGAAGTATATTGTCGTCACCTTTGCTTTCATAATTCTCTATGTGTTTATGTATGTATAGGTATCTAGGAGTAATCCACTGAAACTCGCCAACGGACAAAGTGTTCGTTATTGCCCGGCCATACAACTTAATGGAATTAAAATACTTTATGAAACTGTTAGGGCCAGTGAAGTTAAATGCATCTATGTATAGGCTACTTTGTAGACTGGATTATTCATAGACCTAATGATAATAGTCTACTGTCCACCCTTGAATATCACTAACTTTCATCAGATCACCTCTGCTTTATATGCCATCTTAGCGTATCATCCCAATACCCTCTATCTTTATTTATTACTAAGCGAAACCTCTGTGTGATAAATAGAACCAAACTAATGCATGACATCCAAGAAAACCGAACAACTTACTTACATCATACAGCAGAACAACTCGATAACTGCCTGTGTTCATTTCTTGAAAAACATGACCCAGCCACCAAATACAGAGTATCAATTCAAACGTGTTCTCCGTAGTATAGCAGTGTTAGCGAGTAGATTCGCACTGCTACAAGAGACCGCCATAAAGCGGAGAGGCTTTGGCCTTCCACCAGACTCACTATTCATAAACAAATATATGAAGCCGCTAAATAAAAATTTCAAACATAGTCCATTTAGCCAAATTATCCCACTACAGTGCTAAGATCACGGGGAGTTCTAGCTGCAAAGAGGTTATCGAGATTACTAACAAAACTAATGTCAAAGAATAAATGTATACCACCCCCATCTGCCTTCTCGCCAGTAGACCTTCCGGACCCGTTTGCAAATTTCTTCCATGACAAGCTACAAACCATTAGCGATAAGCTTGACAACACTATTTTAAATATACGTACCGTCACCTAACGGTTGCCATACAGAATTTCAGCGACAACCATTAGGAGCATTTGAACCTCTCTCAATGGATATAGTAAGTACAGTCGTGATGATGACTGTACCAAAGTCAAGTGAACTTGATCAAATTCCAACATTACTGCTGCTTGAGTACTTATATCCAATATTGCCTTCACTAACTGATCTTATTAATACCTCTCTCTCTCTCTCATCCGGGGAATTCCTATCATTTGTCAAAACTTCCATTGTTAAAACCTCCACTGAAGCAACTAACACTTGACCATAACGATTTCAAGAAATATTGGCCAGTTTATAATATCCCATCCATATAAAATATTAGAAACTGATGTTCTTACCCATATTGTAAGTCATCTGAATCAAACAGTCCTTTTAGCAATGGACAGGCTGCATCTCGTTTTGCCCCATTACTGAAATTACTCTTCTAAATGTAGCTAATGAAATTTTATCTGAATGAATAGCGGAAAGATTACAGTCCTCACTCTCCTTGATTTTTATGCAGCAGTTAGATCATGATGTATTAATTCACCGTCTCCAGCATGTATTTGACATTCACTATACAGCCATACAGTCGTTCAAGTCCTACTTAGTTAGCAGAACACAAATTCAAATTCTGCAAATGGAATACACTCCAGCCCAGTTGATCTATGTTGTCGTGTTCCACATGATTCTTTTGTTGGACCCATTCTTGTCATTCCATACACTCAGCCGCTCTCAAGTATCATAGATAATCATCCACAGTCTCACCAGTGGTATGCTGACACCCAACTATAAAATCTAGCCACCCAAATGAAGTTAATACTACCATCCAAGTAGTAGAGAAGTGCATTTCTGATGTGAAATCAGGTAAAATCATGGATGAAATTTAACAAGCTGTAGATGAATGATGATAAAACTGAGGCCATTCTGATCACAACACAAAGACTGCCTCATTCACATCATTTACCTAAAACAATAAATATCAGTAACGCAAATATTAAAGTCACACAAACAGTACGGAACCTAGGTGTTAATCTGGACAGTACTGTCTCATTGCACCAACAGTAACATATGCAATGCGGAATATCTTGAGCTTGGGCGCATCATCTGCATTCGCAAATATATTTCAGTTATTAAGCGTTAATAACTTATCTAATCTATCAATTTTATCTAATGAGATTTGTTATGTTGTTTGAATTCATATCCAACAATTACGTGCATAAATATACGTATAAATGACGTTTGAAAGCAAACACTTATGTTCTCGTGACTGTTTTTGTGGTTTTTGATTTTCAGATTCGTATGCTCATCTTACAGACACAATTTCACTTGAGTCAGATGTTGTGGTTGTTTCAATTGAGTAAGTATCCACTTCCAATAGTATATATATATAAGCAGCAGAGAGGGTGAATCCTACAACGTTTTTAGACAAAATTTGATTGAAATCCTAAAACGAGCCGTCTTATAATCTTATTTTAACCAAAAAAAGGCGAACCCTACAACGTTTTCAGACAAAAAATTGATTGAAATCTCCCTACGAAATCATTTTAACTAAAAAAATGAAAACGATTTTTTAATTAATTTTGGTCGCAACTTGTTGTCATCCACCCTCTCTGCTGCTAAAGTTTTCAGTTCTGGGATAACAAAAAATAATAAATGATTTGATCGAGTCTTTAGGATCTCACAAACAGACTAATCGCTAACACCTCTTCTTGTAAATCAATCAGATTATTTGACTGGTCGGTGAGTTTGAAATTAATTCTGGTTAATGAATTATTATGGCATCGCATGCAGACAGGATTAATTGGGTTTTCAATAATTAGGAATCCTGGAGGAGCTGTTGGTGCAAATGAATAAAGAATATATCCTTGCTGAGCTTGATTTGATTGCTCTAGATTAATCTGATAGCTTCGTTCGATAACATCACACACTAAATTAAGCGCAATCACCGAGGATATATTCACGTTGAACGGAGCGATATGCCTGCCGCCACCGTCTGGGTCATTATTGTGTTTGAGGATTTTTATTTCCGATGATGTTGTTTTTCTCCATGTATCATGAATTATTTTAAAACCAACATCGATGGCATCACTGAGAAGTTTTTTTAGTTCTGGTACGTTATATCCTGGTAGTTTGAATGTTGGAATATCTTCAACGCGGATTTTATATTCATCTGCAAATAAATTCTTTGTTTCAGGGCTATTGTCACCTAATATCTCTTGAATAATTTGTGAATTAAATGTTTCCATATCATTGATGATTTTGTTGCATGTTTCTACGACGCTGATAAATTCATCTCGGGTGAGAGAGCCGGATTTAAGAGATATTAACAACAACGAAATATCGTTATTGAACGCTGTGAAATTTTCAGTGATTTTATCCTGTCGAATTAAGTATAAATCTTTCTTAACGATGGGATTTTTCAATACATTAAATTTATTGTAATAGCTATAGCTTTTTATTGGATTATCGGGTTTTATTCTGTCGGTGATATAATCAGTTTTTTGTGGTTCGGGTAAATTAACGGTTTCCTCCAGAATTTTACTCTGGGGTGGTAATTCAAGCCATCCTAGTACGGTTCTAATAGAACTTTGATAGATATCTACGACGTATCCTTCTGTGTTTATCTCAATTGCGGATGATAGCGTCGGTTCATGAACTGTTATAGCGATTTTTGACTCTACTCCAGTAATCGATTTTATTCTACGCGCGAATTCATCATTGATTTGTTCGATTTGGTATGACCCTGTTGGTATCGAAACGACGTTCCAGTCTGGGGTTCCGTCGGGTTTATTCTTATTCGCAAACACTAAAGAATTATTGGGTTGTTGACCACCAAATGATTTTGGTCTGATATTAGGCCAACTGTGATACACTCGTAGTTTTGCTAGCGCTATCTCCTTCACTGGGACCGGAGAGGGGAAATTCACACTGAATTCTGGATTCGTTGATGTTATTGATATCATGCTTGTTTGTACTGGGTTCGTGTTCTCCACTATTCGTTGAAGTAATTCCTGCGGTGTTGTCATTGTTATTATACTCATGATTTATTTCTAATTTTGGTATCGATGAATCATAAATACTGACCATCACTGAGAACTCACAATCTGGTAATGTTGATATTATTGAGATCATTTTGTTTCTTGGGTTTGTGTTTTCTGATTCCATCGGTGTTGTCATTGTTATTATACTCATGTTGTCGCTCTAATTTCGATATCGCGGAATCAAAAATACTGACCATCGCTGAGAATTCACTATCTGATATAATCGTATGATCGAGTGACGACGATATCATCAATGATAATTGCGAGTATGCGGTTGATGCAATATGAAATTGAAGTAAGTAATTCTGCAGTTTACTCTGGCTGCATGATGATATCTTTTTTGCTATCCCGGTTGATATACCCCCGATTGTAGCCACCGCAGAAATGCAAATTGGAACTACGACCGGGGCAATCATTGTAACAGATGCTAGTATTATTCCGGCGCCAGTGAGAACGCTTGACACAGAGTACACAATAACATCAATTGCGGTGATTCTTCGTCGGTATTTTTTTATTTTTATTTGATACTCCTCAGTGAGGGTTTTGAGTCTATTCTGAAATTCTCTGACCTGATCATAGCGACATTGAGTTGATGAAATCATTTTTATTTTAAAAACACTAGCGTTTTCAATTGTGAAATCCTTTCAATTTAGTTATTTACTTAAATCCGCTACGAATTCTACATACCATGATACCGGAGTTCTAGTCAAATGTTTATCAGTAGATGTTATCGTGAACTTTTCAGTTTTATCCTTGTCGATGATCGTTGAAATCGTATTGTTGACCTCGGATGAACTCGACGATGATATATTAAATTGAACCGTTGTCACCAGTGTTAATCGATAAATACCCTTAACGGTTGCAGTGATATCTAATTTGTTGTCTGTAGGTGTCCACAAAAATGATCCGTGTTGGATTGTATATACTACGTTATTGGTTTTCTCATGAGGAATTTTTGTTTTTTCAATGATTGTTATCATCCTCGAAAAATCACCTTTGACGGCTTCGATGAAAGTTTTCGTCTCATCGATGGATTTTTTAATATCAGGGAGTTTTATTTCAATTTTATCCAACTGGGTTCCAATAAATTTATCAATGATATTTCTACGAAAAACTGAAAACTGTTTTCCGTTTTCTTCAATTCTAGATTCAAGTGTTGTTAGTACAAACACAGAATTGTTTAACTCATCGTTGAGAGTTTTTAATCGATCTGTAATCGTCGAAACGAGTACACCCGGTTTTAGTTTACCCTGATCGGAAAATAACGCGATAGTATCCTCGATTGCGTTTTGTTGTTTAACCAAAATATCATCCAGAGAAATATTACTGGTTTTCAATTTACCCTGATCGGAAAATAACGCAACGGTGTTCTCGATTGCGTTTTGTTGTTTAACTAAAATATCATCCAATGACACATCACTGGATTTCAATTTACCCTGTTTGTCTTGAAATACAACTATTTCATTAGGATCAACATTTGTTAAGTTCAACGTCTCAGCTATTTCATCTTTGATTAGTTTTTTTACATCCTTGACAGAATCAGGTGGTGCAGTGTCATCGGGTTTGGGTTTCAAAGATCTCCCCCAAATATCAATCATGTTATTGTAAAACTCTTTCTCTCTCTAAAATCGTTTTTGACGACTTCGTCGTTGCCAGCGATTACTAGTGTATTCATTAACGACAACATGTGGTGGTTTTCCGCTTGGGTTACTCAAGGAGTTAGAAATAGCGTCAAGGACATTTAATACTTCGCTGCCGCATATTGGTGGGTCAATCATCGTTTGTGTTGGTAGCGTAGAATACCAAGTCTTCACTGGAAATTGTTTTATGTAACGCATAAACTCTTTTGGTGGGGCTAATCCATATGAATCATAATAGACAATCCCACGTGGATCAATAGCGTATGCAACCCAGTGAGTTCCAGGTCCGGTGCTATTATCGAGATTAATAATACCTGTTTCAGTTTTGTTTGGTTGATGTGGTAATTGATCTTTCATAAAAACACCTCTGAAATTTTTAATCACTAGTTTTTTAGCCGCATCCATTAAATCAAAATTGGACATGGGAACGATAGGTTCCTCAATTAATAAACCGTTCCTGGTAGTCTCAGACCTTTTCCGCTGTACCATGAATACGGGGTTCCTGGTAGTCTTAGACCCTTTCCCTTTTTTTTATATCCTTTCCCAGTTGCCTTCTTTAGTGCCATTCCTGCTGCAGTACCAACGGCTCCTAACGCTGCCGCTTTAGCCACCGCTGGGGCTGCTGCTGCAATCAATGCTGGAATCGCAGCTAACAACGGAAATATACCGCCTGTTTTAATCATATTTTTGATAGCAGCCGCAGAGAGAGTAATCTGAACACCTTTTTTGGCTGCAAGTGCATCATTGAAATGTTTCACCTGACGAGTTGTCAGCGATAGTTTATTTTCACCACCAGTCATTTGGTTGGGTTTCAACGTGATTGTGGCTCCACATTTTTTAGCTGATTCCGATTGCAATTTTTTTAATTGACCGGGAGTTAACGCAACACTAATAACACTATATGACATGTTATACATAATAGATTGATTCTAATTCAATGAAAAATCGAGAAAATCAATCAAAGATTTTCCACTGGTGCATCTACCACTCTCATTCTTCCACCAACACCTTCGAGTAGCATTGATTTATCACTGAGAATGACAGCAACCGCTCTATAATTCGGGATAAGGATAGGAGGTACCCCACCAACTGGTGGACCAGTCGGACGGGTTACACGGGCTCTAAAGTGTATATCAACGACAGATTGTCTTGTTAAATCAAGATGTTCAAGTGAAAAGTAATAAATCGGATAGAGGCTTTTAAAATCCAATTGCGATATTTGCAAACCAGTATCCACATTTTGATCACGTGCCATAAATGACAACAGGTTATGATAGACACGTGCAATATGATTCTGACCGTAATCAAGTTGTATATCCTCGGATGGTTCCTGCTGTCCGTTTATTCTCAGCGAGACTTCATTAACACCTAACTGATCAAATATCATATGGCTTCGTTCTTGATTACCAACTCGCGCATTATTCTGTAACGCTACGAATATATGACGTGGAGCTGAAACACCTTGTTTTGATGCCAGGTGCCATGTGAATGTACCATCAACACTGTCTTGTTTAATATCCGTAGTCACTGATAACCAACTCAACAATGATTTTCCTCCTTGGTCCATAAATGATAGTAGTCGCTGTTCTTCTGTGATTGATGGAGTTAATACTGGCATCCACAATGATAGTTTTGTTAAAATGACTTTACCGGGAGCAACCCCAGGATTACGCCAGATTGCATCATCATCAGTACCCTTTCGTACAAGCGCTACTGTGTGTTTAGCTCCATAAATAACTTTTCGGACGTTTCTACAGAATCCAAATATATGATGCAGTGGAATCGCACATGAAAATCGTCGACGCTGCCCATGCAACGTTGTTACACGTGCTGCAAATCCTAAATTGAGATTACCATTAACGCCTCCGAGAATATCAAACGCAGCTCCGGGTCTAGTTCGACGTTCTGGATTAGCTGCTTCCTGTTGATCGGCTTCTGCATTATCTCTTGCTGTTAACACTTTAATGAATTGAAGGTGATCAGCGTTATCAGAGGTATCCTTTGCAAACATCATAGATGGACCCGCTGATCTTGTATAATCATCAGAATATCTCGCTAACCCTATGATTGTTGTGGCCACATCAACTTCACGGTCAATGGATTCAATTTCTTTTCCATCAATGAGATATCTAGCGCTTTCAAATAACGCCATTATGCCGTTATTAACAAAACCAACTCGGACATTTGCGTTATTGTCATATGGGGTATCAGCTGCAACATTTGTTACAAGTTCTCCTTGTACTTCAATAAATGCCTCACACGGTAGAAAATATTTACTGGTATCATGAACTTGAAGTTCAATTCGCGATCGGAGATCTGGTTGTACTGCGTGATAAGAATAAAATTGAAAATCGCGTACAGAATCATTCTTGCCAACTGGGGCATCCATATCAAATGCTGGATCAGGTGACCTTTTGAACATTTTATTCTATTTATCAGAGTCTAAATCGCGATTTTTCATTTCATCGTCGTGTTTTTTTAAAGCCACTTCCTGCTATCATGTTTGCTATCATGTTATTTTGGTCCCCTTGATTTATCAAGGGAGTAACCATCGACGCTAATTTTTCGTCTACTGCGTTATTTATAATTCTACTAACACTTGCAGGCATTTCCGCTGTAGACGGTAACGGTTTCTTTTTTCGTAAATCACTTCGTGATTTCACTAATGATGTTATTTTATTCTTCGCAGTTGAAAATGCTTTTCCAGCAAGATCTCCAACAGCACCAATACCCTTATCACGAATAACTTCAATTGCTTTCATTCCTAGTTGTTTAGCTAACGGCATCACTTTTGGAGCCATTCTTGCAAATAACCCCGCAATGGTATTGCCTAAACCATCTCCGTAGTATGCTCTATAAACCGGAAACCGTGAATTAACTACATAGACGGGGGTTGGTTTATCATGATTGTAGTGTATGATCATTATTTGAAATCAGAAACCATTTTTCAATTGGAAACGCTAGCGTTTTTTTTCAATCCCGGTGATTAATCACTGTGATAATCCTCTACTAACTCGCCAATGAAATCTCGATATGTTTTGATATCCATGATACCGCCTTGAAATAAACGTCTACAGATATCAGCTGCTTCATTAATTATTTCCGGTGAGTTATTTCCAGCTCGGAAACCTCCTACAAGAACTTCTAATCGTGATATATCATTGATAACACTACCAGGACATGTCGTGGTAGAGTCAAAGACATCCTTTGGATTTCCAATCGAATATCCTTTTCCGCTTGTTTCCTCAGTTGTACCAGTTGCGCCCTCACTATCATCAAGTAATTGTCCTTGTCGGCCTCGACTTTGTTGTTTTTGTATACCATAGCTATCAACTCCTGCTTTAAAAGTTCTGTACTTAATTGTATCCTTTTTCAAATTACCAGTAATATCCTTGTTTATTTTATACAACCAATCTACCCAGTCGTCTCGTTTAATTCTACTGTTTTTATACTCGTCTTTTAAAAACTCTCCCTTTGAATAATATTTTTGGGCATCGAAAATACCAAAATCCGAATAATCTTCGAGTTTTATTAATTGAGATTCTTTGATTTCTTTTATAGCTTCTTCGGTGAATTTGTCTATAAAGGGGATACCTCTTGGGGTGACGACATCAACAGGTTGTGGTTCAGGTGTGGAAACTCTTTGAGTTTCAGGCGCGGAATCATCAATATCAGCTAATCGTTCATACTCGCGCTGAGTTTTTATATCACTGGATAACTGTTGTATCCCTGCGCGTGTTTGTCCGGTCTCTGCTGCTATCTTTTCAAGTGTATCAAGCAGCGGTGCCTTCTTTGCTCGTTCTCGCTCAGGAATATCTCCATATATCGCTGCTTCAGTTAACTTTTTCACATCTTTGGTCGCACTTGTTATCGGAGTAAACAGTTGTTCACTTGACACAGAAAAGTCAGTCTGCGCTTGTTGTCGTTGTTGCAGTTTATTCCGTACAGAGTCACGAATTGGTACAAATCTCCTGATTGCATCCAGTCGTTCACGAGCCAATCGGGTTGTCAATGCTTCATTGACCATTCTTTGAAATCAGAAACAATTTTTCAATTGCAAAACAATTTTTCAATCCCGACCTAACACCATCGGATGGTCATGGAAGTGTTATTTCATCCTATAACGGCTTCGTTCATCGATGGCGAAAGTATCATAGTTGTATATAATATTATATAATACTGATAGTTTCGCCATTCTATTTTTGATCAATCCGAACCAGCCATCAATTTTTTATTCACTGATTTCAACAGTTTTAATCAAAAAATGCTAAAAAAAAAATTAAAATCTCTATGAGGGACGGTCACAATCAAATAATGATAAATGGTTGGTCAATCAAAATTGTTCATTTTCTTGAATTAACGCCCGTAGGTTTCTAACTTTAGAATTAACCTCCTTTTTCAATTCGTATTCGTACCGCAATTCTTTTCGTATTCGTTCTACGATGGTATACAACGGAGCGAACACACTTACGTCACTGGAAAATGCGAGAGAGTCCTTAATAGAATTCTGAATTCTTTTGATGAGCGCATACTTCTTTGGTAGCATGTATTTATTGTTGTTAACTCCGTATTCTATATCCTGAAAATCAGACATGATTTGATCAGGATTTAACCCATCTGATAGTTCAATATCCCAACTTTTCAATTTCGAAATCTCGGATAAAATGCTATTCATGTTTTCAGAATTCATTATTCTATAACAATTATATATTTCTAAATGAAAAATATGACGCATCAGACATAACTAAATTGAACTTTTTGTCCCGTCCTTTTTGAAATAGCCGTCTTGGTTATTCCCTCTGCAACGAATCGTACTGAGGATATACAAATATCGAAGTGCCTACTGGCTTCATTCATTGATTGAAATATTTTTTCTTCGTTAGTTATCGTATTCAAAGATTTCACAGGTCTCGCTTTTTTCGAGTATTTCCCAGTCCCCCCTCGTTCGGAATTTTCACTTTGTGGGATAGCCTGCAGATTTGATAAAGAATTGTTTTTCGGATTAGAATCGATATGATCAATAACAAAATCATCCTCGATCAATCCATTGAAACATTCATACACGAAACGATGGCAGTAATATTTCTTCTTTCCAGCACCAAACATCAAATACCCCATACCATTATCCCACCCAACTGGTTTCTTCAGTCTGCGGTTTCTTACAACACCATCACTGGATGCTTCATAATTTGTGATCACATGGTGTGGTCTGAATTCTTGGTTCATTTATATATTATACTATTGTTTGTCTAATTCATCGTTTGGTTCAATAATGAATCTTTCAATGTAGTCTTGAGGGGTTCTTATGATTTTATCCTTGATGTTGTCAGGGTCAAGGACCTTTTCAGGGTCAAAATTTCTGATTGATTGTCCATTTTTTATTCTTTTATCATAATATCGCTTCAACTCCCTGTATCGCTTACCACCGCAATTTAGACACAACTGAGATTTTCCCCTGACCCCAACTCCACATAGAATACAGGGTAACGGACCAAGGCTTCCACGTCGAAAGCTTTGCATATGATACCCACAGAACTCATTTCTGCATGATTTGCTACACGGGGTTATTGATCCAATCATAAGCCACTTGCAGTGATTCATTATATAAAAATCTTTCATTTAAATGCTTGTTTTAATTATAGCATGAAGGAATTAAGGAAAACGCCTTCGAAAAATGCTGAATTCAATGCTGATAAGGAGTTTAAGAGATTATTAAAAATCAATCCTAGATTTAATCTCGATAGACCCAAAAAACGTCCAAGAGACGGAAACATGAAGGAGTTTAAGAGATTATTAAAAATTAGTCCTAGATTTAATCTCGATAAACCAAAAAAACGTCCAATAGACGGAAATATGAAAGAGTTTAAGAGATTATTGAAAATCAATCCTAAATTTAATCTCGATAAACCAAAAAGACGTAACAAACGTCCAAGAGACGGAAACATGAAAGAGATTAAGAGATTATTGAAAATCAATCCTAAATTTAATCTCGATAAACCAAAAAGACGTAACAAAATCAATCCTAGATTTAATCTCGATAAACCCAAAAAACGTCCAATAGACGGAAACATGAAAGAGTTTAAGAGATTATTGAAAATCAATCCTAGATTTAATCTCGATAAACCAAAAAAAACGTCCAAGAGAGATTACCCCTGGAAAGATGCTCAATTCAATCTCGATATAGTTTCTAATACACCAAAGAATACAATTCTTGATAAAGCCATGATTAGTAAAATCAGAGACTGTTTTAATGAATTTAAGCGTGATGGAGCATCTTATTGTTGGTCAACATTTCGAATTGATGGTGTTGTTGATGCTACCATGAATGATGAAAAAGCAGCAGTGATAATTTCACGTGTTGGGGAAAAACGGCATTTTTTCCGAATCAAATTCATTATCGAAGTCGATGGCAAATGGATTATTAAGGATAAATTTGAACCAATCCTCAAGAATAAAAAAGCTGTCATTGTGAGTAGAGATTCCAAACCAGGGATTCTAACCGGCATTGACAAACCATACTACGAAAGATCTTATCCCGTAACAGCAATGGTTTATGGGATATATCCGTTAAATGATAAACCCGATATCGCAAAACTAGCTCCTATGAAATATTCGTCAGGGCTTAATTGTGTAGCAGAACGAATAATAGAACACTTCACAAATGCATCCCGAGGAAATAAACTAACTGATCTGCGACGTAGGAAAATAACCGAGTGGGAACTGACAGTGAAACAGCATGGTGCAAAGATTTCTGATATAGCTAAATTAGAAACATCATTACGATTCCCAATAACCGTTATGACGATAACCGGAGAGGTTTTATACGAACCGAAATATAACAAAAATGGAGCGCCAATACAGATTATTGATCATAACAAACACGCGTGGACACCTGCGGTAACAATATTTCCACGAGAACGAACCGTGAAATATATCCCTAAGGAGTTCGTCGGGGATGTTTTCTATGAAGAGAAATTATTCGATGCTATTCATGCGTTGTGTAAAGATGATCCTGTGTCAGTGTGGTTACTTAGAAGTGATGAAGAATTCGATCAATTTGTAAAACCAAATGGTGAATTATATCGCGTTGAAGAATTAGATAACAGAATGAGAAAAATCGCTAGTGATTTTTCACCGGAGAATTCCCATGAAAAACTACTCACGGATAGTTTTACTATTCCATCAGTGGTAGCTCACTTCGCAAGAGAAAAAAACTCATGGCGTCCAACACGAAGTGATTTTCTCGAGGATGTTAAATTGAGTTGCGTCGAATTTGGTCATGGAGGACTGTGGAATACGAAATACTCACATGATGGTATGATTTCAATTGATATACCCGCGTGTTATCCCGGAAGTTTTCTCGGGTATGGGGAATGCGCTGAGTACTTCAAACGATTTGGACACCCCACGCATGAAATGACTCGTATTGCGATTAATGGACTATTGCCTGATTTTGATTTAACCGGATTCACTCGTGTGATATCATTTGAATTAGCGTCAGGATTACATCCGTGTAGTTATGTTTGGCTCGGTAGACACCTATCTGAAAAACACTGGATGCCAATAGTGCTATTGAGATATATGATTGATTGTGGTATGCTAATATCGTTGATTGTTTCCGAGGCTATTATATGCTATCGAGCTCAGAAAGAAGTTTGGCTACCACAACCCGATCTAGATAGAATAATCAACGAACTACGAAAACAGTTTCCAGATTTCAGTGAAGAAGAAATCATAAATTGGTCTAAGAAGTTATTTGAAATTAAAAAAGAACAAGCAAAAGATCTCGGAAGAAGAATAATCGGTAAATTTACCCAGGGTGGACGATACGATAACGCAAAATACTCTTCGCGGTTGATCATAGATGTCGCTGAATACGATTTTATTGTAGCGGATTTAATGAAACAGGGAAAACTTGTATCCCGTAAGGATGCTTTTCTATCCAATGGTGAGAAATTAGGTACGGTTGTTACCTACTTTGATGGATATAATTCCCAGTATACACATTTGAGAAGTTCAATGCTAGCCTATGCTTCTATTAATCTATTTTCGATGATAAATAGATTTCCTAATACCGCGGTTAGAATGGCCACTGATTCGATGTATATACACAATAAGTACAAATCAGCTGTAGCTAAATTCACAGATCCCGAAGAAAATTGGGGGCGTTGGCGATTTAAAAAAGAGATGCTACATGAGTAATGTGAATCCGCAGACGTTGCCATGGATGATAAATATATTTGTTGTAACCGTATTGAAATTCAATCAGAACTTTCTAATGCACCACCGGTATCTGATCCAGTATGTAGATACAAGACAGTTTATTTAAACGGTTGTGGTGGGTCAAGAAAGACAACTCGTGCAATTGAATTATTTCGTCGTGGAAACGCTAGCGTTTCTAACATGATTGTGCTAACACCGACTCACAGACTCGCCAGAGAGATGATACAACGAGGGGTAAATGCTTGCACTTATCACAGTTTTTTTCGATGGAAAGGTGACAAATGGACTCCTGAGCGTATGGGTGATAAATTCATTCCTGAAATCATAATTTGGGATGAAATATGCACAGTGTCATTAGATGTATTAAAAACATTTCTTGAGTGGTTGTTAAACAAAAACACAAAAGTCGTCATGTGCGGGGATCACGGCCAACCACCACCATTTGTCGGTGCATCTCCACATGAATGGCTAAAGGGTTTTGTAGACTACTATGAAGAAATCACCACTGATTATAGATCACTTGATGAACGATTATGCGAGTTCAAAGCGCTAATTAGATTACAACCGGATAGAATCCAATGCGAAATAGCGCGTGAAGTGATTTCAGAAACTCCAATGAATGATTTCTGGGAAACATGGAGACCAAACGATTTGATCATTGCAAGTAGAAAAATAGTCAGGGACACACTTCAAATGAAGTTATTTGAATTGCATAAAGAAAAATTTGCAACGCTTCCAGTACCCCTTTGTTATAGGCCATCGGATACACGAAAACAAAACATTGAAGTTGATATTCCAGGACAGAGTGAAAAACAAATTTTGGTATTAAATGATATTGTGCTGGTTGATATCAATGTCGTTGAAGATGCATTGCGTGCTAATAAATCCCCGTGGACGCTAGGATACGCAGCAACAATACACTCTTCACAGGGATTGACTATATCGAATACAATTGTTTGGATGGTGGATAATCACATCGAATGGTCGAATTTAGTCTATCTCGCAGTATCCAGAGTACGAAACATAAATCAACTTCGAAGAGTTGTTTTCGATGATAATGACACAACAATAAGTGATATTGATGTTAGCATCATTAATAAAAAAACTCTCCGGTTACAAACAACAGGACAAAAAAAAAAACAACGAGAATTTGATATTGATGCTGAACTAATAATCACTTTGAAGAAACAACAGAATAATCACTGCGCGAGTTGCAATTGTATAATGCGTTGGCAGTATTCGGATAAGGATCCTCGCCAATTCACCGTAGACAGAAAAAATAACAATCTCGGTCATGTCAGAAATAATGTGATGTTGACTTGTCTTGAGTGCAATAGACGCAACGGTGCTAGTTAAGACCATGCGGTGGCAATTGAGTATCCTCGGGAATCACTTGTAGTTGTTGTCGAGTAAAATCCCGCTGAGGGGCAGTTGAATCCAGTTTATAGACTGGAGGTCTACCAGTTGATCGTGTTATACTAGATATCTTATGCGTAGTGACGCTCCAAATAGGATCAGTAGCCCTTTTTCTACCCCCTTCAAGCTCTCCTGGTTCGTATAAGTACCTCACAATGACACTACTACCAAGAATTGGTTGGGAAACGCTAGCGTTTCTAGGGAAATCTTTTTGTGGTTGTACGGGTATTGACTTCTTTTTAATCGCGTTGATAGGTTTCATGTTGATTGTTCTAGTAATCTCGTTATTCAGTGCAGTAATCACAGATGGTAATCTTTTAACCCATTCACTGGATCGCTTTTCTTGAATGAATTCTTTTGCGTATTGATATCCAAATAACCGCTCAGCAATCGTCCGATTAAATCGTTCTACAATGGCCTGATCGCGATGTAGCGCAGTATGCCCTCGTCGTATGGTGACATTATGATGTTTCATTGTAGATAACACTGCACCCTGAAATTCCTTGCCAGGATCAACCTGCAATAGATTTGGCCAACGCAGAGGACCTCGTCGATAAATCCTTTCAAATGCAGAAGCGACTTCAGTGGCTGATTTTGTTTTTAACGGTTCTGCTTCTTTGTATCGACTTGCAATATCAACTACGGTTAACGCATATTTGTAACCACGATCATGTGGCAGAAATAATATATCAGCCTGATGAACTTCATTAGGAGCGGTCACATCAAAATGCGAGAATTGAATTTGTTTAGGCGGTGGTAGATAAATTTGCCATAGTGCCTGTTTGGATAACCAATTAGCCGCAGTGGTTTTTTTCACTTTTGCAGCTCTAGCGAGTTTATTGATTGCAGCGTTACCCCTCCAGTATCCCCTCGAAGAATAATAAATTGATTCCATATTATTAATTACCAGCACCTAACATCAATTTACTTTTCATGGCCGATTTTATCAAAAATGAAGACAATTTTTCTTTGAAGGATTTATCAGGAATAGCATTTAACGCATGAATTAATTTCACATCTGCTAGATGCCTGTGTTGCAGATTGCTGCTTTTATAAGCAACATCATGAAGGTGACAGGCCTTATCAATGGCGTTTATTGGTTCTTCACCGGGGTTGGGTTGATTTTGATTATTGAGTCTGATATCAAGTCTGGTTCCCGGTCCACAGTAGCTATATCCTGGGAGGTGCTTTTCTCCGGGGTACTTTGCCCATGGGGTTCCAAGGAGCTTTGCCAATTTGGCTGCGATATCACCTCCTCGTTTTTTTTTAAATCAGATCTCATAGACACAAATCTAAATTTCTTTGTACTACATTGTACGCATTTACCAGAAAGCGCTGATCGGTTATTTTTTGTTGTAATCGTCGTCAAGTCATCTGTGCCAGTACGCGTTTTACACTTCACACAATATAGATCCATAATTTATGTATAGAAATATGGATATAATTGATTTTTCAGCGACTAAAACAAGAGAACCAATTAAGCATCATGCAGCGCTACCAAACTCTATCCGGATGATTATAATCGGACCATCTGGATCCGGTAAAACGCAATTGTTGCTCAATTTAATAATGAGATGGATGAAGTGGGATAAGTTGTATTTAATTGCCCCTAGCGTAGATGATCAACGATGTTATGAAGTGTTAAAGGATTTTAACGAGAATGCATCAGAAATTAAGGGTGAGAACGCCATTGATTTTATAACCGATATCGATGAAGCACCGAGTATTGATGATATTGATGGAGATATTAACAATTTAGTCGTATACGACGATATAATGTTGGATAAACAAAAGAATCCTGCTAGAATATTTTCCCGTGGGCGTCACAAAAACACTGACGTGATATATGTCACTCAACGCTACACTCAGGTTCCAAAAGTCATCAGAGATAACTGCAATTTATTGTCTGTATTCAACGGAGTTGATACTCATACTCTTAGAAATATTTGGCAGACATGGTGTTCTGATATGGACTTCAATCAATTTCGAGATTTCTTTAGTCATGCTCAGTCGACTCCGCACGGATTCGCAACAATAAATCTACATGATCCTCGGACACGATATCGTATCGGACTGGATCAAATATTCGGTTAAAATCGTAAAAGAATTATTAACCCAGAACTGAAAACTTTAGCAGCAGAGAGGGTGGATGACAACAAGTTGCGACCAAAATTAATTAAAAAATCGTTTTCATTTTTTTAGTTAAAATGATTTCGTAGGGAGATTTCAATCAATTTTTTGTCTGAAAACGTTGTAGGGTTCGCCTTTTTTTGGTTAAAATAAGATTATAAGACGGCTCGTTTTAGGATTTCAATCAAATTTTGTCTAAAAACGTTGTAGGATTCACCCTCTCTGCTGCTATATATATATATATATATATATATATATATATATATATATATATATATATATATATATATATATATATTATATAGTATTTCTAATTGTCAGACATAAGACGATTGCGTAAATATCCAGTTCAAAGAGTCAGAGGCTGTATATAGGTCTACTGAGTAAATAACCGTTTCTAGAGTCAAAGGCTGTAGTTGTATTTATTAAGTAACCATTTGTCTACTCAGAAATTTTGTCTATTCAGTACTTATCCATTCTCCTTATTGTATATATATATATAGCAAAGTTTGATTCCCAATAGTACAATTTTGCAATTTTGTCTATTCAGTAAGTATCCATTCCCACTAACACGAGGTTTTAGTGGTGTAAATTCAGTAAGTTTCCATTCCTAAGAGTTAAGTGGATATTGATTGACAAAATATAGAAGATTTAGTCGTCTTTATTCAGTGGATATTCATTGACAAAAGATAAAAGATATAGTTATGTGTATTGAGTGGATATTTATTGACAACAAACATGATATTTAGTTGTCTCTATTGAGTAGATTTTCATTTTCAAAAGATATATGTAGTTGTCTCTATTCAGTAATTATTCATTGACAAAATAACGAAGGTATATGTGTGTTTATGTAGTAGATAAACTAGAGGCTGTATTGTGACAATAGAAAAATTACCAATCCCCACTAGCCCGAGTCTATTATTGTATGTTCAGTAAGTATCAATTCCTAAGGGTCCGAAGATGTAGTGTGTCTACTGAGTATATGTCCAGTCTGTTTTATCTGAGGTTACAGTTTATGGCTGTTAAGCAAGAAACCATTCTCACCAGGTAAAAGGCTGTACTTGTGTCAAGTTAGCAAACATCCATTACCAATATTCAGAGGCTGTAGTGGTGTATATTGAGTAAATATATATTTCCCTATACGGGGTACGTTGGGAGGTGGTATCACCACTGGCTGGCTAAGCAGTCGTATTCCTTCTGGGGTAGCTCGCCCACCTTTTGTCTCTACTTCGCACTCAGCTTTCACCTGTGGCTCCAACAAGATGTGACATGATCAGCGGCCACATCCCGGAATACGGCCTCAACTGGCGGGCTAAACCAGGCTGAGGGTACTCGACGGGTCATAAACCCAAGTTGAGTTAGGCTTTGTCTACCTAGCATGTGAAGACTAGATTCGGCAGCCTGCGCGGAGAAACCACCAGCTGATTAACGGGCAGAAAGGCGATTCCCAGGAAAGAGCCGTGGAGCGCTAATAGCACGACAAAACACGTACAAAGTCATGGTCATGACCTGCACTTAACCCTGTCTCCGGTCTTCTCGACGTCGTTGTGCTGCTGTGCTCCGATGGTTTTGAGCGAGTGAGTGAGGTGAACAAATTGCACCTCACATAAAACAATATCACAGCGCAAATCAATCTTGTCATCCAACCATCCCATTTCATCACCCACTAAACTCCTGTGGTGACAGGCAAGCGACGAAGCGGCAGGTGTGGTTACACTGTCCGTCGTAGCCGCAAACCTGTGGCACGGGCAATTAGGGTCGTTAGCCACTGACATGGAGCAGCAGTGGAGTCAAACTTTTCCCTGAGCAACTGAGCAGACCTCTTCAAGAATGCATTTTTCAACTCCCTGGCACGAACAATGGGGCTAGAAAAGGTGCCCTAAACATTGCCTGCTCTAAACGTCTCTAGCAGGCATACCGCGGCTGGCGAAGACCCTATTACAGCGGTCAAAATACATAAAAAGAAAATAAGGCTTATTCCACTCGCACTTGACGCATGGAATATATGCACCTTACTGGACAGAGACAATGCAGAAAGACCACAGAAGAGAACTTCCCTTATAGGAAAGGACCTCATCAGATACAACGTGGACATTGCTGCCTTGAGCAAGGCCCGGCCTGCGTGAGAACGCGAACTCGTGAAAGGGGTTCCGAATATGCTTTATTTTAGAGTGGCCGAGGGATTGAAGAGCGCCACGCGACTAGTACTGTCTTTCCAGTGTATATAGCACTGATGTGCAAATTGGCTGGACCTCCCAAGGGAGTAAACGACAAACACGTGACCATGAAACTCTCCCTCTTATCTGGCAGAAAGCACCTTACCATTATCAGTTGTTATGCTCCAACCATGACCAGCCCAGGTGACGCGAAGTTCTATAAGAAGTAACTCCGTTATTGGTGCCGTTCCACTGGCAGATAACCCGTCATTAATGGCGAATGCAATGCAAAAGTTGGCCGTGATAACATTGGCTGGGATGGATGTGCTAGGAAAGCACGGAGTGGGTCGCTGTACCAGGAACGGTATTCTTTTGTACCATACCTGCACTGAGCACGAACTACTTACTGATTACCAATACAGTCTTCCGACTCTATACCCGTAACCGGACGTCATTGATGCACCCATTCTCTAAGCACTGGCACCTGATTAACTACGTCATTGTCAGGAAGAGGGACAGTCAGGACGTGCGTATGACCAAGTTATGATGTGGCGCTAACGACCAGACAGACCACCGCTTCATCACCACCAAGCTAAGCCCCCACATTCAGCCCAGAATACGCCCACAGGGAAAGACGACCTCTTACAGAATGACCATCATCAAACTAAAATGCACCAGTACCAAACAGTCTCTCGTAAATGCCTTGGTAAAACGTCTGAAGGATATCTCTCTCTTGACAATAAGAATGTGGAAACCGACTGGACGGTATTCAGAGTGCTTCGGAAATCCTAGGACCCTCAGCCATAAAGCATCAAGCCTGATTTGATGAGAACTGTAACGAGATCAAACAATTGCTGGATGAGAAACACCGCCTCCTTCAAACCTACCTGAACAACTCCATGTCCACCTCTAAGAAAGATGCGTACAACAGCATACTCAGAACTGTACAGCAAAAGCTGCGTCAGATGCGATATACATGGTTGTGCAACAAAGCTGAAACGATCCAGTGCTACGCAGACCAGCATGACATGAAGAACTTCTACAATGCTTTGGAAGAAGTGTATATGGATCTACCTTTTCTGGATCATCGGCCCTTCTTAGCGCAATGACGGGAACACACTAATTACTGACAAAGAGAGGATTCTTCAACTATGGGCTGAACACTCTGACAGAATTGCTCCTCATCCATCAGTGATGAAGCCATGAATCGTCTACCACAAGTACCCATGAAAGAAGCACTGGAGAATCCTCCAACCTTGCTGAGACACAGAAAGCGATACGTCAGCTCTCCAGTGGCAAAGCTCTTGGCTTAGACTCCATCCCAGCTGAAGCCTATAAGGAAGAGGGCACAGCCCTGATATAAAGACTCGAGTAACTGTTTTACTGATTTTCAGCAATAGAGGATCCCTCAGTAATTCAAACTCGCTTCCATAATCCACCTGTATAATCGCAAAGGGAACCGCCAGGACTAAGACAACCACCGGGGTATATACTTACTCTAAAATGCAAGATACTCGCCAGAATCCTACTGAACCGCCTTACTATGCACCTTGACCAGGGACTACTGCCAGAATGTCAGTGTGGATTCCGGAAAGAAAGTGGGGCCACCGACATGGTGATCGCTGCGAGGGAGCCACAAGAGAAATGTTAAGAGTGAAACACCGACCTTTTCTCCACCTACGTCTATTCGATAAAGGCCTTTGATACTGAGAGTAGAGAAGGTTTGTGGAAGGTAGTGGCCAAGTACAGATGCCCAAGAAAATTTATATCATTTGTGCAGCATTTCCACGATGGCACGAGTCCATGACAATGGAGAGATATCTGAGTCATTCCAAGTAACGAATGGGCAATTCGTTTCCCACTAGTTAAAGATATTAGTTGGGTCCAAAGAATAAACATCTATTCCTTTGAGTCAGATAAATTTTGTAGTTGTGTCTAATGAGTACGTATCCATGCCTGTCATTATGTGGGCATTAATATTGACACAAATATAGAAAAACAAATAGATAATTGGCAATTGACAGATATCCTTGTGCTTCAAGATAGACTGATCGTTTCAGGACTAGACGGTGAAAAAACATTTCCTTTATATCAAAATAATAAAAATCGTGATCTGATCCACCTTTACTTGCCCACCTTACCTACGCAAAAATTACATCAGTGGGGAAGTAACAACTGTATAATTTCTCTTGTTCCTATCAAATGTACGCTTTTCATTTCAGATATAGATTGGCTCCGGAGCACATGTACCCAGTACCTTTAGCTGACTGTGTAAAAGCTACCAAGTTTTTCCTCAAGAACGCCCAACAATATGGTGTAGATGGGAACCAGATAGGAATTGCAGGTATCGTTTCTTTTGCTTGAACAATAAACCAGTTTATGCAGTACTGTTGTGCAGACTCTTGGCTGATTTAAACACCTTAATTAACCGAAGCTATCATTTACAATAATAATGTAACACTTTAAGGGTTTTACTTGACCGAGCGATGTCAAACCATGGCGCGATTTTCCTAGAAATCATAAGTTTTTCTTGATTCCAAAGACTTCCAAACAACTTATGTTGTAAATAAGGAAGCCCAGCGTATCCATTTTTATATAAATAATTATGCTCTGATTAATAAAAGACCATAGATCTAGCAACATGTCATGTGTCTATCAACATCCGCATGGTTTCTCTTCATTAACTTTCAGTACCGTGAGCAGTTAACGCCGTAAAACTATACAACTCCCTCTAATAGAGGAAACTACTTTTACTACGCCACCTTAGGCCAGACAAGTTGTGGTTTAAGCAACCTTTGCCGCCATGGCAACATAAACGGTTCCTTTTGACGACTGAACAGTCCCATCCCGTTTATTCCATTGGGTAATATACCAGTCCCCAATCTTTGATACTGCACCTAGAGTCACACGATCAACGCACACAACTTGATTTAATACAGACTATTGAATTCATGAACACTAATGCGGCTCTGACCTGAACTCACCAAACGTAAACCATGGCATCATGGAAACTCACAAAAATTTCACTCCTAGTAATTTGCTAAGTGTTCGGGCTGAGGAATATTTCCACAGCACCAAAGTCCCATAATCAAACCAGTAATCACAAAAATCTAAGAATTCCTTAAAAAGGAGCAGTATGCCCAAATGCGCATGCATACTCCAAATATATTAAACTCTCTTACTAATCTGTAAAAATGTATACCTTGTTAGTTATGTGCAGCATTTAATAAATGAAAACCCATGGCATGATATCAAAATAAGTTTAAGAGATTCAATACTGTGGCTGTTAATAAATCCAGAATAATATAAAATCTGACTGCTTTACAATTCTTTTTTAAGGTATACTTCGCCAGATTGAAGCAAAAACTAATCAGCTCTCTCTATCTCTCTCTCTCTCTCTCTCTCTCTCTCTCTCTCTCTCTCTCTCTCTCTCTCTCTCTCTCTCTCCGGTAGCATCGAATAAGAACGCATAAGACTGATCTACGAGATCTAATTAAGGCATTACATTAACTGGAGTCAAGTAAGTACGTGCATATGGTAATACATTTCACAAAAAGCAGGATCGTCTAATTGGAATTTAGCAGACACTTATTTGTCCATGAGATATATTGTGAGCGAAACACGTGCATTAAATAATGTTTTGCTTTTCGAGTCTTGACCTAACAACAATGTGGGTTGGTGTTTAAGGTATGCATATAAAGTGGATACGCTTCTCGTCCATTTATAGCAGCATTTATCATACAGCTATACTAAAATGGAAAAATAAGCATCCTGTTAAAAATAATGTCATTGATATTTGCCTTCTCTTTTTCTCCATTCTTACAAAGATTCCATTTGAATAAACATAACCTTGTTTAGCTTCAATATACTTACGAATATATAGTATACATGTAAATGAAAAAAAGATAAATCACATTTTAAAACACCCACTGAACTTAAATGTGCCGTGTTTATTTTGTTATGACTTGCAATACTAGTCCTAGATTCTAATATTAATTTGTAGGTGATAGTGCTGGCGGTAATCTTGCGATGTCCGTTGCTCTCAAGCTATCTGAAGAAGTGGGTTCCCCTAAATTAGCGGCACAAGGTTTGATTTACCCTGTACTGCAGGGTATTAACTTCTTGCTCCCTTCCTACATACAGAACAGTAACGGTCCAGCCTTCATAACAGGGGATACAATGGCGGAATATTTCCTCTCGTACATGATCGGCGACTGGAAATATCAGTCTCATTTCTTGACCAATAACCACACATCTCCCGCTATTAAACAATCCGAATATGCGAGATACGTCAGTCACGAACTGTTGCCAGACGAATTCCAAGCCATCCTTGAAGATGACTACGGCGACAATTATGGCGATGAGGATGTATCGAAAAAATTAGAACGTTATCTCCTTGACTCAAACTTTGCACCTTTAATGGCAAAAGACATTGCTCTTGGAAAGCTTCCTCCAACTTGTATAGTGACGACTAACTTTGACGTGTTACGAGACGATGGATTTTTGTTAGAGAAAAGATTGAAACGAATAGGAAGGGAGGTAACTCATCAATACTACCCTGGGTATGAGCACGGTTTTTTTATGCACTTGGCCGTGTACGATGGAAGTCTGCCAGCAATTCAGAGATTTTGTAAATGCATGTTGAATTACATAAAAAGTTAATGGCAATGCTTGTCTGTTCACAGTATATTTCAACATGAAAACTCCCGTGTCTTTTTAATCAGACGTTCGATAAAAATCTCCAGCATGTTTCAATAATTGTAATAGTTCAGCCTATAATTTAATGCTGTATTCAATATTCAGCCAATTAGTATTCTTTCCCTGGCAGCAATGCGTCTTTCGTAATAGTTTTTAACCCCAACTCCATACCATGGTAAAATTAATAGACTTGTATGATCGTCCTTTACCAAACCCTGATAACGAGTATGTATGAAACAACCACTTGACATTAATAGAACGTTATGACAATATCCACATGTAGATTAGCTGAGACGTTTGCAACATTTAAGCGTCTATCATTTTGGTGAGGTGTGAATACTGAATAATGTGTGGCAGTTTGTGAGGTATGAATACTGTGCGGTTGTTTGTGAGGTATGAATACTGTGTGGTGTTTGAGATGTGAATACTGTGGTTGTTTGTGAGGTGTGAATAATGTATAGTGTTTGTGAGGTGTGAATGTGTGGTGTTTGTTAGGTGTGAATACTGTATTGTGTGATGGTGAGGTGTGAATATTGTGGTTGTTTGTGAGGTGTGAATAATGTGCGGTGATTGTGAGGTTTGAATATTGTATGGTGTTCTGTTGATGCTTGAATAATATAAGGTATGTTTGTGAGGTTTGAACACTGCGTTGTTATTGTGAGGTGCGTATACTGTTTGGTGTGGGTGAGGTGTGAATAACCTATGGTCTGTTGGTGAGGTATAAATACTCTTTTGTGGTTGTGAGGTGTAAATGATGTGTGGTGTTTTGTGGCGAGTGAATAATGTGCGGTGTGTTTGTGAGGTGTAAATACTCCCGTAGTTTGTAAATTTTCTTTGTCATTATTTTGTTTCTTCAATTTCTATGTTGAATAATATTCAAACAGATTTTAAGTTTTAGTTAATACTATTTGTTTGCAGAGGTATGAGAAAAGAAATATTGTGTTATTTGCTTAAATACTTATAAGATAAGCTAAACAATACTATACTAACAAAAATCAAAGACAAATGATGAAATAAAATTTGCCATAATAAATTTGTCTTTTCGTGTATTGTTACACTTACACTCATAAGACTGGACCCTGTATCTCTCGTGTATATTTACACTTACAATCATAAGACTGGACCCTGTATCTCTCGTGTATATTTACACTTACAATCATAAGACTGGACCCTGTAACTCCTGTCATGTATTTTTACACTTACAATCATAAGACTGGACCCTGTAACTCTTATGTATTTGTACACTTACAATCATAAGACTGGACCCTGCATCTCTCATGTATATTTACACTTACAATCATAAGACTGGACCCTGTATCTCTCGTGTATATTTACACTTACAATCATAAGACTGGACCCTGTAACTCCTGTCATGTATTTTTACACTTACAATCATAAGACTGGACCCTGTAACTCTTATGTATTTGTACACTTACAATCATAAGACTGGACCCTGTAACTCCTGTCATGTATTTTTACACTTACAATCATAAGACTGGACCCTGTAACTCTAATGTATTGTACACTTACAATCATAAGACTGGACCCTGTAACTCTCATGTATTTTACACTTACACTCATTAGACTTGACCCTGTAAT
The DNA here is from genome assembly GCA_029339505.1 of Unio delphinus. Taxonomy (NCBI): domain Eukaryota; kingdom Metazoa; phylum Mollusca; class Bivalvia; order Unionida; family Unionidae; genus Unio; species Unio delphinus. The sequence continues at coordinate 4,978,667 of JAQISU010000111.1, read as the reverse complement.
TCCTGTCATGTAATTTTACACTTACAGTCATTAGACTGGACCCTGTAACTCCTGTCATGTATTTTTACACTTACAATCATAAGACAGGACCATGTAGCCCTTGTCATATATTTTTACATTTACACTCATAAGACTGGACCCTGTAACTCCTGTTATATATTGTTATATTTACAATCATTAGACTCGACCCTGTAATTGCTGTCATGTATTTTTACATTTACAATCATAAGACCGGATCATGTAACTCCTAGTTGGGTCCTTTACACAGAGTACATTACAACAAAAAAAAAAAAAGAAACGCCAAAAATAATCTGATTACACTTTTTTTTATCTTATAATATTTTAAGTAATATTAATACTTATATTAGTTCGAACAGTCGTGCCCTTCTTGTATGTTACCAATATAATTTAGAATTTAATCTTAGCACTCTCAACATGCTCATTTGTTCCCCCCCCCCCCCCCCCAAAAAAAAAAAAACCAAATACCAAGACAAAGTCTTATTGGCATTTGTCTTATAATACTAATGGAGAAACCTGATATTTGCTTTTGCTTGAAACTCTTCAAATTAAAAGAAATAATAAAACATAACACAAAACACTTTTCGTGGATTCAGGCAACATGAACTATGGTGTCAATTCAGATGACTTGAAGCATTTAAGTGAATAAGAAAAACACCAAGAGCATTAATGAGTATTCTGTACTTTGTAATGTATTTCATATCGCGTTTTAAACATAATACGTGATTAGTGAATCCATACGATTCCATCATTACAGCTCCATCATTAACGACGTTGTCAATATGACTATCGACACGGCTCTATACATACGACTCCATCAATACGGCTCCATCTGTACCACTCTGTCCATACGACTCCATCTGTACCACTTCGTCCATATGATTCTATCCGTACCACTCCGTCCAAACGACTCCATCAATACGGCTCCATATGTACCACTCCGTCCATACGACTCCATCTGTACCACTCCGTCCATACGACTCCATCTTTACCACTCCGCCCATATGACTCCATCTGTACCACTCCGTCCAAACGACTCCATCAATACGGCTCCATATGTATCGCTCCGTCCATACGACTCCATCTGTACAACTCCGTCCATATGACTCCATCTGTACCACTCCGTCCATATGACTCCATCTGTACAACTCCGTCCATACGACTCCATCTGTACTACTCCGTCCATACGACTCCATCTATGCTGCTCCATATGTACCACTCCGTCCATAATGACTCCATCTGTATCAATCTATCCAAACGACTCCATCTGTACCAATCATTCCATATGGTTCTGTCTATAAGACTCAAACCATTCGACTTAGTATGACTTGGTCGATGAAGTTCTATGCATATGGTTCTGTCATAAGATTCTGACTATTCGACTCAGTACTGATTGGTCGATGCAGTTCTATGCATATGGCTCTATCTGTGTGACCCTTGGTACCGTTCTATTCATGGGAGTATACCATTACATTTCTACCCATGCGAGTCTGTCATTACATGTCTCCCCATATGACTCTAAAAGAGGGCCATAGCTCAATCTTCTAAATATATAGCCGATGCGGAAACCATTCTCATCAGGAATGTGAGTGATAATCAACTCCGCATTGTGTCAGCTGTGGCAAGGAGCATCACGCCAATTCCAAGGATTGTGATACTTGGAAACAGAAGAAGGAGATAAAGAGGGTAACGTACACATCTTATATTCCCTCTCACATTGCACCAACAATCATGAACATATACAACGCTGTATATCTTGAGCTGTGACGCATCAGCTTCATTCGCTAATATCTTTCAGGTGATGTCTCTAAAACGCTTGTGTGTTCATTAGTACTTTCATGACTGGACTATTGTAACTCAGTTATTTCTGGTTCGTCTCAATATCTACTCTATAAACTTCACCAAATTCAAGCCACTGCGGTTCGAATCATCCTTAGTGTACCATCATCAGAGCACATCTATCCGCTGCTCTTGTATGAAGGATATTTGAAAAGGATGCACCATACAGCATTTCAAAGAATGTCGAGTCATAAAACAGGCCTTGTGTGACGGATCTTTAAAAAGAATGCCACATACAGCATTCAAAAAATAAAACAAACACAAACAAAGAATGTCGAGCCATAAGAAAAGACTTTGTGTGACGGATCATAGAAAAAGATGCTCAATACAGCATTCAACGAATGTCGGGTCATAAGATATACCTTGTGTAACGGATCCTACAGAAAGATGCCCCATACAGCGTTCAAAGAATGCTGAGCCATGAGAAAGGCTTTGTGTGACGGATCCTTCTTTGAGCTAAAATCATGCTACTGTTTTTTATGTTAAAATAATATTTAAAAATGTATTTATTATATAATGAGTTAAGAAAATATTAATACTATTATTTCTGCTATCACCAAGTTGAAAAATGAAGAATAAAATTATCTGGTAAACTAAATCCTAAATATTTTCTTTCTGATTTCGAATACTTGCTGTCACAGAATAGAAACCGAGTGGATTTTGGATTAAATGAATAGCTCGAACACAATCTGTGAAAGATGCAAATTTATGAAAATAATTAGCAATGAAAAATATATGATGTATAAATACAAAAGTTCTCACACGCTCTCAACATACAATTCATACAATCACTCAATACAAACATTTACACATTGAAAATAAATAAAAAATAGTATGTCTATCTGATATACAGATTCAAGAAACCTCAATTTCAAATAATAGTATGCACTGTAAGGTATTCACATACTTTCACATATAGACTAGGATTGTGATTCAAACAATCTCAAGTTTTCAAATACATTTCAAATGTTTTGCACTGTAGGTGAGATTCACAAATCTCCTGAATACAACTAAGATTCAAAATAATCTCATGTAAATAAAAATGTACCCAACTGAAGCAACAATTGGACCAAACATGCTTCTTGACTCTTGTACAGTCGTACGATTCATACACTAATAAACCGCAAAGTTTCACCAAGTCCCTTGGGTTGGCCCCTACTTGTATCGGCCGCAGGCACCGATCATGGATCCACCACATGTACAGTCAGCATACAGCACCCTTGAATTAGCTACGTCTACAGTCGCGGCTCCACTGCATGTACAGACATACGTACATACATATAGACAGCTGAAGATAGCTATACACGTCAGTTAAACTCATCTACACTCATTACACTCGTTAGCTACAATAAAACCAAACTGATAATAATAATGAGTTCTGGCAAATGCTAATACATTAAACTCTTAATAGCAACTTGAAACAGCTTAAATAGGGGGATCAATATACTCTGCCATCAGAATATAAATGTATTAAGGAAATTCAACGGATGATATACAGTTAAAGAGAATGATACTTCTCTTTAACGCAGTAAAACAAATTAGATTAGAATTATCAAACGAATGTGACACAATAAAAACTATCAATATACGTATAAAACAAATTAGATTAGAATTATCAAACGAATGTGACACAATAAAAACTATCAATATACGTATAAAACAAATTAGATTAGAATTATCAAACGAATGTGACACAATAAAAACTATCAATATACGTATAAAACAAATTAGATTAGAATTATCAAACGAATGTGACACAATAAAAACTATCAATATACGTATAAAACAAATTAGATTAGAATTATCAAACGAATGTGACACAATAAAAACTATCAATATACGTATAAAACAAATTAGATTAGAATTATCAAACGAATGTGACACAATAAAAACTATCAATATACGTATAAAACAAATTAGATTAGAATTATCAAACGAATGTGACACAATAAAAACTATCAATATACGTATAAAACAAATTAGATTAGAATTATCAAACGAATGTGACACAATAAAAACTATCAATATTCGTATAAAACAAATTAGATTAGAATTATCAAACGAATGTGACACAATAAAAACTATCAATATACGTATAAAACAAATTAGATTAGAATTATCAAACGAATGTGACACAATAAAAACTATCAATATTCGTATAAAACAACTAAAAAAAATTATGGAACGTGAAAGTAGTTACCGCGTGTAGAAAGTGAAAGTTTGACTGAGATCAACTAAATTTCTAAAGTGAGTGTCTTTTTGTTTGTTTTTTCACCTGATTGGGGGTGGGTGGGTGGGACTACCATAATTATATCCTCAGTCACATACCCATAATGGTCTTTACCCCGGGTATTTTACCCATTGCGATATGTCATGATACAGCCGTTATTTATTATTTGAGATTAATAATATTGGTGGGGAAACTACGTAAATCATATATAATTTTACTTACTTTCTCGGGTTACAAAAAATGAGACACTTTTGTGAGTGCGGAAACTACATAAATCATATATAATATTATAATTTTACGTACTTTCCCCAGTCACATAATCATCATGACCCCACAGATCAAGATCTGCGGATCAAAATCCATGGTGAAATATCAATACGATTTTTTAAATAAAGATTCAGTTGTAGACTTTCTCTGGATAAATCAATTAAATTCCCGATTGTGTCCGTAAGTTTGAAGTTGTTTCTTGTCAGTAGTGAATTATAACATCGGAGATATACCGTATTAACAGGTTCTTGTACAATCAAACGTCCAGGGTTTTCAAAAGGGCAAATGTATACAGAATATATACATGCTGTGCATGATTTGATATGTAAGTGTTTGTCTGATAACTTCCATCAATTGCCTCACACACAAGATTGATTCGATCACAGATTTTATATTTACGATTCCGGGTGATTATATATATCCACCAAATGGATCATTGTTGTATCTGAGAACAGTTGCTTGTGATATTCGTTCCACTTGGCAAGTATCTTAGGAAATAATTCATCGACGATATTATTGGTTATTTCTTTAGCATGTTTGCGTTATCCGAGGGGAATTTAAACTTCGGAAGATCAGCTTCTGTTATCGAATATTAATTTTAAAAAATGAACGTTAATAGCGATTGATGTCGTCAATATAATTAATTGTTGCCTGAATTACTCGCTGGTTAATATAGTCCATGTAGGATACGAGTTGATTTAATATTCAATGTGTTTAATGATTTTATTACGTGAACTTGCGCTGTCGTTCGTATCGGAATACGTTCGTCCCACAACGATAAACCTGATTAAACACATCTAGTCTTGCGGGTTGTTAATTTGGACGATGCTACGCTTGATGATAAGAACTGCGTCTACCAATAACACATTTTAACGTCCAATCCCTTTGGTAAGAGATCCATTGGTCATGAACAGTGTCGCTTGTCCATCGGTGATGTGAAACGTGTCGTTGGATTGTTGCAGGTGCTGAATCTTGTCACTGACTTTGGAAGGTATTAATTGCGGTGGGCTGTTAATGTCCATCCAAACGAGGGACTTAAGACTATCGTAATCAATGGAAAGTCTCAAGCGATCATCTTCGTTAGCTCAACATTGCCGTTTTAGTGTGGTTAACAAAGAATCCCACACATCCGTGATGAATTTGTCTGGTTTCTCCAGCGGTACTTCTGAACTGAAATCTATAAACTTCACCGTTTACGTGTAGGTCATGGTTCCAAATTGTATAGAGGACTTTTTATTGATTTTTGGAATATGGTTGTGCTTTTTAGCGCTTAGTGGTGGTGGAAGACTTTGGTTTGGTGTAGACTCACTGGGTCTGGATTCCGGCTCACTAAAATCATCTACCAAAAATCGCTGCCATGAATTTGAGCCAAGACTTCTGCTGCTGTTCGAGGCGACACGTCACGGTTCTGTTTCCTACTTTCTTTTCATTTCTCTACTACTTCGTCTTAAGCGCAAAAAAGTTAAATGACAACTTTTGAAAATAAATGGTCCCTTATAAATTAATGCCAGATCAGTGTCTTTCCTATATAAAGGGTCGGTGTCTTCCCTCCACGTATCTATTTCACTTTCAGGCCTACTAGAGACATGCAAGAACCAACACAGATCGAACATCTTTTCAGACCTTTGCGAGGTGTCATACGAAAAGTTTCTTCAAAGACGCAGACGGACTATTTCCCCACCTTTTGAGATAAAAGAAACGATATTTGTCCAGACCACCACACAAGCAAGATATAATTGTCAAGGGAAAGGGGGAAAGGAATTTGATCTTCAGACTGCCTTAAGGAATATCAGGAGTAGGAGGCAGATAGTGGTTCAGGACATGCAGAAGATGTATCTCTAAAAAGGAACAACCCCAACACGTCAAGAAATACAATAAACGAAGACAAGAAGAAAGTGATGAACAAGAATAATAAATCCCTGTGAAAGTAACGTCCATCATGGGGCATAAAAAAGGATTTTGAGTTTTATTTGATTTTGGCAAAATTAATACTATCTCATTTTGAGAGAGGTGGGTGGCTCTAAAATGGACCGTTGAATGTTTTGTTTTTTCTTAAATAAAAAAAAAACTCAAGAGTGAGAAGCAATCAGTTTTAACTGCCTCATCTCTTCGCCACGATCATGACCTACTTCTAGACCTGTTGATGTCGATGATTTGGTAGAAATCGCCACAGTGGGTATCTCTGGCGTAGTAGGTGTGTGGATGGGGATGGGTTGCTTGGCTAGGGAAGGTCTTTTTCTCTTGGGTCGTATTAAAGACGTCTAATACGTTTGCTTCATGCTCCTTATTTCTGCCAAATGTCTAACAGTACGATGACCGTTTGACTTTCACCGTCCTCCATCTCTCTGAGACCTTTCTCTGCTCTGCTACTTCTTCTTCCTGTTTTTTTCTTCTTGCCTCTTCTTTTTCTCCCTGTTGGAGCTGAAGGAGAAAAGCTTGTTCTCTTTCTTTCTGCTGTTGGAAACGTGTCTCCAATTCTTCTTTCTGCCTCTGTTTAAAATCATCGACGTCTGTTAAGGAAAGAGAATATGATGGTATATGAACAAATTATTGTGAAGAAAAGAGAAAGTCCTCTAAATCCCAATTAAAATCGGCCACTTCTGGAAGCAGGACTGTGTTGGCTTTGGTAGCCACTGTTATGCCATCACTTCTTCTCTCCACGTCCGGTGCACCCCAATTCATCGTCTTCTTAAATTCCGTCATGTTCTAACTCTTCGTATGGATACGCTGCATACAGACGCTAGTGAATCTACATTGAATGTGACGTCACAGGTTGGTCATTTCGGATTGTAAGATAGACTCCGCTTTGTGAGTGCATTTTTGTAACGCGTGTTTGGATTGGTTAAGGAACTCAATCCGTTTCGATCCCCTCTTTCAATATAAATAAATGCGTTTCACTTCATTCTCTTCATCGGTTCTTATCACAATATATTAACAAGCGTATTCACGTCTACCATCGTATCGTCAATGCTGTTCAACCTGGAATATCTCATGAATATCTCATCATCATGAACGATTTGTTAAGTGCCTTCACGAAAAGCAGCTCAAAGATCGAGGGTCAGATGCGGATTTGGTATTTCAAAGTTACAATCTTTGTCTCCTTTTCTACTATTGCATTCGACCGAGCAACTTTTGTAACTAGGTTCTAGTTTGTCTTGGGGCTATTTGTAGGGATGGCGTTTTTGTTTTGGGAAATGAAGTTAGTGTCGTCTTCGCGTATTTTTTTATGAATGAGACTGAATATCTGAAATATGTATTTTTTTGTATAGGAACAGTTTCATTAACAACCAGAAGAAATATCACTGAAGAACAGGCAGGGTTCCGGAGTGGAAGAAGAGCAACAGAACAAATATTCAATCTCATGGTTCTGTGTGAAAAGACTCGCAACATCATCACAACATCTATCCTGTGTTCATAGATTTCAAAACAAGTTTTTGACATAGTGTGGCATGAGAAATTGTGCACCACAATGAAGAAGTACAACATGGGTCAAAACTTGACTGATACCATCAAGCAGCTGTACACCAATGACACCAGTGCAATAATTGCTGAAGGTTCCGTGGGGCACTGGTTCAGGAAAGCAGTTGGAGTACGTTAAGGCTGTCTCATGTCACCCACGCTTTTCAGCATCTACTTACAGCCATCATAAATGAAGCCCTGGAACCCATTTGTTATCACTTAGTCACCAAAAATTAAGAAAAAAACAATGGATATCCTTGACGTGTCGCTTAACGGCCCCAGCTATTTGCGACAAGGATCCATCTGTTATAAATAAGTCACCAAAACACATACCTGACCTAAAAGCCACACTCACCTGGGCTCACCAAAAACCGGGAAAACAAACAAACTCCAAAAATAAGGTCATAAATAGAAACATCATAAATACAAACTAAGAACTAGTAGCAGGGTGTCATAAAATAAAAATACAGTAGACAGTAAGGATAACAACCCAAAACCAAAGGACATAGGACTATGTTACGGCTATTGGATTTAAATTTATTTATTTTTTAATTATTAAGTCCAAATTTGTCATTTAGGGTTTATTATTCATTAAATGGGAAATTTTTCTAGAAAATTCAGTTGACCTGTACTTCACTGATAAACAGGCTGACCTTGGCTTGGATACTTCTTTATTTGACCTTGTTTTGGACATTGTCAACAGGTCTTCAATTCCATTGGTTGGTTTCGGGGACAGCATTTTATTAGTGGCTGATTTTTCCTTCTGGTTCATTCTATCTCTACGTGACTTGAAGAAGGTACTTTTTCCATGACCTTCCAGACTCACATGATTCCTCTTGTTTACGAGGGAATTACAATAAATATAGCTGTGTTTTAGAAGCTAACTTTAGTAGATTTTTGGGCTTATTGTAATATTAAGGTGTGTATTATCTGTTTGAGTTTAATTATTTTGGACTTTGTGTCAATTCGTTGGAAAAGAAGAATTATCTGGAAAAGGGACATATGTTTATGATATTCATTTGGATGATTAAAAACAAAACTGTACCACGTGACATTGTCAGCCATTTTAGATTACATCGTCAAGATTCGAACCTGGAACTATTAGAACATTTATTTATTAGGACTTGCAATTCCATTAGTGGATTATTTTTGTGAATTCTATATTGGATTAATGTTGAATTTGATTCTCTAAAACTGTAAGTTTATTTATTTTATGAAAATAATTGTACTTAATAAATCATTGTTAAAGTTTTACAAGCTTGTTACTTTTCACTCTTTCTGTGTTGCTGCTTATTCGAGCCTAAGCACGTAACATAAGAATTGGTGGCTATCGTCTGGGATTGAGATTGAGATTGAAATAAATTTGAATTTAAATTTGAATTTCCCCTAGTTTTTGAAAATTTCAAATCTTTAGTGAGACTAACACGCTTGTATCAAAATGACATCTAAGGTAGAAATATTTCTTTCTAATCCTACCTAGGAGCAATTGGATCTTTTCAAAAAAGACGAGTTGGTTCAACTTGCCAGAAAATACGATCTTTCTGAGGTGAAGGCTTCTTTAACGAAACAAGATATCAAAAAGATTTTGGTCCAGTATTTGGTAGAACAGGATGTTTTGGAACAAGGTGCTTTGATTCCAGTCAGTAAGTCTGCATCAGACTCTGACATAAAATTAAAGGAATTAGAATTAAAATTCCAGATGGAATTAGAGTTAAAGAGGCTGGAGTTTCAGGAAAGGGAGAAAGAGAAACAAATTGAATTGCAAAAAGAGCAAATGCGGATTGAGAGAGAGGAAAAAGAGAAACAAATTGAATTACAAAAAGAGCAAATGCGGATTGATAAAGAGAGAGAGGAGAAAGAGAGACAGTTAAATCTGAAAAGGAAGAAAGAGAGAGACAAGAAAGGGAGAAAGAAAGACAATTACAATCTGAATTAGAGTTAAAGAAGCTGGAATTACAGGAAAGAGAGAAAGAAAAGCAATTACAATTTGAAAAAGAGGAGAGAGAGAGACAATTTGAATTACAGAGAGAGCAGATGCGAATTGAGAGAGAGCGAGAGAAGGAAGAAAAGGAATATCAGTGTAAAATGAAAGAATTAGAGTTGGCAAGTGAGAATCACCATCATACTTCAAATCAGAATTTTGATTTAGCAAGGAATATTAGATTAGTGCCCCCATTCAAAGAAAAAGAAGTAGACAAATATTTTATTCTTTTTGAAAAAGTTGCAGAAAATTTAAAGTGGCCAAGAGAGAATTGGACTCAGTTACTACAATGTGTAATTACTGGTAAGGCTAGTGAGATTTACACTTCACTGTCTGTTCAGCAAAGTGGTGATTATGACGTAGTTAAAGAATGCATTTTAAGAGGTTATGAGTTAGTCCCTGAAGCTTATAGGCAAAAATTTAGAAATTACAGAAAAGAAGCTGGACAAACTCATGTCGAATTTGCTAGACAAAAAGAGCAGTTGTTTGATAGATGGTGTTTAGCCAAGAAAGTCGAGTAAGATTATCAAAATCTCAAGCAAATTATATTAATTGAAGAGTTCAAAAACTGTGTTCATAGTGATGTTAAAACTTATCTTGAGGAGCATCAGATTGAAACCTTGGAAAATGCTGCTCGAGCTGCTGACGAATATTCTTTGACACATAAAGTTCCTTTTGTTAACAAGACTTCTACTCAACAATTTTCTGGCAGAAAAGAATTTCCGCCTAATTCAAGCCCTTCTAAAACTCAAACTAACACAACTTTCAAAAATCAGACTTCAGAGAAATTTGATTCTAGATCCTTGTCTCTTCCGACGTGTAACTTTTGCAAGAAAAAAGGACACGTTATTTCTGATTGCTACAAATTGAAAAATAGGCATCAGAATCAAAACAGGCCTGTTCCAAATGCTCTTATTTACAAGAGGTCAAGGTCACAGTCATGTATTGAAATCAATACATTTGTTGGGTCTAATAAATCTCAGTCTGATTTTGATATGGAGAATTATGAACCATTCATATCGAAGGGTTCTGTATCACTTTTGGGTGATTTAGCCAATCCCACCCCTATTAAAATTTTAAGGGACACAGGATCCTCTCAGAGTCTTTTATTATCAGGTACTTTGCCTTTATCTGAGAAGTCTTCTTCTAATGAAAGTGTTCTTATTCAGGGGTTAGAGTGCTGCTTTGTTAATGTTCCTCTCCATTGTGTAAATTTGTCATCAGACTTAGTGTCAGGACCTGTGACAATCGGAACAGTCTCGGTTTTACCTGTTGAGGGAATAGATTTATTGCTAGGCAACGACTTAGCTGGAGACAAGGTTGTGGTCAATCCACTTGCAACTGACAAGCCTAATTTGGATCAGAAAGTTGATTCAATTAAAAAAGAAATCCCTGATATATTTCAAGCTTGTACAGTTACTAGAGCTATGGTAAAGAAAGCTCTTGAGAATGAAGTTGAAAAGGGCAGTATTCCCTTCGTTGACACATGCATGGGTCAGGCTTATGTTGTTGAGGACAGTATTCCCTTATCTGATATCTGCGTGGGTCAGGCTTATGTTGAAAAAGCCAGTATTCCTTCAACTGACGCTTGTAAAGGTCAGGTTTTTGATGAGGTCACTTTTACTCTTGGTTTAGATCAATCAGAAAGTATTGATCATAGTGATCCTCTTTTGACAACTCATTCTCTTTATTTGAATCAGGGTGATGATTTTGAGAGTGATGATTTTGAGAGTGATGTTACAGAAGGCAGCATTCCTTCAACTGGCACTTGTATAGGTCAGGTTTTTGATGAGATCACTTTTACTCTTGGTTTAGATCAATCAGAAGGTATTGATCATAGTGATCCTCTTTTAATAACTCATTCTCTTAATCAGGGTGATAAACGACAGTCACTTGTCGTTGAACAGGAAAAAGATCCTGAGATCTCCTGTTTGTTTCAAAGGGTCATAAATGAGACTGAAGTTATTGAAGTTCCTGTCTGTTATTTCATTAAAAATGGAATTCTTATGAGAAAATGGAGACCTCCCGAGGTACCTGCTGGTGATAAATGGTCAGTGAACTATCAAATAGTAGTTCCAAAACCTTACAGACAGGAAATACTTAATCTGGCCCATGAAACTCCTTTGGCTGGTCATTTAGGGATTAATAAAATGTATCACAAGATCTTGACTCACTTCTATTGGCCAGAAATCAAAAGTGATGTTGTCAAATACTGTAGATCTTGTTACGCTTGTCAAACGGTAGGAAAACCCAATCAGAAGATACGTAAGGCTCATCTGCAACCTATTCCTACGTTTGATGAAACATTTAGTGGAATTATGGTAGATTGTGTGGATTCCCTACCCAAGACCAAGTCAAGTAATCAATTAAAGTTAAAAATGAAACTAAGGTTTGATAGAACTGAAAGGGAGAGAACTTTTGAGTATGATAATGGAGTTGTGTTACTCTTGTTCATTCTTCTTACTTTTCTTCAAATTAGATATTACGGCCCTTACAAAGTTAAGAAGAAAATGAATTAAGTTATAGTATTAGTGCTCCTGGGATCTAAATTAATTATAGGATTACCAGTATATTGAAAGAGATAGCCATGTTAAATATCACTGGACAACACATTTTTACAAAAGTCATGTTACTGAAATAAAATTAGTCAATTCTTATCAATTTTTATGTGATGAACACGAATATGACAGTCAAAATGCAAAATTGGCTCTAGTTTTTCTGTAATCTGCAAGAAATTAATGTTTACAAAACGAAATGCATTCCAATAGTAAAAGGTCAACTGTAATAGCCTACCTATAAAAAATCAAGTCATTGACTACATCTTAGGTTTCTTCGCCTGTCTCTTGTACAGCTGTTCGGGAGCATCTCTGAGGAGTGTCCAGCAGTAGTCAGCCAGCATTGTAGTGGACCATTTTCCTTGGTATCTTTGTTCCATTGTTGCGATATCTTGATGAAAATGTTCGCCGTGTTCATCACTAACAATACCACAGTTGCTAGGAAAGAAATCCAAATGGGAATGAAGGAAGTGAATCTTTAGAGACATATTGCAGCCAAGTTTCTTATACTTCATCAACATGTCTTCTACTAGTTCCTTATAGTTTTCTGCCCTAACATTTCCGAGGAAGTTTGTAGAAACTAGGCGAAAAGCATTCCATGCTTGTTTCGCGTCACCTTCCAGCAAGTTGTTGAACCGGTCATCTTTGAAAAGCTCTCGAATCTGAGGATCCACAAAAACTCCTTCTGTAATCTTTGCTTCGCTGAGTCGAGGGAATTTTTCATTCAGGTATCGGAATGCTGGCAAAGTCCGGTCAATGGGTTTCACGAAGTTCTTCATCAAACCTAGTTTGATGTGAGGGGGTGGTAGCAAGATTTTCTGAGCCTCAACCAGAGCTGGGTGTTGGATATTCTTCTCTCCAATGGCTACATTTTGCCTGTGAGTCCATTTCTTCCTCATGTAGTGCATTTCCCTAGCTCGGCTATCCCACTCGCATAAGAAACACATGTATTTTGTATATCCTTGCTGCAGTCCCATTAAAAGGGAAACTACCTTCAAATCACCACAGAGGTGCCAGCTGTACTTGTTATACTCAATGGAATTCAGTAGCTGCCTTAAGTTATCGTATATCACTTTCATGTGGACAGCATACGCTACTGGAATAGATGGAAGAATGTTTCCATTGTGCAAAAGCACAGCCTTGAGACTCAGTTTCGAAGAGTCCACAAATAGTCTCCATTCTTGTGGGTCATGAGTGATTTTTAAAGCATTCATGAGGCCCTCAATATCGGAACAGAATATCAGATTACTTTCCTTTCTGAAGAAAGGCTCCAATTGCTGGTGGCGCTTTCGATATGCAGTAATTGTGACATCTTCTTCTAGAAGATTCCATTGTTGGAGTCTTGATCCTAGCAAGTCTGCCTTGTTCTTTGATAAGTCCAAATCACGAATCAGGTCATTTAGTTCTTCCTGTGTTATTCTGTGTGGGGTTGATGATGCACCACAGTGAAAATCTGGATCACTGCATGCTGATGGACCAGGAGAAGAACAGGTCGACTCACCTTTGTTTTCGTCAGATGAATCAAGAGAATATTCTGCTGGAGGTTCTGGAATAGGAAGTCACTCACCATGTGGAACTGGTCTCAATGCAGACGGAATGTTTGGGTAGACTATTCTCGACTTCTTTCGCTTCGTTATTCCGCCGGAAAGAGGAGAAACCAAGCAGAAGTAACAGTCATTTAGGTGGTTGCTTGGCTCTCTCCACACCATTGGGACTGCAAACGGCATTGATGACCTTTTGCAATTCAACCACTATGAAAGCTGTGTTGTACATGTAGCACAGCATATATGCGGAGCCCGAGGCTTGTCTTGGTCACCAACCTTGCATCCGAAGTAAAGATGATATGCCTTCTTCACTTGAGAATTGATACTTTTCTTCTGGTTGGCAAATGTCACTTCCCCACAAATATAGCAAAAATTGTCCGCGGTATTAACACACTTTCGAGGCATTACTGTTCTTTATTGTACGTAAATGGATAAAATAATAAGTTTTATGTAACAGTAGCTTGAACTGTCTCGCACAACGTCTAAAATATTTTAAATGCTGAACCTATCTGATTGGGCTTTATATAGTACACTGCTTACGTCAGCTTCAGCAGCCGCCTGGCATTAGTATAATAGGCCTACACATGTATAGTACACAGCTGACGTCAACTTACTTCAGCAGCAACATGGCATTAGTATTGCATTGCATCAGAAAATGATGCAATCAACTGTGGATGATGTGAGCATGATGGTATTATGCAATGTTACATCATTATTCCGGATGTTGCTGCAGTCCTACTGGAGAAATTTACACAGTGAAACATAGAAAATGAGGTATATGAATATCTTTAAAACGAGAGCCAATAAAAAAAATTCACGGTTATATTCGTGTTCGGCACACCAAAATACTACAGATTAGGGCCTTTTTAAGTCAGTAATGATTTCACTGTTGACCAGTGTATGTAATTAATTTAGTTGTACCAGTCCCTCTTAGTGAAGGAATATCATCAGGATTCGACTGATATTGGAGCTACGAATTGTTGGAATTCAGAAATTATAAAAAAAAAATCTAGACCAGAAACTTTTACAATTGCAAGTGCAAGAAAGAAATGAATTGAAAGTTATTATTATATGAGCACTTATGTCCAGATATTCTTACAAGGACAAACAAAATTTTCATGACGTTGAAATTGAAAATTCCAAACAGCATCCATGCTGGACGAGTCCACTCAAACAGGAATACTTGAAAAAGGAAATTCAATATTTGCTGGAGAATGATTTTATCAAGCCCAGTAAAAGTGATTGGAGTTCACCATGCATACTTGTTTCAAAACCAGATAAAACTTTCCGTATGTGCACTGATTAAAGGAAGGTGAACAGAGTGACAAAAACAGATTCATTCCCATTAACAAGAATTGACTATTCTATTGATAAAATTGGAAATGCCAAGTACGTCACCAAATTCTGACCTTCTGAAAGGATTTTGGCAGATTCCACTACGGAAGGAGCAAAGGAAAACTCAACATTGCGACTCCAAAAGGACTCTACCAATATAAAGAAAGTCCATTTCAACGTCTCATAAAAATGTTTATCTCTGGTCTAGAGATTTGTGACGTCATCATTTACAATGACACCTGGAAAGAACATCTAGCAACGATTCGATAATTCTTTAACAGACTCACTAATATATGTTTGACAAATAATTTGTCTAAAAGTGAGTTCTGCTGTGCTTGTGTGCTTTTCCTAGGACATTTTGTGGGACATGGACAAGTTAAAAATTTGAGGCTATTTCTTGATAATATAATTGTAGACACTCTTTCCATTGTATAATTTATTATATTGTGTAATTTTTAATTTCAGATGTAAATTGGTTTGTGACAAAAAGAAAGTTTTATCATATAAACCTTTCTTTTTATTTTATGGGGGAAGGTGTTACGGCTATTGGATTTAAATTTATTTATTTTTTAATTATTAAGTCCAAATTTGTCATTTAGGGTTTATTATTCATTAAATGGGAAATTTTTCTAGAAAATTCAGTTGACCTGTACTTCACTGATAAACAGGCTGACCTTGGCTTGGATACTTCTTTATTTTGACCTTGTTTTGGACATTGTCAACAGGTCTTCAATTCCATTGGTTGGTTTCGGGGACAGCATTTTATTAGTGGCTGATTTTTCCTTCTGGTTCATTCTATCTTTACGTGACTTGAAGAAGGTACTTTTTCCATGACCTTCCAGACACATGATTCCTCTTGTTTACGAGGGAATTACAATATATATGGCTGTGTTTTAGAAGCTAACATTAGTAGATTTTTGGGCTTATTGTAATATTAAGGTGTGTATTATCTGTTTGAGTTTAATTATTTTGGACTTTGTGTCAATTCGTTGGAAAAGAAGAATTATCTGGAAAAGGGACATATGTTTATGATATTCATTTGGATGATTAAAAACAAGAACTGTACCACGTGACATTGTCAGCCATTTTGGATTACATCGTCAAGATTCGAACCTGGAACTATTAGAACATTTATTTATTAGGACTTGCAATTCCATTAGTGGATTATTTTTGTGAATTCTATATTGGATTAATGTTGGATTTGATTCTCTAAAACTGTAAGTTTATTTATTTTATGAAAATAATTGTACTTAATAAATCATTGTTAAAGTTTTACAAGCTTGTTACTTTTCACTCTTTCTGTGTTGCTGCTTATTCGAGCCTAAGCACGTAACATAAGAACTAACACTCTCCTCTCCACTTCCTCCGTTTCCACCTCTCTCTTGAAACTATTTCTTTAGAAGTACAACTAAGTATACAGTGTAAAATTATACATTATCCCAAATTCGAAAAATTAAATAGACCAAACCAGTGCACCGAGACCGGTACACAAAAAAACTGGATAGTGAAATAAGATAGGACCCCAAATTAGCATTTATAAGGTAGTCTAAAAAAAAACAAAGACTATCAGGCCCAGCGACACAAGGTCGCACAACTAAATAAAACCAGGCAGAAGCTAACATAAGACCCAAAAATTAGATCATATAAGGTAGTCCAAGACCAAGACTATCAGTTCCAGCGGCACAAGGCTGCATATATAACTAAAAAAACACAGAAATTAGGGCACAAACAGGGCCCCAAATAGCGAATATAAGGTGACCCAAAACCAAGGTCATCAGACCCAGCAACACAAAGTTGCACAAATACAACTAAGAAACAGCAACACAATAAAAACACACAGAGTATCACCTACAAAAAACACCACAAAAACACTGTACTACAAAGTTGTACCCTTTATACCTCAAAATCAGCACAGGGTATACAAATAGGGGTTAGGAACAGAAGCCGACCTTGCCTGGCCCTTCGCCTCGCCTGCTACCATCAACGCCTGCTGCAGTAACTACACGTGCTTAGCACGTCCATAAACAACCAATAACATCGGATGGCTAAATATGAGTGTGTGCTGGAACTATTCCCACTCATATAAAAAAGGCCCTACAATCACACAGTAGTAGCTCAATAGTTACTCAGATGTGACGGCCAAATTAAATAGTGTTCCTTGAACACATAAACGCCTGGAGAGAGGTGGCACCATTCCCACCCTCAGGATAAATTAAATAACCGTCCTTTGACGGATAAAACAGTGATAAGAGCCCTCGGGACGAATCACTTAAAACAAATTATCATCATCATCAAACCACTAAGGGAAATTCAGCATTGGAGGGCGTAACATCACGAACCTATGCTTTGCAGACGATATTGATGGGCTGGTAGGCAGTGAAGACGAGTTTGCCACCTTAGTGAAGAACCTGGATGAAATATATTCCAGATTTTACATGGAAATAAGCGCCGAAAAAAACAAAGTTGATGACAAATAGTAGCAAATAAATATCAGCCAAAAGTAAAGGCAGGGGACAGGAACTAGAAACAGTGAGCCAGTTCAAATATCTTGATTCCATAATCGCCGAAGAGGGATCAAATGCAGAAACTGTGTCACGAGCAGCACAAACAACGGCAGCTATGTCAAAGCGAAGACCCATCTGAAGAGACCAGAATATGTCTGAAAACGAAAATCAGACCATTGAGAGCACTATTCATCTCAATCTTTTTGTGTTCATGTGAGGCCTGGACCCTGACAGCAGAATTACAACGAAAAATCCAGGTACATGAAATGAGATGCTACAGAACCATCCTTGGCATCTCTTACATGGACCACATCCCAAACGAAGAAGTTCGTAACACCATCAGGCACAAAGTATGCCATTATGAAGACCTCTTCACCACTGTCAAAAAGAGAAAGCTGAAATGGTATGGCGTTGTCACTAGAGCCATCGGTCTATCCACAACAGTAATGCAGGGCAGCGTCCAGATGGCAGAAGGAGAGGTAGACAGAGAAAAAAGTGGACTGACGACATCACAGAATGGACGATGAATAGTTTTGCGGAGACACAGGCATTGGCACATAATCGAGACAACTGAGGGATTCAGCAGCACAGTGCTTCAACGATCACACTAGGTCAAGAGACTGATGATGATGATGATGAGGAGGAGGAGGATCATGATGATGATGATGCTTATGATCATGATGATACTAAACAATTAAATGAAAGATTTGATTTAATCAGTGTTGGAATATTAAATCAGCTGTAATCTAACAGAGACCATATGACAAATATCATTACGTGGAATTAGATGGAAGTTGCTGTTTATTTGCCGTCAACCAGTACACAGTGGTGACCATGTACTAAACTTGGGTCAAAATATGAGTGGAATCGTCATTTAAAGGAATATGGATGTTAACGAATCAAAATTAAGTAAATACTTGCCACTTAAAGGTGTGTAGAATCAAATTCTAGACAGACACCTAATCCTGAACTAATCGGTGTTTAATGCCTGCATGACCTATGTGACTTGTACTTTAAGGCATGGTTTATATTTCTGTTCCGATAATTGTATCCGCCGTATTTTAATTGTCGTTCATTTTAAGCACATTAAAATATTATATATAAACCGTAAACATGGATATAAACATTCTTTCTTCTCTCTATCATCATTTCACTCTTGCATGATTGTACTATGTTTAAAGTTCAGAACGATTTGCTGTTTATCATCCATGTACGGTCTAGTACTAATATTAGTACCCATACTCGTATCTCAACCACAACAACAAATCAAGTTGAGGCTACGACATCGTAGCTAGTTAACCTCTTGTTTAGCATCGGTGGATTACCCTGTCCACGGCAGATGATCATATTCGAAAAGGTAAGCCATGTTTGCGTACATACAATGTGTATACTATAAGCATTCTATTGTCTGTACTGAATTTTCTCAATAAATACAATGTTCTTCTTTCAGTTATACATTTTTTTTTGTATGAATTTGGAAGCGAATACGTTTTCGTACATCCGTGTGGCCATTGTGACTTGCTCATCGACATTTACATAAGAAATGTCGGTCAGTCGCTTACAACAAAAACAATGTATGCTAGTATGGATATACATCACAATTAATTTTACTATATGTTCTCTACATTTATTTCTCAGTACTGACATTTCAACTGTGTGACAATCAATACAAATCATATGTTAATCTAATATACCTCCAAAGATGACTTCACGGTGAAGTTTTTGTCTAGGGTTCACTGGCATGAGAGGCTGCACTGTAAACAAAACGGCGTGTAAACAGAACACATTCCGGATCATCACCATAGCCTTATTACTCAATGTGCATTGTCGCCAAAATACACACAGACAGCCACTCTCTGAGATCATATTCTCAGAATAAACAATTACCTTTAAATCCCTACCAAAAAAGCATCAATAAAACTCGTGAAGTCTTATATCACCACCAAAACAAGAGAGGGAAAAATGTTCTAACAATAGACTAGAACTACATTATAATAATTGTGATGGTGATTCCATGTCATTTTAGTTATAATTTATAATTATCAAATTTTGACGAACATTTTTGCACTTATTACAAGCATTATCTAAAAATAGAATCTAAGCAATATCTGAAAGTGAAAAGAAGATAAATCCTATTTTAATTGTTTAAATTATGTGATTATTTTGGATATTTGCATTGGCCTGAAGAAAAAAAAGAACATTAGAATAGGTTAAATTTGATGCAGACATCAATATCTGCTTTACAGATTTACATTTAAACCCTTTTTGCTTGTTGAATATGCCTTAAACATGCATGATATTCTAGTGTGTCTTTTTTATTTTAGAAATCTTTCGAAAGACAGTTATCATGCTTTGCTACAGTTCCAGTTGCCTCTTTTTGGTGGCAATATTTTGGGTTGGTGTTTCTTACTACCTGTACACACCCTTTCCAGAAACTGCAAAAGAGCCATGGAAACAGTCATTGACAACAGCAATGTTCAAATTATTTGGTATCCTTGTATGTGATCAGTATGAATCAACATTCTCGTACACACACACACACACACACACACACATATAAGAGTATATTCTTAAAATAAGTAACAAAAGAGTGAAAGACAACAAGCTTTGTAAAATGTAACAAATAATTTAGACACATACACACGCACGCACGAATGCCATTGCATGCACACATGCATGTGCACACACACACACACACACACACATATGAAAGTATGTTCTTAAAATAAGTGACAGAAAAGAGTGAAAGACAACAAGCTTTGTAAAATGTAACAAATAATTTAACTCCCCCAATGTAAAATGAAAGTGAGAAGAAAAAACTTATGATATTGCGAATCAATCCAAAAATAATCCAAGAATTACAGCCACAAATCCTAAATAATATTAAGTAAAAATCTGGAAAATTTATGGTAGTTACTAGTGTTGTGTCAACAGTTTTTTGCTGAATTACAGAAATATAATTTCAGGTTTGAATATAATATAAATTCCAGTGAATGTCTGTATCCAAGAATTTCATCAGAGTACATTTGTATTACCAGAGAAAAAAAATCACCTGAATTTGATAATTTGAACAAAAAAGATTGGGGTGGGATGACTTTTATTTCAGTTTATAATGGTTGCAAAGGAGTTTTGTTTACTTGCAAAATTACACTAAATAAATTATGTTTATTGTCAATGGATATGCATTACAATAATTTCTAAGGCTGTCAGAAAAATTTCAGTTTGAAATATTCATTGTTTGCAAAAAAATCGTTCATTGAAACGGTTAAAATATGAGACAAAAGTATGGCGATGCGACTCACATTTTGTGGTAATTATGGTGAGTCCATGCTCTTAAAAAGGGTTAAGAGAAAAGAGTGAAGACAACAAGCTTTGCAAAATTTAACAAATAGTTTGTTTCCTTGGAATACAAAGTGAAGAAAATTAGAAAAAGCAACTTTTTGTATTATGAATTAAATCCAAAATTAATCCTAAGTCCTATCAAAGAAAAGTTCTAAGTGAATCACAGTTCAAATCTCAATGAAAATCCAAACTGGAAGGCATTGATTTTTGTAATAGTCAATGCTGTACTGATGTGTCAACAGTCTTTTGTTGAATCATATAATTTTTTTTCTCTCCATGTTTTGAGGTCTGTATAATGTCCAGGAAATGTCTTTGTCCAAGAATTTTCAGGGCATTTGTATTTCCAGGGAACCAATCAATAATTTGAAAACACAGAAACTCAGCCTCTTATTTCAAGAGAGTTCTTGTCATAACATCAGTTATAAGTCTGACTAAAATGCAAAACAGATTCACAGATAGGGGTCAAGGGTTCATCCTTCTAGATGAAATAGAAGTTTGTTACATGATAAATATCATGTCTAACAGATATGACTTTGACTCAACTTCATAATTCTTACTCTAAGAAGAAAGATATTAACATATAAAAAAGTTGTTTACTAAAACTGTCAGTAACTTTGAAACAAGGTGAGCAACTAGATACATTGTTTCTGTTATTAGTATTGTTAGTTGTTTACATTGAAAATAAAAATATAAGACAATCCATCAGAACTGAACTCTATTCTGGACAAATCCAGTAAACAATATTAAATTAGAATAACATGTAATGGAATTTTAAAATATACTAACAAACAAACAATTAAATTATATATGCATAACAATTGTGTGTTGTAAATCTTGTTGTTACATCTATGGATATGATAAAACATTTAAGTTTATATCATTGAGGTCACTTGTTGTTTTGTTGAAGCTACAAACCCATAAGTTTCTGTTTTACTGGAAGCTTGAATTGAGTGAATGTAAGTACAAGTGAAAAGGCAAAATGAAGTCATTCTGAATTATTCTGCAAGTATTTACTTGTTTTGATTTTGTATTTCATTTGAGAGGTTGGAAATATTATAGTCACCATATACTTTGTTTTGCCTTATTCAGAACAATGAACTAAAGTGAGTACCATCTGCCTAGATTTGATTGTTTGGAAGAAATACCTGATGGGAGTCCCTTCTGCCTAGATTTGATTGTTTGGAAGAAGTACCTGATGGGAGTCCCTTCTTCCTAGATTTGATTGTTTGGAAGAAGTACCTGATGGGAGTCCCTTCTGCCTAGATTTGATTGTTAGGAAGAAGTACCTGATGGTAGTCCCTTCTGCCTAGATTTGACTGTTAGGAAGAAGTACCTTATGGGAATCCCTTCTGCCTAGATTTGATTGTTTGGAAGAAGTACCTGATGGGAGTCCCTTCTGCCTAGATTTGATTGTTTGGAAGAAGTACCTGATGGGAGTCCCTTCTGCCTAGATTTGATTGTTTGGAAGAAGTACCTGATGGGAGTCCCTTCTGCCTAGATTTGATTGTTTGGAAGAAGTACCTGATGGGAGTCTCTTCTGTCTAGATTTGACTGTTAGGAAGAAGTACCTGATGGTATTCCCTTCTGCCTAGATTTGATTATTTGGAAAAGTATCTGATGGGAGTCCCTTCTGCCTAGATTTAATTGTTTGGAAGAAGTACCTGATGGGAGTCCCTTCTGTCTAGATTTGATTGTTTGGAAGAAGTACCTGATGGGAGTCCCTTCTGTCTAGATTTGATTGTTTGGAAGAAGTACCTGATGGGAGTCCTTTCTGCCTAGATTTGATTGTTTGGAAGAAGTCCCTGATGGGAGTCCCTTCTGCCTAGATTTGATTGTTTGGAAGAAGTACCTGATGGGAGTCCCTTATGTCTAGATTTGACTGTTAGGAAGAAGTACCTGATGGGAGACCTATCTGCCTAAATCTTTTAGGTATTGAAGAATTAACAGACAGAGTCTCATCTGCTTAAATTTGATGTTAAAAAGAATCAAAGTTTTATACTTAAAAGATGAGAAACTACTTCATAATAAAAGTAAAGTTCATAAAATATGTGAGATAAAGAAACCAACTGATGTGCAAGGAAAACAGAATTTTGTGGAAACTGAAAAGTCAAATGCATTGCCATCAAACTTTGCCTCAGTTTCATGTTACATGAATGCCAGTATTTTGCCGGAACCATGATGCTTTTCCAGGAATCGACTCTTCTTGCTAGCTGCTGGACTTAATATTTTCCATTTTGTCAAACTGTTTATGTTGTACCTTATTTCTATGGCTGAGTCACTGCATCCTAAAATGAATAGATTTTGTAAAATATTGCATAATTCAGCATGTATAACTGTTGCATACAAAACAGCATAATGTATAATGCTGGAAGTAAATTATAAATAAATGCACACCAAAATAGATTCCAATGAACATTTTTTGAAGAACATTCTTTGAAAGAAGAAAACTAATTTCAGTGATCTTTGATTAGTAATGTTTGCATGCAGCCAGCATCAGTGAGATACTTCATCACTTAGAAGATTATGTTTTTCTGTTAAAAAAGAGTTTTGTTTAAAGAAATGTTATATAAATCATTATTGTCACAATGAGAAACGCTTTTCTTCTATTGGCAGCCTAATTAAATTGTTTCTTATTTTAGTATCACAACATTATCAGCTACCTAAATTTTTTATTATATCCACATTCTCCTACTCTTTGTGAATAACGTCTATTTTTATATATGTTTTTTACTTTTTTCTGTTTTTATTGCAGAGTTCAGTTGGTGAGACCTTGCGAATTGATTCTGCTACACATATCAGCAGAAAGCTTATGTCAGGAATCTCTACAAGTATGTATGCAGGAAATCCAAATGTACAAGTAAGTCTTTTTAAATTCACAAAATATTAAATATCATGGTTAAAAGCAGAAACAAACTAGAAAATTATTGTTTTTATCTGGATTATATAACAAGTTGTAAACGCTTTTTCAAAAATATGGTTTTCTTATCAAGAGGTGTTGACTTTTTATTTATTAGAATTTTTATTGGCAATGCTTTCTTACTTCCATGCATAATAAAATATTGAAATATTATTTATCTTTTACTTTTTACCATTGTTACTACAATTATTTATTCTCCTTAAAAAATGTTATCATCATTCATCATCATCATCATTCATTTTGATTATCCAGGCCTTTTATTAATCCTCAAACGAGGGTAGGCCTGTCTGTTTCGTCGAGAGAGTATTCAAAGCTTTCTTCCAGGCTCTACGGTCCTGTGGATTGATTCTGCTCAGCCCCAACATCTTTCTGCCTCTTTTTGTCAACTCTTCCCATGTTAGCTTAGGTCTGCCTGGAGCTCGACTTCCAGTAACTTTGAAGGAACGGACCTTGGATATCCACCCTTTACTACGCTCAACATGGCCCAGCCATCGCATCCTATTTGATTGGATAATGTCAGAAATGTTTCTGATGTTGAGCTGGGTGAGGAGAGACTCAAATGGAACATTCACCTTGGGATTTACTTGGCAGATCCACCGTATCATGGCTTTATCATTGCGATGTATCTTCCTGAGAGTTGTAGCAGTGACAGCCCAGGTTTCAGAGCTGTATAACAGCACAGGTCTGATGTAAGTTGAGTAAAGATGACCCCTTGTAATGTGCGTCAAATGCCTATTCATCAGGATAGGGAGAAGCTCTCTAAACTTATTCCAAGCAGACTTGCAACGCGTTGTTGATGCCAGTTCACATCCTCCTCCGGCCGATATGGTGTCTCCTAGATAACAGAAGTCGGCTACGACATCAAGCTTTTCTTCACCTACAGTTACTTCTGTAACAGGCCTTCCATCAATAGGTTGAGCGAGTCCACTACATCTGGGACACTTGTAGCTTGGATCAGGTTTGAGATTTCCATTGATTCCACTACATTTCTTGTGAACCCAGTCTGAACAGCTGATGCAAAAGAGTGAGTTTCTACCTGCGCCTTTTAGGCAGATGGCACATGGATACTTTCCTGTGCTTTTCAGTGTTTCCCTATTCAGGCCAGAAATCAATACCTTGGATTTACCCATGTTGACCCTGAGACCTTTTTCTTCCATGCCCTTCTTCCATTCTGTCACACGTTCAACCAGAGCCTCGAGTGTGGAGTCAACAACCGCTAGATCATCAGCATACAGGAGCTCGTATGGGCAGCTTGTTCGAAAGTGAATTGACAGCGCTTCCAGAACAACGATAAACAATAATGGGCTCAATACCGATCCTTGATGAACACCAATATTGACATTGAGCTCGTCACTGTAGCCATCACCAACACGAACATGGCTTCTAACATTAGAGTACATGGACTGTACAGTTTTAACAAGCCATTCTTCAACGCCTAATTTACGCATCGCCCACCATATGACATTCCTTGGAACTCGGTCGAACGCCTTCTCAAGATCTATGAAGGCCATGTATAAGGGCTTGTTAACTGAGATGTGTTTTTCTTGCATCTGTCGCAAGATGTATATGGTATCAACAGTTCCTCTTCCTGGCATGAAACTGAACTGCATGTCACTGATGTGTGCTTGTTGTCTGATCAATTGCTCTATAACTCTCTCAAAAAACTTTCATTATCTGGTCCATCATCTTTAGGCCTCTGTAGTTGCTCCTGTCCAGTGCATCACCTTTGCCCTTGTATAGACTGACTATGTAGCTTTCCTCCCACTGTGTTGGAATATGTCCATCACAAATGATAGCTTCAAAGAGATCACGTATGAGTGCTACACCACCATGCCAGTAGGCTTCAACATCTCTTCTACTATGCCAGATGGGCCTGCAGCTTTACCCGTCGCCATCTTGCTGATTGCTTTTTCAATCATGACAGTAATGATTGGAATACTTGGGCCCTCAACAGGAGGCTCATCTGTGAGGTCATTTGGGTTCCATGGGAATTCAACATTCAGCAGCCTATCATAGTGCTGTTTCCAAGCATTTTCTCTGGATTCCTCGTATAGGCAGAGCTCACCCTCATCATTCCTGATCGGTTTCTCACCAATTACATCTAGATTATCTCGGCGCATCTGCTTGGCCAACTTGTAGATGCGTTGTGATTTCGGGTCGATGTTTTGTAGGACCTGTTTTTCTGCTTCCCATTTGACATGATGAATAGTTTGCTTTTTGAAACACTTGGCAGCACAGTAGTCTTCCCTACTGCCCCCATTCTTCCAAAACATTGCCTCTTTTCACAAACCGCTTGATTCACGACGTCAGTCCACCACCAAGTTTCTTTTCGCCACTGATGCTTGCTTGACAAACCACATACTTCAGTTGCAGCCTCAAGCAGACCATCTTTCAGAGCTGTCCACAGTTCCTCCACATTATTCTTCGAGATGTAGGACTCAACAAACTTGTCTCTCAAAGCTGGTTCTTTTTTTAAGTTTCCAGCCTTTTGCGTGGTGTGAACTTGTGCTTACATTTACGCAATAATGGGACCTTCAGGTCACATGCAACTAGTTTGTGTTGTAAGGCACATTCCTCATTGAGTATGACCTTCACGTTTGTTACATATTTTCTGAACCTATGACAGTAAAGCATGTAATCAATCTGTGTGCAGATATCTCCGGATTGGTATGTAACCAGGTGTCTGCTGCGCTTCTGGAATTGTGAGTTTCCTATCACTAAGTCATTTGCGACAGCGAATTCCAGCACCCGTTCACCATCTGGATTGCGCTGTCCGTAGGCGTGACCTCCATGCCATTCCTCATATCCATCAGGATTGCTACCTATATGCCCATTCCAATCCCCACATACAAAGAGTTCCTCCGAGGCCAGGATATTTGTGACCAGGCTCTGCAGCTGATCATAGTATCTGTCCTTCTCGTCTTCGCTAAGGCCAACCTGTAGTGCATAAATGCTCACGACGGTGAACAAATTCTTTCCGACAACAATCCGTACCATAAGAATCCTATCTGAAGTACATGTCACTTTGAACACTATATCCACCCATCTCTCGGAAAGCATTACTCCAACACCACCTATACCTTTATTGTTTCCGGACCATATAAACTTGCACTGGGAGTTCTTTCCTGTAACTTTCCTGCAGCCCTCATTTCTCCATCTAGTTTCCTGTAGACAGAGGAGATCGATCCTCCTGCATGTCATCATTTCAACAATTTCATTCGCCTTGCCCCGCATAGTGCCTACATTTAAAGTTCCTATGCGGAATTTTTCTTTTTGTTTTTGTTCGTTTTGTTCTGGACGTTCATTGGATTCACCATAATGGCCGGACCCTGCGGACCCACGCACCCCGAGGCCTGCCAAGCCATTACCAGCTGCTCTGCTGCTGGCACTGCCTACCTGCATACTTTCATGACTTGACATTTTTTGAATTAGGCAGTTTTTATAGCCGGATGCCTTTCCTTGGCTAACTTGAACACATATGGCAGTTCAAGGGCTCCACCGTTCCCAACTGACTAGGACTGAAGTGCTCGAAAAAGTTTTCGACCACAGCTGCTGCACTGTTGCATCGTTTATTATGATACTCGCTGCATCAGCTACTGTCACCCTGGTTGTGACAGGCTATTAAAGGAGACAATAGCAGTCGCCACTTGACCCAGATGGCTGGGAGTCTATTCATGGGCATCAGGGCATGTCCACACGCCGGTGGGCCTGGAATGCCACATGGCTAGGGGCAGACCTCCGAGGAGTCCCCTACGGTTCTGCCTGAGGTCGCAAGGCACCCAGTTTCCATGTGCCACCGCGACGAGGTACCATAATGGGGCTTGGTCGTAGAGAGGCTGTGTACTGGCAGGGAAGACTTATGCACTTGGTTCCCTTTTTACTATAACTAGCTAGCCAGCGGTGAGGCTGAAAGTGAAGGTGGTACGACACCCATGCACTTCGCAACACACTAGGCGCGTCGCACGACCCATTAAGACCTCACATGTGCTTTACACATCATGAGTTCGGCACACAGTATTATAATCATCACTGTGCCCCTTTCATCATCAACTTGATTATACTGAGACCAAATTTTCATTTCTGTTAGTTTGAAAGTCATATCAAACATTACATCTGAAAATATTAAACGATGATTGACGTCCTTTGACTTTCGTCTCATCAACATGTATCAGGTAGTTAAGTATTTTAAAATTCACTATTTATTTTGCATAAATTCACCACTAAATGGAACCAAAAGTATATTCTTTGATATCAGAATATACAGAGAGATGAAATTATAGAACAACGATTTGATGTTTTATAACACCTATAGGTAGAAAAGCTGATATTTGATGGAGTGGACGTTATATTATGTAGACCAGCAACCAAACAGGGTAAATTGCCTGGCTTAGTGTATTTCCATGGCGGAGGCTGGGTTTTCCAGAACACAGGTTTGTATGAGATGTAGAATGGTCAATACCAGCTCTGTCTTTGGAATAAAGCTGTTACATTTGCGTATATAAGCTGATATGTATGTCTAGGCAGATCTATTGCTTTTGTAACAATTACATACATGTCACAGAATGAAACAATATAAGTCAAATGCTAAAGATGCTGTACCTGAAAATGCATTATGCTAATGTCTTAGAAACTTACAAATATCATGAGCAGGGGAATAAGACATACAGCAAATAAAACAATCTCACACTGCAGAGCCAGATCAAGGGAGAAGGGTTTCCATGGTTTCTAAAAAAGCCACGAAAAAATAAAAATAAAGACATGCACACACACAATTGTACAGTCACTTGGCGCTTGACATTTAACCATTGTTTTATTCTCATTCATTGGGTATTATACACATTCTGAATAAATAGACACAATAGACATTTTCTTTTGTGCCTTTTCGAGAAAAGTCAGGAACTTTTTTGAAATTTTGGAAAAACTTTGCCATCCCCCTCTGATTGTCTTGATGTGGCTCAGCATTGAGTTTCAAGTTTCGAATCTGTTCATTTAAATAGCATTGTCTAGGTCATTGTATACCGTGTATACTGTTAGAACATTCGTTAATGTTACAGCCTTATTCTTACGATAGCATCTAGAACTTGTATTTCTTAACTACCACTATTATAAATTTTACACATTTTTGGAACTAATTTTAAAGACTTATGACTTCATCTTCTTTAAAACTTTCAGAAAGTCTGTTGATTTCTTCAGCTACACTGAAAAAACAGCTGATGATTTGTCTTATTTTTACTTTTAAACTATGAACCAAACCTAGCACAATTACAGAATGCAATTTATTTCACCTATGCCTAATATAGTTTAGACCAAGTATATATCTATGTTCCACTGAAGAATTTATTTATCTATTAAACATGGCAGGCAATATTAATTTTCATTAGAAGTACTCTGTCACAATTATATTTTCATTCTCAGTTTAGTTTGGGAGATATCCTTCAGGTTGGGTTAATTTTTTTTTTTATACCTTTGTATTACCTTATTATTAATAGATTCTTACCGACTCTTAACTGATGCCCTATGCGAATCCACTGAAGCCGTTGTGGTCTCTGTCGAGTGAGTATAATATAATCACTGCCCATTTAGATTACTCTGCAATTCTCAAAATAATAATGGTCTACCATTGAGTTATCGAGTACCCATAAAATGAGTTTTCACAATTAAGGTAAAGAAAGCATGGCCCAAACCAAATGACACGGTATTCATGTTAGATTAAGAAGCCCTCACAAAATAAGCTACAACCAGGTGACTTTGAAACAAGAAGAATAGAAACATGTTTCCCTCTTCATATTCACGTTTGTTTGGTTGGCTAGCTTTTCTGGGGTTTTGAGAAGTCCTTGGTTTCAAAATTTGTTTGGAAGTGTTAACCATTCAAGAGTTTTTATGCAATTATTAGTTTCTGCATGTTTGCAAGGTTTAAAAGTTCTAGGGTTTTGTGAAATTCTGGAATTTGAAAGTATGTGTTACAATCTAGCTAGAATGCAGTAATATGTTACTAAATGCTTTTAGAAATGTGCACACACATTATCATCATTTTATATAGAAGATCATATGATATAGTAGTTGTGTGATAGATCACTTGATTGCAACCACAAATATTTCATAACATTTAATATATGAAACCAAACCATACAAACACAAGTATATACAAATAATGAAAGATTTAGCAAAATTATGCAACCTGACATCGTGTAAAGAAAGCAAAAAATAGGCCACAGAAATGATGCAATGATTTTTATGCATAGAAAGTTGTAATTAGACATGTAGTACGATCATCATGTAACAATTTGTCTATTCTAAACATATTAAATATTAATCTATACATGCATGTCATTTCTTTCTTACATGTTGACAACATTAATTATTTACCATACATTTTGTCCCCTTAAAATTAAATATTATGTACGTCTATGACAAGCAGCGATGAGAAACTGCATCGAATCTGTATGTACTTACAGCACAGGGAATCCTAACCTTTATATAATTTTTTGGGGAATACAGTGGAAAATAGAAGAAAAATCATTTTTATGACAATTCATTTTTATTCATTTAAAACAAAAGGTTTTATATAGCTGGAGTCGAAATTCTTGGATAATTTGTGTATATAGAATATTTTACACAGAAATTGTCATTTCTTTCTTACATGTTGACAACATTAATTATTTACCATACATTTTGTAAATCTGAATTGTGACATAGATAAGAGGGGCTCCCAAGTGGGCAAGTGGTCTAAAGTGCTATCCATCACGGATCACTGCCATCTCACCTCTGTCTGCTTGGGTTTGATTCTCAGATTTGGCCAATCTGGGTATGTGAGAAAGCTTGCCAGTAGCTTCACGTGGGTTGGTGATTCTTTCAGGGGGTTTTCCCGGGTTCTTCCTCCACCATTAATACTGGCTGCCATCTATAGCCTATTGTGTGCTGAAAAATGGTATTAAATACTACAACAAGAACAACAACATAGATAATGTAACAGAATTGTTACCGAGTGGATGGTGGATTAAATGAACAACACAAACACAATGTGTGAAAGATAATGTAAATTTATGAAATAAATTATTAATGAAAAATAATGATGTATCAATACAATAACTCATGCATTCAACCCACAATCACGCTACACAACTATTCACAATTCAAAAATAAATTACATATTAATATAAAATAAACACAGATACAAGGAATCTCCTGGACTATACACAGATCCAAGGAACCTTTACAAAAGTTATATTAACGCAAGTATTAATTGCGATAATAAATACAAACATCACACTATACTATCGCACGTATGGATTGCGACAACTAGCACGAACATATACATGTATTTAATCAAGTTGCTAACTTTTATTGAGATTCATGTAATCCCTTGAAATACTACTGTGATTTGAAGTAACTATGTAAATATAACAATGTATTCAATTGTACTACAATTGCAACACACACATGTGTCTCGACCCTGTATAACCGTACGATTCACCAACTATTGAATTGCCGCCCAGCTTCTCCGAATACCTAGGGTTGACTCAATACTTTTATCGGTCACTTGCCCTTCATGGTTCCACCACAGTTATATGTACAGACAGCATACAGCATCTACTAGAACCAACGGTCCCAAATACTTAGATGCCACCCCAGATGTTTACACCTCTAGACAGCTCTGACACTCAGACTTCTAGATTTTCGGATATTTACACATCACGACAGATGTAGACGGACAGACAATCTGACAGACAGACAGACAGTCAGATACCTCAATTCGATCGCACAATTAAACAGCACAATCACGGCACAATCAATCACATTCAGCTACAATTCAGAGACATTCAGAGACGTTCAGCTACAATTCAGAGATGTTCCGCTACAATATCAGCTACAATAAAGAGACCAAACTAATAATAGTTTTTTCTAAAACAATCTACAACTTAGATTACGCTATTGCATTTAAAGTCTAATAGTGACTAGTAATTCCAAATATTCCATGTTTAAATCTGCATTGTAATAAAGGCATCATTACATGAAATGATAAACTGAATAAAATTTACAATAAAACGAAATATAAATTTAACACTCACCCCTTTGGCTGGAGAAAGAATGATGAGCTATCTTTCCTGTGATAAGATACTTTTGGACTCGTAATATTATCAGAAATATTCTGCCTTATATATCCTCAAATAGGTGAGCAGAATTCACAACAAAATTCCCGTGCACCCCGTGATTCTAATGTTCCTGACTTCAAGTGATTCGTAGTCAGGTACATGCAAATCGTTACACATCATTTACCTTGGAATAAAACCACTTATTCACCCCAGGTAATGCATGTACGACAAAACAAAAAAAATGGTGAAATTAGTTTGTAATTCAAGAAGAAATAAATTCAATTTTCGCCTAATTCTGTGACAGATAAGATAATTATTTTATCAGTGTTTTTATCTAAATATATCAAGGCATGTTATCAGAGGTACAGTGTACATACAAATTGTATTAATGCTTACTGTTGGAGGGGTATTAACTAAAAGTTTGTGAATTTTAAAAGAGCACCCGAATTATTTGCAACTTTTCCAGTTTTATTAAAAATTTAATTTGCTGATATGTTCGTTATAAAATCTTAGTTTGAAAACATTGAAATTTATGACATCAAGCTACCTCATCATGCAAGAAAAAATCCAATTAATTTTCTTTAAAATTATAAAGTTCTGTATTCCATTTCTCTACTAAGACTGGCTTATAAGAATTCCAATTTTCTACTGAAACTGGCTAATACATATTCCATTTTAATGACATAAGTATTTCAGAAAAGTCTTTTGTAAGTTCTATTATAACTCTCGTTATTCTTTGTTATTAGCATACTAGTTGACTGTATACGTAGGTATTTACATCTGAATCAAAATAATATCAAATTTATTTATTTACATTATGATGACATTTTAAAACCCACGCATTCACATTTACCCAATATCTTTGTTACAGAAATAAAATATTTCATACAATCAACCAATATTTAATATGTTCACCCAACATTTATTACAAAACCAAATTTGATTCATGAACCATATTCATTTAAAAAAATTAAAAACAAACAATTTATTTCTCAACCCTGTCTGCAGCTTGTTCTGCATAAAATGTTGTGTATATCAAATTTTTATCGCAATCTATTATGTTTAACTATACAATCTATCTATCTATCTCAATCTATCTATCTATCTATCTATCTATCTATCTATCTATCTATCTATCTATCTATCTATCTATCTATCTATCTATCTATCTATCCATCCATCCATCCATCCATCCATCAAGTTAATTTCTTAACCCAATTTTTCTAACTTCTTCTTTGTAAAATTGTACAAGTATACTTTTATTTCTAAACCAACTGTTTTTAGATTCCACTGTGTAAAATGCATATTTGTTTTATTTCCAAATACAACTTTTTTTCACTTCCACTATACAAAATGCAAAAGAAATAAAATAATATATGTTTAATTATGTTTTTTCTCAACCCAGTATATATACTTTTAATACAGCTTTGTATGAGAATGAATTTTCTCTGTTATACTATAATAGTTTTTCACATTCTAAAGTGATTTTATGAGACATATATTCTTTTAAAAAACGATATTCCCGAATTCTTTTAAAAAACGATATTCCCAAATTCTTTTAAAAAATGATATTCCTGAATTCTTTTGAAAAATGATATTCCTGAAGAGTGCTTTATATATTTGTGATGAAAGTAAATGAAAATGAAGTGGTTTTATTTTCCCATTTTAGATTTGTAAATATTATGATTTGGATGCAGGTTACATTCAACATGTATGAGAATACATTATTATTATTATTATTTAGATATCGCCTGGCTCCAGAAAATGTTTATCCTGCTGCTTTTGATGACTGTGTTAAAAGTGTGATATTTTTCCTCCAAAATGCTGTGAAATATAATGTTGACATGAACAAAATAGGCATTGCAGGTTTGTGTGTGTGTGTGTGTGTGTGTGTGTATATATATATATATATATATATATATATATATATATATATATATAATGTACATATATTGCTTTCCATACTGTGAAGCTAAATAACTGGACATTAAATATTCAGTTTGTGATTATACAATATAATAGTTAAGTGGGATAGATCACTTGATTACAACCACAAATATTTCATAACATTTAATATATGAAACCAAACCAAACAAACACAAGTATATACAAATAATGAAAGATATAATGAAATTATGCAATCTGATCTCATGTGGAGAAAGCAAATAAAATCATTCCAAGAGCTAAAGAAGCTATATTTTTAGTTTATAATAATACACCATCATACCAAAAGCTAAAGAAGAAGCTATATTTTCAGCTTATAGTGGAAAAATGTATGATTCTGTAAAGTATACGCATATATCCTAAGTATCTATTCTTTTGTTGTTTACATCCATACCATATGTTTTCTTCAGGTGACAGTGCCGGAGGTACCCTTGCTATGGCTGTTGCATTAAAACTGAGTAATGATCCTAACCTCTCAGCTTTGCCTCGCCTAGCCGTACAGGGATTGATCTACCCACCTCTACAGTTCTTTAACTTCCGTCTCCCTTCCTACATTGAACATGGACAAGGTCCATGTCTTCTCACCTCTAAGCTGATGGTATTTTTCGTGTTAAGCTATATGTTAGGCAACATTACGTACATTCCTCATCTTCTCATAAACAATCATACATCGCCTAGTCTCAAACATTCCGAATACTCCCATTATGTCAGCCACAAACTCCTTCCAAAGGAGTTCCAGTCAACCCTTGACGAAGATGATGTAAGGCTAGATTTTGGAGATGAGGCAGTGTCCGCTGAAATTGAAGACGTTCTTTTGGATCCCTACTTTGCTCCTTTAATGGCAACAGATGCTGAAATGAAGAAACTTCCACCAGCATGCATTGTATCAGCTGAAATTGATCCCTTACGTGATGACAGTTTCTTAGCTGCTAAGCGATTGGCCATGAATGGAATTTGGGTGAGACATAATCATTATCCAGGTTATGGACATGGGTTTTTTGGAGGGATTGGATTTTATGAACAGTCTTTACCTGCAGTGATATCATTTAGTAAATGCTTGTTGGAAAAAATGAATAATTGAAGGTTAAATTTTGCAGCTGGTTTTATGGTTTTGTTTCAGTAATGTTGATAAGTTATTATGAGAATAATTTTGTGACAATTTTTTTTATTATTGATTGTTGCCTATTTTTTCCATGATTATTATTTAGGTATATTTGTATGTTTTATTATTTAGTCCAAAATCAAGTTCATGGTGTACCTGCCTAGTGACATTTAGTTTGTAAACAACATAATTCAAATGGTAATATTTTTGTATGAGTATAGATTAAATATTAGGCTCATTGTCAATGGAGGTTAATGTATTTATGTGAATGTGATTATGATATCTTGGATTTTCACATGGAAATTCCTAAACTTGTTGATGATTTTTAATGTTTAAGATTTAGCTGGCCTCTGTTATTGTGCCTTAGCTTTTTCATTACTCATTCCTATTTTAACATCCAAAGTGGAATCATTTGTATTGTTTTGTTCAATTTTTAGTTTTAATTATTTAAATTATTCCTTGCAATGATGAAGTAAAGTATTCAGTAACACTTAAGAACTAAAATAATAATTTGGAATTATAATAAATTCAGTCAGGAACATTTTGGATTATATTGTTGTGATAAATTGAGAAACTTAAGATCTCACATGCCACTTTCGATTTAGTTATTGTTGTTGTTGTAGGGTATAACACCATTTTTCAGCATAAGATAGGCTATACATGGTGGCCCGTATTAATGGTGGAGTAAGAACCCAGAAAACCCAGAAAGAACCAAAGACCCATGAGAAGCTACTGGCAAGCTTTTTCATATACCCACCTAAGCTGAATCCAAGACTCAAACCTATGCAGACATTGGTGAGATAGCAGTGATCCATAACAGAGAACACTTTAGGCCCCTCTGTTGAATTAGTACATTCAAGACTATACGAACAAAGTCAATATTGGAACTTATTTTGAAACACTACTGGAATTCAGTTGAGACTTATTTGATTTGGCCTTTTGAGTAAACATTTAGGAAAATATGAGATTTGATTTACAATATTATAAGTTCCCTTTTAACTTTCACTTTGCAATCCAGAGAAATAAATTATGTTGAAATTTTTTTTTTCTCTCACTGCTTTCTTTTATTTGGTGTAACAGCATGGACTCATAAAAATATGTCTCTCAATGACAGATGTAATGTAGATAGCTTTTAATTTGATTGACAACTTAAAGACATGACTGATAATGTGACCATATCCACTTGTAATTTATTTCTATAATGATTATTGTCATAGATACTATATAATAGAAATATCAACATTTGAGTAATAATAGAACATCCATATACAACCCAGTGGATCAATTATACAGGAACTTTATGTTTACCAGGGACTTTTGGACTGAAGGTACTTTTTTACAATCAACTATTTCATTAATTTTAAACATGTTTTTAATTTTTCATTGAAATTATCATTTATTCATTCATATATTAATTCATTTATTCATTCATTCCTTCATTCATTCATTCATTAGTGTATTCATTCATTCAGTGCTTCATTCATTTAGTCATTTAATGAATTGTGCAGTTATTGCAGCCTTATACATATTATTCTTATTTACATAATAACCGTTTTTACTACAATGATTCCAATTCAAATGCAATAGCTTGAAACATATTTACCCAAAAGTGAGATGATTCTCACAAGTATACATTGGAAAAAGTGACCAGAAGCTAGACAAGAAGGATGTTCCTATCAAAGATGTATCAGTGGCAATCTGAACCATGGGATAAATGGTTTATGCCAGGACTTCAGAAAACCTGTCTGAGAATACGGTAAATTCCTCCTGGCATGAATTGTCTTCTCTTAGCCAAACATCTGTGATTGTACTGTTTTGTTTCCAAAGATTATTTTTACAAGTTTTGCATTAATTTGTATAAATGAAAGCTATGCCCTGAATACTGCTATGAACAAATTATTATATGTCATATCCTTTCTTGTTTTTCATGCCTGTTGTTATTTCAGTATCTCTTGTTGTTGTTGACATGTCATATTTATTTTTTACTGCCTTTGATTTTATTGTGGAATGTTAAGTCTTTGATGTACACTTATTTTCTTATTATAGTAACTAAATATATCATGAATAATGTTATTGGTGCTATGTATGGCTAATGGAATAATTGTTTTTAACAAATGCTATCATACTAAAGGCAACAATGATATCCCTGACAAGAATTTTCCTACAATTTTTTTTTTCTACAGCTGTTTTGTTGCTCCTTGACATCTGGTACCTGGGGCAAACGTCTCCTCCCCCCGACACACACCTTTAGTATGATACTGCTAACATGGTCTCGCTAGTCAGTTATCTTTAACAAGCAAACAGCAGCACTTGCTATACAAGTTTAATGGATGCAAACATTAATAGGAACAAATATGAAAATTAATCTTAGCATGTTTACATAAAATAAACACTCCACACTTAATATATAGCATTTGCTTTTTTATTACAATCCATACACATACCTAATTATCTAACAAACATGGAAGGAATGTTTATACATTCATTATGCTTACCTACATAGAAACATGCATAAGATGAGGAGTAAGATGATGTGGATGGTCGTTTGTAGGGGTGGGGTTCTTCCTATAGACTTTAAAGAATTATGAGGAAGTTCCCCTGGTCCGCATTCAGAATGTTTACTTCTAGACAATATATTATATATGGCTACGAGCCCCCAGTCAGCAATGCCGACAGTTAAATTAAAAGAAATACAAAGATGAAATTTAAACAACAATTTAATAAATGAAAATTTTAAAGATATTAAGCAATCAATGTCACTCTTGACCCAATGATCCCTAGATCATCATTTGATTTCAGTGTGAGGAATATTTTCCCTTCTTGAGTGTTACTCATCTAAATAAGTCTCCTTTCGTCTTTCTCTCCTTCTGATTCCTCTACTTCCGTTTCCTCTTCTATCTCTACTTCCGTTTCCTCTTCGATGGTATCTCTTGAGGTCACCCGAAATTCACTCGGTATCTCTCAAATTCACTCGGAATTCTTTCCACATCATTCAAAATTTCCCCGGAATTCTCTTCAACGTCACACGAAAGCTTCCTGTTGAAAGGTATAATGCATTAGCATATGGTGATGAATATTACCTCACACTAAGTCACTGAATTGAACCATCAGTTTAAGGTGGGACATTTTTGGTCACGCATGCGCACACATCAAAATTCCCATATGCTTCCGCTGCTTACAAAATGGCGCCACAACACAATCTCACAAAGAATTCAAACATCTACATACTGAGCCCTATCAGTATCTACATACAAATATTTCAAATATCATTGTATTATAATATTACTACTATTGGTAATATGACTATCTATATATTTATATATATGTCCTACACAAGCGTACCGAATCCACAATATTCACATTACAATTGCAATAATGGAAATCCGTTAACTCGATGGCAAAATATATAATAACGTAAACAAAGTGCTAGTCTACCATAATATACCTACACAAAGAATTATAATATTAATTCTTATAGCGGCTAGCAAACAATACAATTCTTCACGAATACAAATCGTAGGGGTAATATAATATCATGAAGAAGATGCAACGAATTTACATCATAATCAATTGCAAGCAAAGGTACTAACGAACATCACGAAAGATGCAAAATATTAATATCATAATTAACTATTCATACTACAATACAAGTAAAATGAATTTACATACGAGAATCCTTCCATTCCGCAGACGTATCAAGCAGAAATCAAACAAAAATCACACTGACCTTTGAAGCTATCTTAAGATTTCCTTGATTTCCAAAATCTGAGTCTGCCACCAATTTTCGTCTGGCCGTACGGAGTTCTACCTCTCTTAACACAGTTACTTCTTGTAGCGAACTGACTAATTCCTACTAAACATTAGGTATTATCTAAAATTTTCGAATCAAGTCCCACCCACATCGCATTTCAATTG
The DNA here is from genome assembly GCA_029339505.1 of Unio delphinus. Classification (NCBI taxonomy): domain Eukaryota; kingdom Metazoa; phylum Mollusca; class Bivalvia; order Unionida; family Unionidae; genus Unio; species Unio delphinus. The sequence continues at coordinate 4,939,622 of JAQISU010000111.1, read as the reverse complement.
GAGGGCAATCGACTCTGGTCAGTCGTTCGACTGTCGATCATCCGAATGTCTGTCTGTGTGTCTATCAATTGTTACAGTCTTCTTATTTGGCGCTCTCCTGTCCTTTGATGTGGTTACGTCACCCGTCCGCGATGGACACAGTCTCCTCGTAGAATTTCCCCTCGAGAGCTAACAAAGACCATCTTACGTAAGGGGATTAGCTAACTTAGAACAATTTGAAACATCACAGTGGGGTCAGGCAGACATACAATTTATACATGTACAAGGCCAGTCAGAATCACAAGTTATAGTAACTTATACCTACATACAAGGGGTTGGGGTAAAATCGTCACATCCCCCCACGCTTGAGAATAAAATCAGGATTTTATTCCCTCAAAATACTACAAATGCAAAAGTGTTACAACAATATAAAGAACAACATCAGCAAAATTAACTAGATGCTAAACTGAGTATGAACATGAAAATTTAACCAGAATGATCTATATCATTCCAGCGCTTCTACTCATGAAATCTGCGCCTACGTTTTCAGATCCTTTCACGTATCTGATCTGCATCTGGTACTGCTGTAAGAACAGCGACCATCGCATCAATCGACCATTGGACAACTTTGCCTGCGCCAAATAGGCGAGTGGTTGGTGGTCGGTCTCCAATATGAACTTGCGTCCATATAGGTATCGCTCGAACCGTGATATGCCGAACACGATTCCGAGACATTCCCTCTCCGATACGGAGTAGTTCTTCTCGGCAGCCGACAACTTCCGACTGCCGTATGCGACAGGGAAAAGCGTTTTGTCATGCTCCTGTAGCAGTACTGCTCCCAGTCCTGTGTCGCATGCATCGGTGCGAAGAACGAATTCCTTATCCAAATCCGGTTGACGAACAACGGCGTCGGATGTAAGTCTAGCCTTCAGTGTTTGGAAAGCGTGCTCACACGCATCTGTCCAAATAATCTTACTCGGGGTCCGTTTCTTGGTTAGGTCGGACAACGGCCCCGATATCGCGCTGAAATTAGCGACATACCTCTGATAGTATCCCGCCAATCCCAGAAATGACCTCACCTCCGTTTTCGTGGTGGGGCGTGCGGCGTTTCGCAGTTGCTCCACCTTCGAATTCTCTGGAGACAGCGTGCCTTGGCTCAGGGTATGTCCTAAATAGTCCAATGTCCTGAAACCAAGGTGACATTTGGAAGGTCGAGCTGTCAAGCCCTCCTGACGTAGCCGCTCCAAAACGTCAGCTAACAGAGTGAGGTGTTCACCCCATGTCTCTGTAGCTAACAAGAGGTCATCCATGAAGTTGTGGACACCCCTATCGCGCAAGGGCTCCAACAACTTCCGCATCATCCTGGTAAAGATGCTGGGTGCGTTTTGTACCCCGAACGGCATAACCAGCCATTGGTATGTCCCGTCGGGAGTAGCAAAAGCAAGCTTCGGTCTGTCTTCTTTCCTTACCGGAATTTGCCAATACCCCTTGGACAAATCGAGCTTGGAAAAATATTTCGCTTTTGAGACCGAAGCGAAGATATGTTCCGGGTCAAGTAACATTTCGACTTGAAATTCTGTCACCTGATTCACCTTCCGGTAGTCGACGCAGAACCGATAGGTGCCGTCCTTCTTCTGCACTAGGACTACTGGTGAGCTGTACGGAGAGTCGGCAGGTTCGATTACTCCCAGAGCAATCATTTGCTCAATTTCCTCCCTTATAACTTGTCGTTTCGCGTGGGGCAAGGGGTAGGGTTTCCGCTGCACTGGTCGGTCGTCCACCATCTTTAACCCGAACTCGACAAGCGCCGTCCTCCCGGGTTTTTCTGTTAACACGTCGGAATACCCGGCCAGCAAGGTCTCTATCTCGTCCCGCTGGCCTTCAGTTAACATGGGGTCACACTCCACGTCCGACGGAGTCTCGACCCTCGTTAATGGACAGCTCGGGACAGTGTTGGCACCTTCCGTATCGCCTTCGGCATCCTCGGTGACTATCGTGGTGACAACAAAATCGCTTACGGTCTCCCTTTCCCGGTACCTCTTGAGCAAATTGGCATGGTACAATTTCTCTTTCGTCGGTAGCCGTATCCGGTAGTTTTGACCTCCGACCTTCTCGGTGACAACGTATGGACCCCTCCAGGAAACTTGCAACTTGTTGTGTTCCTGGGGCAACAACAACAACACCTTATCCCCTACCTCAAACTGACGTGGTTTTGCGCGCTTATTGTAATTTTTCGCCTGCTGAGCCTTAGCTCGTTTAAGATTATCTTGCGCGAGAGAACAAACCTCTTCCAATTTGTTGCGTAAGTCCGCGACGTACTGGTAGGTAGTGCGTACTTCCTCCACAGCGTGGTCGTCTGTCCACAGCTGTCTCAGTACGGCGATTGGGCCGCGTATGGTCCTCCCGTACAAGAGTTCAAAGAGAGAGAACCCCGAACTCGCTTGTGGTACTTCCAGGTATGCGAAAAGCATAGCTGGAATATACCGGTCCCAATCCTTGGGGCGGCCTTCGCACAATTTCTTGAGCGTGTGCTTTAGAGTCCCATTAAACCGTTCGACCAATCCGTTACATTGGAGGTGATACGGTGTAGTCGTGAGGTGCTTAATTGACATGAGACGATTCACCTCCGCCATCACACGACTCATGAATTGTGTCCCTTGATCGGTCAAGATCTCGTCGGGCACTCCGACTCTTGACCAGATCACAAACAGAGCTTCCGCGACGGTTTCCGTGTCAATGTTACGCAATGCTACGGCCTCCGGATAGCGTGTAGCATAATCGACGACCGTTAAAATATACAGATTTCCGTGCGCAGACGCTGGTTTTATCGGTCCGATTAAATCCATGGCGACACGTCTAAATGGTTCATCGATAAGGGGCGTACTCCCCAAGGGAATGGGTCGATGATCCGTTTTCGGTGCCATTCTCTGGCATTTATCACAGGAGAGACAGAACCGTTGAACGTCTCCCTGGACCCCTGGCCAGTAAAACTCTTTTACAAGACGGTCACGTGTCTTAGCAATTCCCATGTGTCCACCCATGAGACTTTCGTGTGCAAGCTTCAGCACTTCACAACGCTTTTCCTTTGGCACGACGACTTGCTTAAACTGTTCGTTGTGTTCCCTGGCGTGGCGATACAAGATTCCCTTCTTGTAGACAAACTTCACCGCGCCGTTCGGAATTTCCCTTTCCGTTCCAGCTTCTGCGTGTTTATGCAACTGCGCCAGAGTTGCGTCTTCCTGTTGCAGCTTCCTCAACTCAGCTGGAAGAACATTACTAACCGGTGTCGATCTAACTTGGATCGGCTTCGGTTTCGGCTGTCGACTCATGGCCCTGGTCTCAACAGCACTCACTGGCATAGGTGTACAGGTTTCGGGGTTCGGCTGGTGTAACACATAACGGCATCCCAATATGACGTCATGTGATAGACCCTCCAAGCAAGCAGCTGCGATTTTCCCCTTCACGTATGGTGAATCGAGGTCAATGACAGCTACTGGTAATGAGTCACGCGCGCAGTTCGCATACTGAACTTCTATTACCTCCCCTGTATAGTCCTCTGGCTTGACATACTTCTTGTCGACAAGCGCGGAGACGCTGCACCCAGTGTCATACAAGATGGTGGCACCTTCACCATTGACAGTTGCGGCCGCAAGGTTGGCTGGGTTGCGACTCGCTTCCGGCACGCACTCCTTCCTAGCAACGACATTCACCTGGGTCTGCCTGTCCTTCGGACAGTCCCTGGCAAAATGCCCCAGGCGCTTGCAGTTAAAACACGTCGGCAGCCATCGCCGACTTGCAAGTCCTGGTTTCGTGTGTGAGGCCTGTCCAGGTCGATAGGTGGCATCCCTACCTGTAGGTGCCCCTCCGACCTTCCCGTCGCCCTGACGGCTGCGGACAGCAGGCTCAACCTCCCCCATACGACGCGACTCAGAGGGTCGGGGTCGATCCGTGCCCCCGGAACCTCCACTCTTCGAGTGCGCCTGCTCGTATCGCTCCGCCATGTTAGCGATCTCTTCGAGCGTCCGGTGTTCTCTTTCGGCTAAGAAGACTGTCAATTCGCGATGGTAAGTACCCAGGACATGCTCCTTGAGTATTACCTCGCGGAGCCCGTCGTACGTGCGTTCGATTTCAGCCATTTTCATCCACTTCTCAAATAAACCTCGAACACGGTTGTGGAATTGAGAGTGGGTCTCGGTTACCCTTTTCGCCGAGTCCCGAAAATGTTTCCGGTAAGTCTCGGCGGTCAGCCGATAATGGCAGAGAAGGGCCTTCTTGAGGGCATTGTAGTCATCAGCCTCTTCTGCAGCTAAGCCGTGGTAAACTTCCCGAGCTGCACCTTGCAAAAAGGCTGAGACATTAATGGCCCAGTGCTGTTCAGGGACCTGATGAGCGTGTGCGAGTTTCTCGAACTGCACGAGAAAATCGTCAATAGCCTCCTCCCTGTCATTGAAGCGTGGCATGTTGATCTGGACCATCCGGTGGTCGATGAATGGTCGGCCGGTCGTTCCAGAGCTTGTACTGGCGTCATCCCGTCCGTTGGTCCTAGCTTCAACTCTCACCTTTTCCATCTCCAGAGTGTGGGCGAGTCTGGCTAGCTCTTGGTCTGCAGCTATCTTGGCTAGGTCCTTTTCAGCTGTTATCTTGGCTAGCTCCAGCTGTCTTTGTGTTTCTCTGTCTGCTGCTATATTGGCTAGCTCTTTGTCCGCTGCTATCTTGGCTAGCTCCAGCTCTCTGTCCGCTGCTTTTTCGGCCTTCCATTCCTTGATCCTTTCTTCTATAAAGGCCGCCAGGCGATCTCCCTCATATCCGAGCTCTTCAGACCCCATAGCTCGATATTCCTTTATCATTTGCCTTTCGGTGGCCATTATAACTAATGTAAAGTGATACCTTGTCTCAATATTCTAACAAGACACAGCTACTTGTAATACAAGTTTAAATACTTACCTGTCGATAGCAACTAATTTCGTTCATTTAAGATATTTGTTCGACATCTGCTCCACCAGTACTGCTAGTAATGGAAGGTTTACAAAGCATGCACATATGACAATAAAATGCAAGATGAGAAAATCATAAAACAAATACAAAGAATGGAAAATATCTCACACTGTTCCCTAATACTCCTACAAATAACTTTAGGTCCTAAAATAATATATGTCTAATTCATATCCCGGACGAGCCCCCACTGTGGAGGGTCGTTTGTAGGGGTGGGGTTCTTCCTATAGACTTTAAAGAATTATGAAGAAGTTCCCCTGGTCCGCATTCAGAATGTTTACTTCTAGACAATATATTATATATGGCTACGAGCCCCCAGTCAGCAATGCCGACAGTTAAATTAAAAGAAATACAAAGATGAAATTTAAACAACAATTTAAAAAATGAAAATATTAAAGATATTAAGCAATTAATGTCACTCTTGACCCAATGATCCCTAGATCATCATTTGATTTCAGTGTGAGGAATATTTTCCCTTCTTGAGTGTTACTCATCTAAATAAGTCTCCTTTCGTCTTTCTCTCTTTCCGATTCCTCTACTTCCGTTTCCTCTTCTATCTCTACTTCCGTTTCCTCTTCGACGGTATCTCTTGAGGTCACCCGAAATTCACTCGGTATCTCTCAAATTCACTCGGAATTCTTCCCACGTCATCCGGAATTCCCCCGGAATTCTCTCAACGTCACCCGAAATTTCCCCGGAATTCTCTTCAACGTCACCCGAAATCATCCTGTTGAAAGGTATAATGCATTAGCATATGGTGATGAATATTACCTCACACTAAGTCACTGAATTGAACCATCAGTTTAAGGTGGGACATTTTTGGTCACGCATGCGCACACATCAAAATTCCCATACGCTTCCGCCGCTTACAAAATGGCGCCACAACACAATCTCACAAAGAATTCAAACATCTACATACTGAGCCCTATCAGTATCTACATACAAATATTTCAAATATCATTGTATTATAATATTACTACTATTAGTAATATGACTATCTATATATTTATATATATGTCCTACACAAGCGTACCGAATCCACAATATTCACATTAAAATTGCAATAACGGAAATCCGTTAACTCAATGGCAAAATATATCATTACGTAAACAAAGTGCTAGTCTACCATAATATACCTACACAAAGAATTATAATATTAATTCTTATAGCGGCTAGCAAACAATACAATTCTTCACGAATACAAATCGTCCTTTCAAAAGGGTGTAAACGTAATAAATCACGAAATAATATGCACACCTATTACTAACAAAAGAAGAGCAACATTTTACCTCACAAAATAAAGGGTAATATAATATCATGAAGAAGATGCAACGAATTTACATCATAATCAATTGCAAGCAAAGGTACTAACGAACATCACGAAAGATGCAAAATATTAATATCATAATTAACTATTCATACTACAATACAAGTAAAATGAATATACATACGAGAATCCTTCCATTCCGCAGACGTATCAAGCAGAAATCAAACAAAAATCACACTGACCTTTGAAGCTATCTTAAGATTTCCTTGATTTCCAAAATCTGAGTCTGCCACCAATTTTCGTCTGGCCGTACGGAGTTCTACCTCTCTGAACACAGTTACTTCTTGTAGCGAACTGACTAATTCCTACTAAACATTAGGTATTATCTAAAATTTTTGAATCAAGTCCCACCTACATCGCATTTCGATTGGAGGGCGATCGACTCTGATCAGTCGTTCGACTGTCGATCATCCGAATGTCTGTCTGTGTGTCTATCAATTGTTACGTCACCCGTCTGCGATGGACACAGTCTCCTCGTAGAATTTCCCCTCGAGAGCTAACAAAGACCATCTTACGTAAGGGGATTAGCTAACTTAGAACAATTTGAAACATCACAGTGGGGTCAGGCAGACATACAATTTATACATGTACAAGGCCAGTCAGAATCACAAGTTATAGTAACTTATACCTACATACAAGGGGTTGGGGTAAAATCGTCACAGATGACAAAGAAAAGGGATACAATAGACATGGTCTTATTCACATAAGACATGGTTAGGAACATTTATAAACACATTTAACCATAGTGGAAATAAGTGTAAAAAAAATATGGTATGCTGTACAAGAAGACGAATGAAATAGAATGATGACTCTATCCAACACCCATGATTGATTACTATCCAACATACACCAGACTATGCAACATCCACCTTTTGATCACAATCCAACACGCAAACCCTGCTATCTAGCACCTGCCTTTTGATATAATCTCCATCACACACCCCTACTATCCAATAAAAATTATAAGAGTCACAGTGTTTATACACATGCAATACATCCAAATAGACTATAAGAAAAGGGCAGGAGTGCTTATAGGCAAATTATAACCACACAGCGGTCAAGTTAAAGGATCAGAAGGAAACGTAATATTAAAATGTTTAGATATGCAATTGAATACACACCCTACTATACAACACAAACACACACAAGCAATCTCATTGTCTTGTCAGACACTCTTGACAAGACAGTGAGGGGTTATGGGGTAAAGTCGTTACGATATTTGAAGGTTTTATTGATTTCTTGCTTCGGAAAAAAGTATTGACAACTTTTGGCATGGAGTTATATTTGTTCTTGAAGGAAATGTTATTCACTAATATATATGACATGGCCACAGAAACAGATTTATTCGCCGAAGCTCGGAAAGGTTCTCAGAATGTCATCTCATGAGACAGCAAAGGTGGAAATCAGGTCAAGGTCCAAATCCCCAGGGAACCTGATAAATCTGGTAGGGATAAACATATTAGTAGACATAAGGATAAGCATTGTTTCACTTGCAAGGAGTGGGGTCTTATCTTCCCAATTGATTCTTAGCGGAAAGGACCAGTCCAAAAAGTCGTGGTGGCCAATGGAGGCAGACGGTCGGTAGATGCAAAACTCGATGTTTCTCAGCAGGCTAAGCGTTATGCAGTGTACGCGCCATTGGACAATGCCTAAATCAGTCACTATGCAAACTAATCGATCGGCACATGTATTTACTTCTAAGCAAGAATACCGACGGCAAAAAAATGACACTGTCAACTTCCACGAAGTGTCCGTTTTACGAGACGCGGGGTGCACTAGTGTAGTCGTAAAACGAAGCCTCGTTCGCTATGACCAGTTTTTTGGGTTTAATCGCCTTGTATGCAACTGGACTACGTTCCTGTCGCAAGGATAGATATCGAAACACTTTTCTTGATCAGAACCATGGAAGCGTTGTTCATAGCCAACCCGATCTGTGAACTTACGACCGACAATGTACAGTGATCTACACTCCAAAACATGTCCGATTTCCGATAACCAATAGTCCAAGCAGTGCAAACCAGGGTTCAGGTTAAAAAGGATAACAAACCTCTACGTAAATTAAAATTACATGAAGCCATTACTGATATTTTCCGCGAAGAATTTCTAAACGAGCAGAAACATGACGCGTCTGTACGTGTAACCGCGGATAAAGTATTATCGGGTACCGTAAGGAAATGTAAGAGCGTGGGTTCCTCTAAATTTCATCTTCGGAAAGGGTTAATGTACGATGAATACTCGACACTTGATAGGAAGTCCTTGCAACTAGTGGTTCCCCAGAAATTTAGGTTGCATGTACTCAAGGTCGGGCACGAGTCGAGTATTGTGGGTCATTTAGGTATGAAGAAAACAACATATAGGGTATTAAGAGAAATATATTGGCCTGGTGATAATAGCGATATAGCGCAATTATGTGGCTCAGACGATGTTTGCCATAAAACAGTCTCTAAGGGAAAAGTAACTAGAGTACCTCTTGGTCAGATGCCCCTGACAGATACTCCATTTTAAAAAAGTGCCGTTGACATTGCAAGACCTATATTTCCACATACAGATCGGAAAAACCGAGACATCTTAAAGCTTGTAAATTACGCCACTAGGTACACTGAAGCCATATCTTTGCCATCGATCGCATCCGAACGTGTTGCCAAAGAGCTCGTAGACATATTCAGCAGGGCTGACATTTTCTGAAGAGATTTTACGGATTGTGGAGCGCAAGTCACATCAGATCTCCTGGCAGAAATCAGTAGACTGTTGTCGCTCAAACAGTTGCGTACAAGACCCTACCACCCTATGTGAAATGGGTTGGTAGAGAAATTCAACGGGACGTTGAAGCAAATGGTGCAGCGTAAAGACCTAAAGATTGGGATAGGTACCTGAACGCAATTTGTTCGCGAATTGTGTGGCTCCTCACAAACGCTTAGGCTTTTCACCGTTTGAGCTTTTATTCGGTAGGACAGTTCGGGGTCCTATGCGTATCCTACGGGAACTGTGGTCAGACGAGGTAGCGAATGAAGAAGGTAAGACTACTTACCAATACGTGGTAGATTTCCGCGAATGGTTAGAGTACATGTCAAATGGCGCTAGACGAACTCGCAAATTATATCGCAAGTACGCGCCGTACTACAACTGAGGAACACGGAATAAGAAATTTGACGTAGGCGATCAAGTGTTGGTGCTTCTCCCAACAAATAAAAACAAGCTGCTAGTTCAAAGTAAAAGGACATACAAAGTCAATCAAACGAAAAGCGAGATGTACGACATCATCGATGTAGAACAGTCCAAGATATTTCAGGGCAATATGCTGAAACTTTACGTAGAAAGACTTAGTCAAACGATTGATACAGGTGTTATGAATGCAGTATGCATAGTGGTGAAAATAGGTTTTGTGACGACTGGGTATTCATCTCAAGTACAGAAATGTCCATTGAATACCACATTGACGTAGGGAAAAAAGGTATAGACCAGATCGATGTATTACCGGATTTATCTGAGGGTCAGATGTTGGAGGTTTTGTTCCAATACCCAGACGTGTTTACGGACAAACCAGGCCGTACTGGACTGATTCAATGCGAGATTGAGTTGAATACCTCAGAGCAAATCAGGAGTAAAGGATATCCATTACCATGTAATGCGCGGGAGACGATCAACGAAAAAGTGAGGAAAATGTTACACTATTAAGTGATAGAACTTCCAATTCCCCGTACTAGTTCCCCTTTGTGTTCGAAAGAAAGACGTGACAAACCGCTTTTGCACTGACTTGCGGCAACTTAACAAAATCAGAGTGTTCGATGCACAACTAATTCCAGATATAGGAAGTCTATTTTCAAAGTTGGCAGGTCATAAAAACATTTCCAAATTAGACCTTACCAATCGATATTGGCTGATACCAATCGCTGATAATGTCTGCGAATTAACGGCATTCGCGACTCCCAAAAGTATGTATCAATTTAAAACCATGCCTTTCGGTTTAGTCAACGAAGGTGCGTCGTGCGTTTGTCGCATGCGTAAACTGTTAAACGCTATGAAAAACGTCGATATTTGTGTATATATCTTTGTTATATATATATATATATATATATATATATATATATATATATATATATATATATATATATATATATATATATGTGTGTGTGTGTGTGTGTGTGTGTGTGTGTGTGTGGGACATCTTGTAAATGGACTAGGCCAGTTGAAACTCACCCAGACAAAATAGGAGCAATTAGATATGCATCTAGACCAGAAACTAAGAAACAAGCAAGATCCTTCCTAGGTTTGATTGGGTTTTACAGAATATTTGTACCCAATTTTGCGGCTATTGCCAGCCCATTAACAGACTTGACTTGGCAAATAAAGTTCTCTAGAAAAAAATGCTGAAAGAAAACTTTCTTGGGATATAATTAAGAGTTCAAATCTTAGATTAATTGTAAATGAAGAATATGATTTTAAAATTTTCAACCGCGTTACCCCCCGAGCTTGCACGTATGATTGGTAAATTGCAAAATATGGTTGTTAGTTGTACGCAATATTATTCTGATGAATCAAAACAACACATTATCGAAAAATCCAAAATTAAATCAGATTATTGACGGTATTGAGTACATTATTTGGCGAATTTGTGATGATGTAATGAATTTGAAATTTATCATATTATTATGGATATTTACTCTATTGAGATAAGTTATTTCGTGATCACTATAAAATAACCGAACAATAATTATCAACATTTGTAATACCATCACTTGCAGCCGATGAACTAAAGAAAACATTCAGTGATATTATCAACGAAAACTTTCCAAAAATACTCTAGTCATGGAGAAACATAAATCTTCCGTCAGGCATTCTCTCATATAATAACGATCCATACGGTGATGGTATACATTTATCATGGGAAATCGTACATATAACATCAACGATCGCAGACAATATTATATGTGACGTAGATGGAAGTTATCAGACAAATACTGAAATATGAAATCAGGCTCAGCAAGGATATATTCTGTATATATTCACCCGTCAAGTATCTCCTGGATATCTAATTGTGCATTAATCCGGTCTATCTCCAATGTCAGAATCCGTTATTGTTAGGAATAAATTTCAATATTACTGACAAGAGCTCAAACTTGATTGACCTTAGAAGAAACAAAATCTACAATTAAATCTTTACATCAAATCTTAAGAACAAAACGTGTATTAACAGTAATGACTATGGTGGTAAGTGGAAAGTATCATATATACAATATTATTAATTATTTTGACACTTTTTTCCATCCATGATAAACGTTACAGAATACTATATAATCTATGACATCAAACTGACTGAACCAATTGTTAATACTCCATATATAAAACTGCATCAAATCGCATGCGACAAACACCAAGAAAGCTCACCCTACGGTCTCGATGATGTGAAACGCGTGGACACATTAAAATTATATATGATTTTACGAGGTTTTCCATCTATAATGTAGAACTCAGACTACGAATCCGAGGTATCATGCTGACTGATTCAATTATTAATAGTCCATATATGAAATTTCAATACAATATTATTAATGATTCCGATACTTTGTGCTCGATTAGACTAGAAGTGTCTTTTGGTCTTGATTTTTTTTAGAATAAGGACCTTCATTCGCACATTCATTCAAACATACACGTAAATCATCGGCAAAATAGAGAGGTTGAGTTTTAATTGATTTTGGCAAAATGAATACTATCCATTTTCGAAAGAAGTGGGTGGTCCTGGGTATATACTTGTTGGGTATATACTTTTTATATTTTTAAAAAAATCAGGAATGAAACGTAATCTGCTTTAACTGCCTTACAGCGGCAACGCTAGGGTTGGTGTCACCCAGTACGGTAAACTCATGATGTCACCCCTCCAGACTTCCACCATGGATTTCTTCTTAAAATAAGTCCACAGTATAAAAATGACAAGAACAAAAACAAATTAATTGAAGGTCAGAAGGTAAAAGTATTTAAGAACTGTAACAACGTTAAGTTATAGTTATTTTTACATTAAACTTACTTTATTTAAAATTTTCCTTTTCCTGTCACCCCTCAGAGATGGTGTCACCCGGTGCGGTCCGCGTTCCCCGCACCACCCACCCTCCTAGCGACGCCATTGCGTCAGATCGATTTTGCTAGAAAGGGATTGTGGCCGTAATGGTGAAAATAAAGGTTAATTCGCCGATTGGATTCAGGACATGGTCATTTAAGAGTTATGCGTTGGTACGTCACTGTCTTTTGAATGTATATGTGCAGTTTATTAGTCTTCTTGCGATTCTGAAGCGATAAAAGACTAGTGAGAAAAAGTCGAATCGAGCGAAGGGTTATTGTCACGCTTGCACTCCTTGTGTTTATTTATATTACCGATAAGGGTAATTCGTGTTGTCAGAGATTTCGCCGCCGTACTTTATTGATAAAACGTCAGACTCCTGTGCTTTTTAACAAAAAACCAAATTCCTTTTTCAGGGCCACTCTTATACCTCGAGAAGATTTGCGTTCCAGATTTGTTCCCACTGTTTTGGTCCGATTGAGGTCAGCCCCTTGCAACATTATTACCAGTCTTCAGTACCGTGACGTCACCTCACCTGTTCCATTCCTATACAGCAACCCCCACTTTTCCTTGTCCGTATATAGTCCCAATAGTTCCATATTAAACTTCCATTGTCCCTAAACGTTTCCTGGGAGGTCTGAAAAAACCTTGTCTGTAAAGGTTCCCATGACCTTTTTGACTAGGATTTCCATTGTCCGTAGGATATATACCCCATTATTACACTACTATCGTAAAATGATAGGAACATGTAAGACAGGAGAAAAGAGAAACGAAAGTAAATATACTTTGTATCAGTGTCTGCGAAACCATTCCAACAGCGAAATTCAAAACAGAAAGTCGGTTAAAACTGTGCATTTTTGTGATATTTATTTGTTTCATTGCGGCTCTGATTTCAAAAGAATATACAATAGAAAGCGGAAATTTATACATGTTTTGATATTTTTTCTTATGAAACTTGTTGAAAAATGTCCAGCCTTTGTGATCATTGGCTTGCAAAAGCTGGACAATATTCAACGAGTTTTATATAGTCAGTATTTAAGCATTACCCATTTTTTTAAAAATTGGTTTGTACTCTGAATAGCTCATTTAACTACTGACGTCTTTCAGTCGTTCTAAATCTCTTGACCCAAATTCGATTATAACTGGGTAGTTTTCGTAACTTTGAGTAGGTATTCTATGGTCAGTATGGCGTTGTTTTGTTGTCTAATATTTTCTGAGTTTATTCCAGGCCTTTCGAACATTTCAACATCATACCCTATGATACGCATGTTTACCTCATACAATTCTCCAGAAATGTACATCTTCCTATTTATCTTCAAGGCTGCAATCTTTGTGTGTGTGTGTGTGTGTGTGTGTGTGTGTGAGAGAGAGAGAGAGAGAGAGAGAGAGAGAGAGAGAGAGAGAGAGAGAGAGAGAGAGAGAGAGAGAGAGAGTCAAACAGTACAAGTACGATAATACACAGTACCATAACATATCAGTTGCTGGAGTCGGTAGCTTGTATTGGTAAGGACTTTGATATCTGGTGTCAACCGATCAACTTTTTGAAAACGGTATACAGGTTGATACTTTCATTTTACATACCAGGAAGTAGTGTAGTAGAATAGGCTGAACCACAGTATTCTGTGTGCGTAAATTGCAGTTAGTTTGGCTGTACACATTACTGACATTAGTTTGGCTGCACACATTATATAAGGTAACTGCACATCATATTTTCTGATTTTCTGTACTTGGTTGAATCTCTCTCTATCTCTCTCTCTCTCTCTCTCTCTCTCTCTCTCTCTCTCTCTCTCTCTCTCTCTCTCTCTCTTATTTCCCTTTTCGTATGTTTGTTTTAGCGATTGGGGTGGCGACTTGAATTTTAATTTTGCTCTAAAGTTTCTTTACTGCGTAGTTAAATTTTACATTTCATGGGGGCTACTTAATCAATTAGATGTGCGTTGCAAGTTTATATTTATTACTAATTGGGTCGGAGTGTCATTTTAAAGTGAATGACGTGTCACTAAAAGGTACGGGCGTGCGTGTCCAAGTACCGGAGTGCGGATTTAATATAAAATATATCACCAATATTCTTTATCGAGATTGTAAACATCTTTACAACATAAATTTTAATGAAACGAAAATTATTTGACACGGAACGAACAGTAATGTTCATACGTTTACTCATTACATGTATTTGCAATAATTACAGCGTTGGTAACATTTGCTATTAAGCACATACGATCCCGGTCCCTTCATTAAATGACTCAAGTTTAATATAAATACACCTGGCTCGTACGATTGCCATTGATTAAATAAAGATGAACTTAGTGTACGTAATATCATATTACAAATATCAGCGATGCAAGTGAAGAGTTAGTCTGGTAAGTTGCAGAACTATTTCGTGTTTTTAACGCTTAATTGTTTAAATTCTTATTGACTTTTACAAATTTAGTAAATCTTAAATGCCATATATATATATATATATATATATATATATATATATATATATATATATATATATATATATATATATATATATATATATATATAATGTTTCAGTTGAGCTTTTGCCAGTATATTGGTACGATAGGTTTGCCCTATGTCCTCGATATCACGTACACGTCCTTCTTTTCTGTCTATACATCTGAGTCCGGATATAGATACACTCGATATCCGGACTGTTCTCTTTTTTACAATTCAGATATGGTAACCCTATTTACGGTTGGTCCAGGAGAGAGAGAGAGAGAGAGAGAGAGAGAGAGAGAGAGAGAGAGAGAGAGAGAGAGAGAGAGAGATGGAGGTTAGCTTTAACAATTTTTCAGTTATATCGCTACGATGTTTGAAGTGTGGCAGTTTATGTTGTCTAGCACTGAGTTTATAGCGATATCTAATAGACATGTAGCATGATGTCCCACCAAGTCACATTATTCTGATATCAAACCGACCAGTCCTAACACTAACCTCTCAATGCCGAGCGCTAAGCTGTTAGTACCATTTGTAAGTTTTTTGGTATGACTTGGCCGTGGATCGAACCCACGACATCCTGCAGCAGATTCAGACGCTCTAACCACTAGGCCACCAGAGCGGTCTTAAGGTCTGGTAAGTTTCTCTTTTGCTAAGTTCCTGTCAGGGGTTTCATCCAGTTGAAATTCCTTAAAACCCTTAAATTGGGACTACAACTAATCATTTAAAATAATTGAGTTGCCTCCTCAAATACTGTATTTAATATACATTAAAGGGGCTCTGCTGCATCGCTCGTACTGTCCACTGCAAAAAATTAGGCCTGAAATCTATCGATAAATTTGAATAATTCACACGAAGTAAACCGTTTGCGAATACAATCACTGGCCTAGCCAGTGGCGTCGCTAGGGGGATGCGGGGTGCGGACCGCACCGGGTGACACCATCTCAGAGGGGTGACACCAAAATGAAAATTTGCAAATTTTACTGAGCACACACTGCTCGGTCTAGTCGGATTTCATAAGCGGATAACCAATCACGGTGGCATCGCTAGGGGGGTGCGGACCTCACCGGGTGACATCATCAGAGGGGGTGTAGCCAAAATGACTGTCTAAAGTTTTTGTATGGTATGTAACAGAAGGAGGTACATGGGGCTGACACCATGAGTTACCGCACCGGGTGACACCAACCCTAGTGACGCCACTGGGCCTAGCCGGTCGGGTGGTGTTTGGTCTCTGGTTGAACGCTTCAGTAGTTGTTGGCCTGAGTCTTTCTGTTGTAATACCTATGGCGCCAGTGGGCTAAGGATCAACATCACAGACTGGCAGTCCGGGTCTCCCTCTAATATGGTCGGTCTTCTAACTGACCTTTCGACATATATTACTGTGGGAGCGATTTGAGTCCTCTCATTTTAGACGGGAGAGGGAGCAGATAAATCACTCTTGGCTTCGCCTAAACTATTGCCATATTGACTAGACCTACTGGTTAAAACGTTTACGCTTTCAAAAGGTTGGCTAATATGGGAATCGATAATAGATGGTGATCTATCAGGGGCAGTTCGTGTCGAGTACTAAAGTAATTAAACATTATCCTTTCTGGCCCAACCGGGTCTTCTTTGCGGTATAACATACCGGTCGGAGTCCAAGTCAGACCTTGAAGATTCAGAGCTCTACTCCAAAGGGGTAATCTTTGGTACACCTGGAGTCTTGCAAACCAGTTTCATGGGGTCTAGAAGACAATAAAAGTAGTCAAACGGCAAAGCATATTACGATGCGAAGTGCGAGTGAATTTCGAACCCTCAACCCTCCTTACCTGTACACGGGTATATCTTAACTGGTGATTTATATCACCTGATATACATCCTTGGGCCACTTTTCAGCTAATTTATGTTTCCCTTTCAGTCAAACTTTATGCACTAACGCTCGATCCCCCAACTTCAAGTTTCGACTAACCTTTTTATGGTACTGGGTCTTCTTCTTTGCAATGCTATTGTTCGAATCACCCCTCCGAGGTCGTGTAAGCAAATATGAGGCGGTCTTGCAGTTTCAGCTCTGCAGCAGCCTCGCTACTATCTGGTACAGTGCTCAGATAGGCGTCCACAGAAAGCTGGGGGTGCAACTGAAACATAAGAAAATGGGGCGAGAATCCGCTGAAATCATTCAGATTAGCATTATATGCGTGTACAATTGGAACAATGCAAGATTTCCAGTCCTGTTTTTGATCTCCCTCCAATGTCCCTAGCATTTTAAGAGAATTCCATTGAAACGCTCGCAGGTACCATTCCCCTGTAGCTAAAACGGGGAGGAGCGAAGCATCTGTATGATCGCTAATTTTCATAACTCCTTTATAACTTTACTCTCGTAATTACGTCGCTGATCGCTGTGAATCCTTTCTGGATAACTAATATCGAAACAAATGCTCATTAAGGGCTTTAGCGGCAGTCTGAGCCGTCTGTTTGCGGAAAGGAACGGCCTTGGCATACCTGGTGAAATGATCAGTTATCACAAAGATATTCGCAAACCCTCCCTTAGATCACTCAAGACACGCAGTGGCTCTGCAGACGAGCTTCATTGGGCGGTTTGTGTGAATTCGGATTAACTTAGCCAATGCCCTAACCGGAGTCTTTCCTCTACCATAGCCACGCCCTCTGTTGTCGTTATCTCGGTTACCGTTCCCATGATTTATTCGGTAGTTGTCGTGGCCCATATTACTATTATGAGTAGTAATATAGGATGATATAGCCTCAATGGGAAATCCAGTCAAAAAGGGCTTGGAACGATATAGCCTCAAGATTTATAGCCTGAAGGGAAAATCCAGTCAAAAAGGGCTTGGGACGATATAGCCTCAAACATAGTGGGACGATATAGCCTCAAGGGGAATTGAACATAGTGGGACTATATAGCCTCAAGGGGAATTGAACATAGTGGGACTATATAGCCTCATGGGGAATTGAGCATAGTGGGACTATATAGCCTCATGGGGAATTTAACATAGTGGGACTATATAGCCTCAAGGGAAATTGAACATGGGGAATATTATTTGTATTTGTATATGGGTCTTTATTTGGGCAAGGGAAATGGAAGCAAAGAAAGCAAATATCTTTTCAAGGTATATGAGTGGCCCTGAAAAGGACCGTTATGTGTAATGTTAACAGTATCTTGTTAACACAGAGGACATTTCACAGATCTTCTTATGTTCCTTAAACTTCTCCTCACTATTGATCCATAGAGGAGAACTCTCTTTAAACAACCTTGCCTCTCCACATATATCCTTCTCTTTCAAAAGGCTGTATCAGTCGTATGAGTGATAGTCCACGATGATCTGACATACATGGGTAAGACAGTACGAAATAGCATGGTAGAAACAAGGGTAGAAGATTCTACGTTGGTCTACATCTTGTGATGAGAAAGAAACAGGTGAAGCGAATACCGTGAACTGCGGTGATTTATAGGGGAAGAGCGAATCGAAACGGATTGAGTATATTCACCAATCCAAACGTGCGTTACAAAAGTCAGTCACAGTCATCCAATCGGAAGAGAGCAGTCTGTGACGTCACCTTCCCTATATAGAGGTACTAGCGTCTGTGCGCAGTCAATCGATGCGACAGAGTTGTCAATGATGTCGGACACTAAGAAGACGATGAATTGGGGTGAGCCAGTAGTAGAGACAGCAAGTAATGGGACAGCAGTGACTACCAAAGTCAATACAAATCTACATCCAGAAGAAGTTGATTTTAACTAGGATATTGTGGATTTTCTAACATCACAAGAATTAATTCCGGAACCTTCGTTACCTTCTCCTTCTTCTTATGTACACGTCGATGATTTTAAGCAGAAACAAAAAGAAGAATTGGATCGATTTTTACAACAACAGAAAGTAGAAGAACAAGCTTTTCTTACTAGTATTCAACAGCGGGAAGAAGAAGAAGCAAGAAGGAAACACCAGGAAGAAACAGTAGCAGCAACAGAGAAGAAAGAAGACCAAGGACAGAAAGAGAATAGTGAAAATCAAACGGTCACGACGGTACTTTTAAATATTTTAGCAGAGTTAAGGAGTCTGAAACAAATGTATCAGGCTTCTTTATCACGACCGAAGAGCAAAAGACCTTCTCGAGCTAAACAACCCAATCTAACTGTGACTACGTCTGCCATACCACCGTTAGTGATTTCTACCAAATCATTGACAGGAACCACCTGTCCCGAAGTAGGCCTTGGCCGTGCAAAGACTTAAGACAGCTAAAGATGGTTACGTCCCGTTTCTGAGTTTGTTTTGTTTTAAACAAACAAAACCCCAACGGTCCTTTTCAGGGCCACTCAAACTATTTCGAAAAGAAATACTATTTCAGTTGCCTAATTCAATGAAAACTCAAAAGTCCTTTTTTATACCCATGATGTACATGTGAGTGAATGAATGTGTGAGTGTAGGTTCTTATTCTTTAAAATCAAAACCAAGAGACACTTACGTTTTTCTCTCTGGTGTATTCCGGTACAAACGTTACAATCCAATATCACAACATAACATAACACAATACCAATTTAAAAAGTTCATAGGTTTCTTCTGTTCACTCATTCTGTTTCTTTAATTTCTTTACTGTCACAGGTTTTTCTTTTTCTTCTTCCTCTTCACTTTTGTTTCGTCTTCTTTTCTTGTCTTTGTGAACGTGTCGGGGTTCTTCCTTGGTTTAGGGTACCTCTTCCTCCTCCTTCTGTTCAGAATTCGTCTCCCCCTCCTCCTTCTACTCCTGTTGTTTCTTAGAGCAGTTTGGAGACCAATGTCCTTTCTCTGTACAATGATAACAGGTATCTTGACTTTTGTCTCTATTGGTACCTTTTTTTTCCTTCACGATCTGGACATTCTGTAGCCCAATGTCCTTTCTTCTTACAGATATAGCAAGTATCTTGACTTTTATCTCGAAAGGAGGGAGAGTAGTCCGTTGGCTTGTCTGAAGAAAACTTTCGTATGAGACCACGCAAAGCTCTGATCAGAAGTTCAACTTGTGTAGGTTCTTCCATCGTTCTGGTCAATGTGAGAATAAAATGAATACTGAAAGGTTAGACACTGACCCTTTGTATATGCATGGATCGGACATGAATATATAGGGTCATGGTCTTTAAAATGTAGTCATTTGACGTTTTGCAGACAAGGTGAAAAGACCGCATCATGTTGTGGAGAAAGGAGAAGACAGTAAGAGACAGAAAAGTAATGTATCGCCTAGCACAGTAGCTGGAGTCTTGGCTCAAATTCATGCCAGTGATTTTGAAGATGACATGAGTGAGCCCGAATCCACACCCAGACAATCGACGTCCAAGCAAAGTTCACCACCCTTAGTAAACCCTGAAAAGTACTATCACATTCGAGAGACGGAAAAGCGTTCCTCTCGAAAATTTAGAACAACGGCTTACACGTATGCAGTAAAGTTTAAAGATTTCAAGTCAAATATACCTTTCGAGAATACAGAAGGGTTTATTACCGAGGTGTGGGATTCTGTGTTAACTGCACTGAGACAGCAATGTCAAGCCAAAGAAGACGATCGCTTGAGACTTTCTATTCATCACGATACTTTGAAGTCTCCCGTTTGGATGAGTTTAGCAGTCCATCAGAATTAACACCTTTCAAAGTCATCGGCAAAATTCAACATGTGCAACAATCCAACGACAAGTTTCATATTACCGATGGAAAAACCACACTGTTCATGACCCACGTGTCTTTTCCTCAGGGGACCGGTCAACGCAAAAAAGTGTTATTGGTGGACAGCCTTCGCAACATAAAGCGAAGCCTCGTCCAAATTAACAATTCTCAAGGCCAGATGTGTTTAACACGTTCCATCGTCTTGGGACAAACGTATGCCAACAAGAACCACACGGCAGAATGGAAAAGAGCCTGGAAAAGTATTCGGCAATCGGACCGAGCCAAACAACAAAGTGAAGCAGAACTCCTGTTGAAGCAAGCAGGGATATCCAAAGATACCCCTTGCGGTATTCCAGAAATGCAAAAATTGCAAGGTGTCTTGGCTCCACATTACACCTTGAAAGTACACCCTCAAGAAGTGCGTGGTCCTCTTTTGTTTCGAGGCTACGATTTCAAAGATGGAAAATACATTCACGTCTATCATCACGATGGTCATTTTAATACCATTACAAGTATTACTGCATTTCTGGGATACGGTTACTACTGTGAAAAATGTGACTATGGTTATAACAATCGAGAACAACACAAGCATTGTGGATCAAAATGTGAGAGATGTTTGGCCTCTCAGCCTTGTCTGGACAAAGGACACGTACGAGTGCATTGACCTGTTTGTCAGCGCACTTTTGTCAGTCGTACCTGTTACCAACAACATTTGAAGATGCAAGGTTCACAGCAGAAAAGTACTTGTCAGCTTCTGAGATTGTGCCCTACTTGTGGACAAGGCACACGTACCAGTAATGCCAAGTTTCACGTTTGTCGAGGGAAGAAACGATGTCACATTTGTCACCAAATCGTGGACTTGGAGCACGAATGCTTTATTCAAAAAATATCAACCCCAACCAGAAGATACCCAGAAGAAAGGGAATTTTATCTTTTTTGATTTCGAATGCATGCAAGAGACTGGTATTCACATTCCTAATTTCTGCGTGGCTCACCGTGCGTGCGAGAAGTGCATCCAAGAACCTATCTTTAGTCATTGCCCTCACTGCAGCAAGATTCCTGGAGGACGTGAAAAAATCTTTCGAGGGTCAAACACGCTAGCCGATTTTGCCCAATGGATCCTAAACCTTATCGACGAAACGTGGAGTCCAGAAGACATCAAATGTTACGGAGATTATCATCACCATGCCACGGTAATTGCTCACAATTTCTCGGGATTCGATGGGCAATTTCTACTCAGATACTATGCGGAACAAAGTACCGAACGTCCTCAAGTGACTTTGAACGGAGCCAAAATCATTTATATGCAAGTAGGACGAGTACAGTTTAAAGATTCAATGTATTACTTGGCCATGCCTTTGAGCCACATGCCTAAAACGTTTGGAATCACAGAAATGGCCAAAGGTTATTTTCCACACTTTTTCAATACGGAAGCCAATCAACATGCCGTTCTACCCCATTTGCGACAGGCTGACGACTACGAACCCGATAACATGCGCACCGAACAACGAGAAGCTTTCCATGCTTGGTACCAGACTCACGCCTAGGACCCCTTTGACTTTCAAGAAGAAATGTTAAAGTACTGTCGATCTGACGTGGACATTTTACGACCTTGCTGTGGAAATTTTCGAGAATTGTTCATGGAACACGGAGAGATCGATCCTTTGAAAGAAGCTTGTACCATCGCCAATGCATGTTCCTTAGTGTACCGAAAACGCTTCATGCCCGAAAATACTCTAGCTATCATCAGTCCTCAAACGACGAATTTTGTCAAATGTCAATACTCGGTCAAAGCCCTACGTTGGCTACATTACTTGTGCGACAAGGAAGACAAATGGATCCAACACGCCCACAAAGGAGGAGGTGGAAGGACCATCGGAACGTATTCGGTGGATGGCTGAGACTTAGAAAACCCTCAGATCGTGTACGAGTTTAACGGATACTTTTTTCACGGATGTCCCATGTGCTACCCTCAACGTGACACCAAAAATCAGTTTTTACAACGGACCATGGAAGACTTGTACCAGACAACTTGTCAGCGACGTTTGAAGTTAGAACAGCAAGGATACCAGGTAGTGGAAATGTGGGAACATGAGTACGATCAGCGTTTGAAAACCGATCCCGAGTTTAAACGCATCGTAGAAAGTTACAAGTTGGTGAACCCCCTGAGCCCCCGGGATTGTTTGTACGGAGGACGAACGAATGCCACCTGTTTGCTGTACCAAGTCGAAGAAGAGAAAGGAGAAGAAATCATATACTTGGACGTGTGTTCGCTGTATCCTTACGTGTGCAAATATTGTCACTTTCCTGTAGGGCATCCATAATAGAGGACAGAACACATTGACTTGGACCACATACGCCAGTACGAAGGATTGATCAAGTGCAATGTCTTACCTTCAACAGACTTGTACCATCCCGTTTTACCTCACCGTTGCCAAGGAAAACTGATGTTTCCTTTGTGTCAAACTTGTGCCGAAACGTGCAACCATGACCAACCTTGTCAGCACACCCAGAGAGAACGTGCCTTGACAGGAACGTGGGTTAGCGTGGAATTGTTTAAAGCTCTGGACCTGGGATACCAACTGTTAGAAGTGTACGAAATTTACCACTTTCCTAAGACACAACAATACCGCAAGGACGACGAGACACAGAAAGGTATTTTTGCAGACTACGTGGATGCCTTTTTAAAACTAAAACAGGAAGCTAGCGGATATCCTTCCTGGTGTCACACTCCCGAAGACCAAAAAATATTCAAAGAAAAATATCGGGAGTAGGAAGGCATCACTTTAGATCACATCGAGAAAAACGAAGGAAGGCGATCGTTTGCCAAAGTGATGTTAAATTACTTGTGGGGTAAAATGGCACAACGACCGTCTTTACCCAATACGGAGTATTTGTCCGAACCTTCCCGCTACTTCCAGATGATTCACGACAAAACCAAATGCATGAAACACGTGGACGTCATTCCTGAGGCCTTGATTTTTGTGAATTACGAAGAACTAGACTTTGTAGAAGCCGACAAATTTGGAAATGTCATCATTGCGGCTTACGTGACAGCCCATGCTCGCTTGAAATTGTACGAAGTGTTAGAACTATTAGGAGATCGTGTGTTGTATTTTGAAACGGACAGTTGCATCTACATTCACCGACCGAACCAGTGTAACCCTGTCATCGAAGGAGACCGTTTAGGATCTTGGACCGATGAACATCCCGACGACAAGATTCTATGTTTTGCAAGTGGCGGTCCTAAAAATTACGGCTACGAATACCGAGACCCACAAGGAGAAATGCATACCGAATGTAAATTGAAGGGATTGACTCTCAGTTATCGCACCAGTCGAGTGGTGAACTTTGACGTGCTACAAGAAGCTTTACAGTCTCGACAGGATGAAACGTTTAAAGTGACCACCTACGAACCACACAAGATTGTCCGTTTACCCACACACCAAATCGTTAGCCGACCTTTGGAAAAAGTCTATCAAATCGTGTACCAAAAAAGAATACGACTTCCCAATCACTTCACTATACAGTACAGTCACGTTGAGATTGGGCAGCATATAAAAAGGGACATTGTCCAAGACCAATAGTTCATTTTTAACTACAACGACCAAGCAAAAGTGGATGAATCCATTTAAACAGGCATCATTCAAATTTGGGAATTCTCAAGTGGAGTGCGATGCTAAACCTTGCGATTGTAGTGATGCCAGACGCTGCGACCTTAGCGATTCAGCAGGTTATCGTGGGGACTTTGCTATGACTACTAACTACCCCTATATCTACCATGAAAAGTGATGCTGTGCGTGTCAAACGTGAGGGATGCGAAAGCGGTGCCACACGTTATCGTGGACTCCTAGGAATTTCACCGTACCTGCATCGAACTGAAGTGAGGAGAGTCGAATATTCGTTCCCAACGAGTTTGCCTGAATACTGTCACTTTAAAAGTCGATTCCAAACCTTCAAAGATAAATGGCCAGAATATCTGCCTGGACCAACTCCAGAAGAATTAGCCAGAGCCGGATTTTTCTACTTGGGCGAAGGGGATAAAGTCAAGTGTTTCAGTTGTGGTATGTCAATTTACGAGTGGGAACAGAAAGATTCCGCTTACCTGGAACATGCTCGATGGTCTCCGAATTGTCAATACCTACCTTTAGTGGAACCTAGTGGTTGAAAGTGCCAATACTGGTCCATGTCGTTTAACAAACCAGTTGGGTTGGAGACAAACCTAGACCAGTATATAAATCATCTCTAAAACATAATATTTAAGGATTACCACACGAATTGCAAGAGAAGATCTACAAGGACGTTTGGCAGGGTCTTGCTAAAGAAAAATCTCAATGGGTGACTGTAGAACTTTTGTGTCGTGAAATTCACAAGAGGAAAGTGACAAAAATCAACCAACGTGTCAGATTGCTCTGGGTCATGCCAATGTATGTACCATGGCGTTTAGAAAACCAGCATGGGTTGGAGACAAACCTAGACCAATATATAAACCCTCTCTAAAACATAATATTCAAGGATTACGACACGA
Organism: Unio delphinus; assembly: GCA_029339505.1. NCBI lineage: Eukaryota > Metazoa > Mollusca > Bivalvia > Unionida > Unionidae > Unio > Unio delphinus. The sequence continues at coordinate 4,914,678 of JAQISU010000111.1, read as the reverse complement.
ATTGCAAGACAAGATCTACAAGGACGTTTGGCAGGGCCTTGCTAAAGAAAAATCTCAATGGGTACCTGTAGAACTTTTGTGTCGTGAAATTTACAAGAGGAAAGTGACAAAAACTAGCCAACGTGTCAGATTTCTCTGGATCAAATCTTCCTTCCACAGATTCGAATTTATTTCGTTTACTTCTGAAGATGTTTTGATCTTTCTTGACCGTTACCCTGAATGGCAGTGGGACAAAATTACACGTTATATTAATCACTTTCGCTTTTGGAGAAGATTTTAAATCATTCTGTGCAGAATATACACTTATGGTCTTCGACATAAAAAGTATAAAATAGAACGATCATGCCACAACCATTATCACTTGTGATCAATAAGATTCAGTGGAAGGATATCAATGAGAATATCCACACGGTGAAGGATTACGAACACTTATTACAAGAACTGTTTCCCATTAATTGGCGTCAACGTGTAGTGTGTGTTTTAGTGACTTACTTTCTGGGATTTCGTTTACCTGTTGATTCCTTGTGGACACTTTACGAACACTACCTACAAAAAAAGACAGTATGTTGATACACCCGAAACAAATCAAAAACATCTTCGAAAATCAAAACACTTTTAAAATACTAGTGTATGAAGAGCAATTGCAAAAAGCCTTAGACGAACGAGGCATCACTGGCAGTGACACAAAGAAAACAGAGGACCCTAAAACTAAAGGGACCACCTATGTGTTCACCATTCCTGCTGGTTATTATTTTAGTGGTCAACATTTAGTGACTACACTTGCTACCAGGTTCAATACTTTGCTTGGTAAAGCCATGGAGAAAGTAAACAAAACTGTTACCTTTGAGCACCATAAAGTGGCTTGTCGCCTCATGATGAATTTTTTCAGAGGATAAAATGATGGCTATTACCTTTTGTCCTGAATTGTATGATGTTTTAGGTGGAGACCCATGGATGGTGGTGAAGAAAAATGAAATACCATCCATAACCACTAACTCGGTTTTTGCGAAATAATTTCGATTCCCTGTAGAAATGAACCAAGGACTCAACTTGATGTTTGTGTACTCCGATATGGTGTAGTACAATGTGGTAGGACACACCTCTGTACCGTTACTGCGTGTCATTCCTTTCAAAGTGGATTCTGCCGCCGCCGCTGACAAGGAAGGTGGAAATACCTATCACGTTCACCGCGAATTAGTACATTCTCATTATTTGCCCGTCAGTAAGTCGTATTTTGACAGTGTCAACATTACTATAAAAGGAGAACTGAGACAAAATATTCCATTTACCAAAGGGAAAGTCACAGTGAAACTCAATTTTCCAAAACGATTCTCAAACAACTGAAAAAGTGATGTATCCTGTGTACCAAGGAGTCACTCTACAACGAGGACATGGTTTAGGAGATATGTTAAAATTAGCCTTTCGTTCCGTGGTCCCTGTTTTGAAACCGATGGTGACACGAGGATTGCACGCCTTAAAAGATTCCGCATTGACTCACGGAAAAGATTTTCTTCACAATGTCCTCATTGACCAGCAAAACCCCAAAGAAGCTTTTACGAGAGCAGGCAAAAATGTCTTGCTTCAAACGGGCAAAGAGATTTTGGGTCGACGAGAAAGTCCTATAAATGCCCTCAACGGTACCGAGTCTGGCATTCCTGCTTCTCTGAGGACACAACAAGGACAAGGCAGAAAGCGTCGACGAATGCACCCTTCCAAAAGTCTCCGTACCTCTAAAGCTAGAAAGACGAAGAAAAAAAGAACCGTTCGAGACTGAGACATTTTTGATTATTAAAAGTAAAACATAGAGACTGAGAGAAGAAAATGATGCACCAAGAATCTTGTGCCTGTTCCAAGTCGGAACTGGATCTCTTTGTCATGCCACCCACGATGATGACCATGCAAGAAGCCCAATGGGTTGAATTTCATCCCGTCTCCTCTTTGACGGATTCAGCTCCCATCGAGTTTGAAATCAAAGGGCAACCCTAAGATTACATCGATCTTAAAAGCAGTTACTTGTATTTGAAAGTTAAAGTGATCAAAAGGGACAACTCCGTTCCAGTAGCCGATGCCCGAGTAGCTCCCGTCAACAATTTCATGCATTCCTTGTTCAGCGATGTAGATTTGTACATGAATAACAAACTGGTCAGCAGTAGCATGGATACTTACCCTTACCGAGCGTACCTCGAAAATCTCTTGACGTACGGAAAAGAAGCCAAGAACACTCATTTAGATGCTTGCGTGGTATGGAAACCTGACACCGCAGGTGAGAATACGTTTAACGACACAGCCTTGTCCGTAGCAGCCAACGGTGAAAATCCCGCCAATCCTCACAATGTGGGTTTTTACGAGCGTCGAAAGAAAATTCTGCAAGGACGTAGTTTAGAACTGTTCGATCGTTTGCATTTGGACATGTGGTTTCAAGATAAGTATTTACTGAACGGAGTAGATATTCGCTTGAGACTGAATCGTAGCAGTACTGCTTTCCATTTGATGTCTCATGTCAATGAATACAAAATCGTTATCCAAGAAGCCAGGTTATACGTGCGTCGTGTGGAAGTGTTACCTAAAGTGGGAAATGATATCAGTCACACTTTGAGCAGAACGACAACCCAAGTATCCGATACGACGCGTGGAAGTAAAAACTTTCACCACTGCCACTGGGCTCCAATCTAAGATCGAAGATCATCTGTTCCAAGGACAGTTACCCAAACGTTAATTCATTGGTATCGTCAGCAATGCAGCCCTCAACGGTACCCACGATCAAAATCCTTTCCAGTTTAAGCACTGCGGAGTATCCAAAATCGAAGTCAGTCGCGATGGCAAAACTTTGTGTACCCGACCCTTCGAACCCGACTTTGCCCAGAAGAATTACTTGAGGTCGTACTTGTCACTGTACGAAGCCACGGGACAGTTAGGAACCATCACCAGTCACGGTGTTTCCTACGACGATTATGCAGGAGGTTACACTTTGTGGGCTTTTGATTTCACTCCAGACCAAGGCAGCGACGAGGGACATTTCCACCCTATAAAATCTGGGCAACTGCGTGTGGAACTTCAGTTTGCAGGAGCTCTTATCGAAACGGTGAATGTCATTCTGTATGCCGAATTCGATAATACCATAGAAATCAACAGTTTGAGAGAAGTCATTCTAGACTATTAAACACTATGGAAAACTCTTGTCCCTCTTTGAATAGTGGAGAATCAATGGAAATGGAATGGGAGGTTACAGAGAAAGAAGACCCCCAAGACCAAAAAGAAGAAGTAGTGATAATGCAGTCTAGATGGCCAGAACAGGAACAACATTTAGTCACCTGTTTTGCCAAACACTTGGAGAATACAATGAGGGACATGATTAGAAAAGATTGTTATGGATGTAAAATCGATCATCCAAGTCAAATTCAACACGATAAATGTATGATGATGAGTCAAGAAGAAACATTGGACGATTATCTGAACGAAGCATGAGTCTCATCTCAGAAGAAGCCGCGTTACTTCAGTGGTATAAAGACTCTCCATTGTTTGCTCGAGAAATTGATCGCATCAAAGCTCTCTTGGCCAAGAGTAAGGAGATGAAGCAAACAAACAGTTACTTGACAGACCTTTTCAAGCAAAAAGTCTATATTGAATTGATGACTTATCATCACCAGTGAAGAAAGGAAAAAACAAGGCTACAACAAAAAATGGATACCTGGGAACTTTATTATCTTGAACCGTAGTTCGCACACTGCTTCTTGGTATCCTGTCGTATGTGCTAAAGATGAACTACCGCATCGCAAACCTCAAGAGAATCAAGCTCATGTCATCCACACAGATGACAGTCATCTTCCAGGAACTCACTGGATAGCTGTGTACTTTCCTCAAGAGGGTTGTGTGGAGTATTTTGATTCGTATGGATTACTCCCTTTGGAAGCTGATATCATTGACTTTATGAGAAGAAATGCCCAGACGACACGATTCAATAATGTGAAATTACAAGACACAGACTCTATGGTGTGGACAATATTGTGTCTATTATCTGCATCATCGCAGTCTTGGATATTCTTTAGAACATTTAGTGACTTATTTTGATCGTCATTCGTCTCGAAACGATGACAAAGTATATCGATGGTTTTGTGACCATTATGGTTATCTGTTGTCTTTAGCTAGGAAACGTAGTGTACATCAATGGCCCAATGACTTCCAACAGTGGAAATCTCAATTTAATTCACAACGTTGTCAACCATGTCAAAAATAATGTATTGGTGTTATTGAATGAGAAAAAAAAATTGTTATTTGAAAAAAATGTTTTTTATTTGAAAAAATGTTTGTTATTTGAAAAAAAATATTTGTGAATTAAAAAATGTTTGTTAGTTGATAAAAATTGTGTTTTGTGAGTTGTTTGTTATTTGAATAAAAATGTTGTGTTTTGAAACCAATGCGTCTGTCGTTTGTTTTACATTTTTACTAATATAGATGCTCTTTGACTTCTTTCTATCCCTCACATCAAACTATCCAAATATTTCCAACCCTAAACCGTTGAGGGGTGTTTTCTATCGCGTCCGCGCTTGAACCATATAAAGCAGGGGTAGTCTCCAACAACCCACAAATTGGTATTTGTTCTGCCTTCCTGCTTTGCCGTGACCCGACATTTTACTCTAAGGCGAGACTGCCATTTAACGCGGGTGCCGGGGAGACTGCGACAACACAGCCTAGTGTAGTCAAAGTTACCTTTGGTCCCGACCAATCAAATAGCCCGACCCTCGGGCATTAACTGGTCGCGAAAGCACATAGTTGCGCATGCGACCTTAATTCATATTAAAAAAAAAAAAACAACCCACCAAACACACCCCACTCCAACTCTAATCTTCTTTTTTTTTTTTATTATTTTTTTTAATTTTTTTTTTTTTGTTAATTTAGTTTTTTTTATTTTTATTTTTATTTTTTTATTTTTCTTTTGAATTTATATATATATATATATATATATATATATATATATATATATATATATATATATATATATATATATATATATATATATAAATATTTTTATTTTTTAATTTGTTTTGATTTTTTTTAAAAATTTTATTTTATTTTATTTTATTTTATTTTATTTTATTTTTCTCCCCAGGGTTCTAATTTGGTACAAGAACCCTTTTCGAACAATCTCTTTCTCGAAATCTAACTTGATCAATTTTGACCACCGCTCAAAATTAACAAGCTAAAATACCTAACAGTGACTACACTTATTTATGTCGCTAAGACATTTTAGCAATTAAATTTGTTAAGGACCTAAGCAGCAGAGAGGGTGTATCGGACAACATTTTTAGACAAGTTTTCACTGAAATCACGCTTAAAATCAATGAAACCAATGACATCAGGCCCAAAAGTCAATGACATCAGGTCCCAAATGTGTGTGTGAATCATGGATTAGGTCCAAAAAAAAAATATGAAAAAATCAATGAAATTAATGAAATCAAAAACTTTTCAACTATTACATTTTTTGGGAAAAAGGGACTACAACATCGTTGTCACTCACCCTCTCTGCTGCTATGGGTTAACCGAATATTTGATCCAGTCCGATACGATATCGTGTTCCAGACTTGGGGGACGAAAATCCTCTTAGGATTTCACAAATAGACTAATTTGTAAAACCTCCTCTTGTAAATCAATCAGATTATTAGACTGGTCAGTGAGTTTGAAATTAATTCTGGTTAATGAATTATTATGACATCGCATATAGACTGGATTCACCGGGGATTCAATTATTAAAAACCCTGGAGGAGCTATTGGTGCAAATGAATACAAAATATATCCCTGCTGAGCTTGATTTGATCGTTCTAAATTTATTTGATAGCTTCCTTCTATCACATCACATACTAAATTGAGCGCAATCACCGTTGAAATATTCACATTGAACGGAGCAATATGCCTGCCACCACCATCTGGGTCATTATTATGGGTCAGGATTTTTATTTCCGGTGATGTTGCTTTTTTCCACGCATCATGAATTATTTTAAAACCAATATCGATGGCATCACTGAGAGATTTTTGTAGTTCTAAGATATTATATCCTGGTAGTTTGACTGTTGGTATATCCTTGACGGGGATGCCCTTGCCTCCTGCAAAAATTGTTCTTGTTGTAGGATTACTGTCATCTAATATCTCTTGAATAATTTGTGAATTAAATGTTTCCATGTCATTGATGATTTTGTTACATGTTTCTACGACACTGATAAATTCATCTCGGGTAAGAGAGCCGGATTTAAGGGGTATTAACAACAGTGAAAAATCATTATTCATTGCTGTGAAATTTTCAGCGATTTTAAGTTCGTTAACAAAAAGATATTTCCCTCCCTTATCTATAGTGCCAAGAGCAAAAAAGATTCTAGCAATACTGTAATCTATATAACTCTTTACTGGATTATCAGATTTTATCCTGTCTGTGATATAATCGGTTTTTTGAGGTTCTGGTAAATCAACGGTTTCCCCCTTTGGTGGTAATTCAGGCCATCCTAGTACTGTTCTTATTGAGCTTTGATAGATATCTACGACGTATTCTTCTGAGTTTATTTCAATGGCAGATGATAGTGTTGGTTCATGAACTGTTATAGCGATTTTTGACTCTACTCCAGTAATCGATTTTATTCTACGCGCGAATTCATTATTGATTTGTTCGATTTGATATGATCCGGTTGGTATGGAAACAACATTCCAGTCTGGGGTACCGTCGGGTTTATTCTTATTTGCAAATACCAGTGAATTATTGGGTTGTTGACCACCAAATGATTTTGACCTAATATTTGGCCAACTGTGGTATACTCGTAATTTTGCTAGCGCTATCTCCTTTACTGGGACCGGAGAGGGGAAATTCACACTGAATTCTGGATTCGTTGAGGTTATTGAGATCATGCTTGTTTGTACTGGGCTTGTGTTCTCCACTATTTGTTGAAGTAATTCCATCTGTGTTGTCATTGTTATTATATTCATGATGTATTTCTAATTTTGACATCGCAGAATCATATATATCTACCATCGCTGAAAACTCACTCTCTGATATAATTGTATCATCGAGCGATGACGATATCAATGAGGATAATTGCGAGTATGCAGTGGACACAACATGAAATTGAATTATGTAGTCTTGTAGTTTCCGTTGGCTGCATGATGATATTTTTTTTTGTGATTATTGAAATTATTCCAGCGATTGTTGTTGCCGCAGAAATGCAAATTGGAACAGCTATCGGGGCCATCATTGTCACTGAAGACAGTATAATACCGGCTCCGGTGATTACACCACTCACAGCGTACACAGTAACATCAATTGCGGTAATTCTCCTGCGATATTTTTTAATTTTCAATTCATACTCCTCAGACAGGGTTTTGAGTCTAGTTTGATACTCTCTGACCTGATCATAGCGATATTGCGATGATGAAATCATTTTTATTTTAAATACGCTAGCGTTTTCAATTACGATTTACTTAAATCCGCTACGAATTCCACATACCACGTTGTTGAGACCCTAACCAAATTTTTATCAGTAGATGCGATTGTAAACTTTTCAGTTGTATTCTTGTCGATGATCGTTGAAATCGTATTATTGACCCCGGATGAACTGGACGATGAAATATTAAATTGAGATAATGGTGTTACTAGTGTTAATCGATAAATACCCTTAACGGTTGCAGTGATATCTAATTTGTTGTTTGTAGGTGTCCACTCAAATGATCCGTGTTGGATCGTGTATACTAAGTTGTTGGTTTTCTCATGAGGAATTTTTGTTTTTTCAATGGCTGTTATCATCCTCGTTGCATCCCCTTTGATGTCTTCGATGAAAGTTTTCGTCTCATCGATGGATTTTTTAATATCAGGGAGTTTTAGTTCAATTTTATCTAACGGGGTTCCAATAAATTTATCAATGATATTTCTACGAAATGATATAAACTGTTTTATGTGTTCTTCAATTCTAGATTCAAGTGTTGCTAGTACAACCACAGAATTGTTTAACTCATCGTTGAGAATTTTTAATCGATCTGTAATCGTCGAAACGAGTACACCCGGTTTGAGTTTACCCTGATCGGAAAATAACGCAACTGTGTTCTCGATTGCATTTTGTTGTTTAACTAAAATATCATCCAGAGAGATATTACTGGTTTTCAATTTACCCTGATCGGAAAATAACGCAACTGTGTTCTCGATTGCGTTTTGTTGTTTAACTAAAATATCATCCAGAGAAATATTACTGGATTTCAATTTACCCTGTTTGTCTTGAAATACAACTATTTCATTCGGGTCAACACTTGTTAAGTTCAACGTCTCAGCGATTTCATCTTTAATTTTTTTTGTTATATCCTTGATAGAATCAGGGGTTGCAGTGTCATCGGGTTTGGGTTTCAGAGGTCTTCCCCAAATATCAATCATGTTATTGTAAAACTCTTTCTCTCTCTAAAAAGCGATTACTAGTGTAGTCATTAACGACAATATGAGGTGGTTTTCCCCTTGGGTTACCCAAGGAGTTAGAAATAGCGTCAAGGACATTTAATACTTCACTGCCGCATATTGGTGGGTCATTGATTTGTTGTGTTGGTAGCGTAGAATACCAAGTCTTCATTGGAAGGGTTTTTATATACCGCATAAACTCTTTTGGTGGGGCTAATCCATATGAATCAAAATAGACAATCCCACGTGGATCAATAGCGTATGCAACCCAGTGAGTTCCAGGTCCGGTGCTGTTATCGAGATTAATAATACCTGTTTCAGTTTTGTTTGGTTGATGTGGTAATTGATCTTTCATAAAAACTCCTCTGAAATTTTTAATCACTAGTTTTTTAGCAGCATCCATTAAATCAAAATTGGACATGGGAACCATCGAAGATTTGGGAACCATAGGTTCCTCAATTAATAAATCGTTCCTGGTAGTCTCAGGCCTGATCCGTGAACGGATCTCCCGCTGTACCATGAATACGGGGTTCCTGGTAGTCTTAGACCTTTTCCGCTGTACCATGAATACGGGGTTCCTGGTAGTCTTAGACACAATCCTTGAACGGATCGTCTCTTTTTTTTATATCCTTGTCCAGTTGCCTTTTTTAGTGCCATTCCTGCTGCAGTAACAACGGCTCCTAACGCTGCTGCTTTAGCCACCGCTGGGGCTGCTGCTGCAATCAATGCTGGTATTGCAGCTAACAATGGAAATATACCGCATGTTTTCATCATATTTTTAATAGCAGCCGCAGAGAGAGTAATCTGAACTCCCTTTTTATCCTTGAAAGCATCATTGAAATGTTTCACCTGACGAGTTGTCAGCGATAATTTATTTTCACCACCAGTCATTTGGTTGGGTTTCAACGTGATTGTGGTTCCACATTTTTTAGCCGATTCTGATTGCAATTTTTTGATTTGACCAGGAGTTAACGCAACACTAATAACACTATATGACATTATACATAATAGATTGATTCTAATTCAATGAAAAATCGAGAAAAATCGTTCAAAGATTTTCTACTGGGGCATCTACCACTCTCATTCTTCCACCAACACCTTCGAGTAGCATTGATTTATCACTGAGGATGACAGCAACCGCTCTATAATCAGCAATAGCACCAACACCAACAGGACGGGTCACATTAGCTCTAAAGTGTATATCAACAACTGACTGTCTCATCAAATCGAGATGTTCCAGTGAGAAGTAATAGATCGGATACAGATTCTTAAAATCAAATTGTGATATTTGCAAACCAGTATCCACATTTTGATCGCGTGCCATAAATGACAACAGACGATGATAAACTCGTGCAATATGATTTTCTGTGTAATTAAGTTGTATATCCTCAGATGGTTCCTGCTGGCCGTTTATTCTCAGTGAGACGTCTTTCACACCTAATTGATCAAATATCATATGACTGAAACGTTGATTGCCAACTCGTGCGTTATCCTGTAACGCAATAAATATATGACGTGGCGCAGAAACGCCTTGATTTGATGCTAGGTTCCAAGTGAATAACCCGTTGATATTTGATTGTTTCACATCTGTACTCACGGTTAGCCAACTCAACAACGACTTTCCTCCTTGGTCCATAAATGATAGTAATCGTCCTTCTGCGGTGATTGCTGGAGTCAACACTGGCATCCACAATGATATTTTTGTTAAATTGACTTTACCAGCATCAGCATTTGGATTTGCAGCATCTGCTGCAATCCTCCAAATTGCGTCGTTATCATCACCCTTTCGTACAAGCGATACTGTATGCTTCGCCCCGTAGATAACTTTTCTGACGTTTCTACAGAATCCAAATATGTGATGCAGTGGAATCGCGCATGAAAATGATCTACGATCTCCTTGCAACATTGCGTTTCGTGTTGCAGCTCCTAGATTGAAATTAGGATCGTTGTTTATAATCATATCCTCGACATCAGCATTAGCAGCACCAGCATTATTCTTTGGTCGTCTTACAACAAATGGATTTCCTCCAGCGGTATTCTTACCATCTTTTGCAAACATCATAGAGGGTCCTGCTGATCTTGTATAATCATCAGAATATCTCGCTAACCCTATGATTGTTGTGGCCACATCAACATCACGATCTATGGACTCAATTTCTTTTCCATCAATGAGATATCTAGCACTCTCAAATAGCGCCATAATACCATTATTGACAAAACCGACTTGAGTACCAGCTGGATACGGTGCTGGTACAGCAGTAGTATCAGCAGCTGTTACAATTTCTCCTTCTACTTCAATAAATGCTTCACAGGGCAAAAAGTATTTACTGGTATCATGGACTTGAAGATCAATTCTTGCTCGACTATTTGAGTCTATGGCATGATAGGCGTAATATTGATAATCGCGTACAGAATCATTCTTGGGGACTGGGGCGTCTATATCAAATGCTGGATCAGATGATTTTTTGAACATTTTATTCTATTTATCAGAGTCTAAATAGTGAAATCGTAAACGATTTTTCCATTTTCATCGACGTAGTTTTTTAAGGCCACTTCCTGCTATCATGTTTGCAATATTGCTTTGGTCCCCTTGATTTACCATCGACGCTAGTTTTTCATCTACTGCGTTATTTATTATTTTACTAACACTTGCAGGCATTTCTTCTGTAGACGGTAACGGTTTCTTTTTTCGCCCCACTAATGATGTTATTTTATCCTTCGCAGTTGAAAACGCTTTCCCGGCAAGATTTCCAACAGTACTGATACCCTTATCACGAATAACATCAATGGCTTTCATTGATAATTGTTTAGCTAACGGCATCACTTTTGGGGCCATTCTTGAAAAGAATCCTAAAATGGTATTGCCGAGGCCATCTCCGTAGTATGCTCTATAAACTGGAAACCGTGAATTAACTACATAGACGAGGGTTGGTTTATCATGATTGTAATGGATGATCATTATTATAAAAACAATAGTGTTTTCAATTGTTATTTAATCACTATGATACCCATTTGCTAACTCGTCAATGAAATCTCGATAGGTTTTGATATCCATGATACCGCCGGCAAATAACCGTCTACAGATATCAGCTGCTTCATTAATTATTTCCGGTGAATTATTTCCAGCTCGTTTTCCTCCGATGAGAACATCTAATCGTGATATATCATTGATAACGCTATCAGGACAAATGTTTCCAATCCTTGGATTTCCTAATCCACTTCCGCTATAACCAGCTGCTTCATCTAGTTTGTCTGTATCCGTGGTTTGTAAATAATCAAGAGTATCATCATCATCATCATCAGGTGGTAGTTGTTGTTTTTTAGGTGAAAAAGATATTTTCTTTGCAGGTTGCTGTCGCTTTCTTTGCAATCTTGGCGGTTTTTGTTGTTGTTTAAACTCTTCGTATTGATTATACACGTGATCCACCATCCTGATATATTCAATGTATGATGCACTCTCTGTCTTTTTTTGACTTTTTCCAGTTTTGATTTTATAGAATATATCAGCCCAGTGAGTGAAATTCTTAACAAACTTATGATGTTCTGGTTTCAACATTTTTTTTCTGTCTTCATAGGACGTAACAACAAGCGTAGGAATTTCTGTTGGATCAGTCTCATCAATTGCTGCTAACCCTTCTTCGTTAAATCTCATGCGTAAATCATCTACTGTTCTCTTTGATTCTATTTGTTTTGTTTGTTCAGTTTTCGCTGCTAGTTTTTCAAGCTCACCAATAACAGATTTCCCCGTCTCGGGACCATCTCCCAGTATAGCACGCTCTACCCCTTTCGTTGCTGTGGTTACTGGTTTAAACAACTCTTCAGACCCCAGAGCAAAATCAGTTTGTAAACTCTGTCGTTGTTGCAGTTTATTTCTTACAGAGTCACGAATTGGTACAAATCTCCTGATTGCATCCAGTCGTTCACGAGCCAGTCGGGTTGTTAATGCTTCATTGACCATTATTTGAAATCAGAAACCATTTTTCAATTGTAAAACACTTTTTCAATCCCGACCTAACACCATCGTGCAACTCCCTTTTTGACATCAGTGACATGTCGGATGATTTTTGATACGGTCATGGAAGTGTTATTTCATCCTATAACAGCTTCTATCAATGATGTTGAAAGTATCAAAATTGTATATAAAATAAATAATACTGATAGTTTCAACATTCTAGTTTTGACCAATCTGACACATCCTCCATCGATTTTTGACATCCCCCTTGAGGGTCGGCTAAAAAAAATGAGGGTCGGAATGATAATGGTCGGGCAATCAAAAAATGATAATGGTCGGGCAATCAAAAAATGATTAATGGTCGGGCAATCAATGGTCGGGCAATCAAAATTGTTCATTTTCTTGAATTAATGCTCGTAGGTTTCTAATTTTAGAGTTGACTTCTTTTTTCAATTCGTATTCGTTACCTAATTCTTTTCGTATTCCTTCTACGATAGTATACAACGGAACGAACACACTGATGTCACTGGAAAATGAAAGAGAGTCTTTAATAGAATTCTGAATTCTTTTGATGAGTGCATACTTCTTGGGTAGCATATATTTGTTAGTGCTAACTCCGTATTCTATATCCTGAAAATCAGACACAATTTGATCAGGATTTAACCCATCTGATAGTTTGATATCCTGATTTTTCAATTTTGCTATTTCAACTATGATGCTATTCATGTTTTCAGAATTCATTATTCTATAAGTATGACATATCTCTAATTGGAAATTATGACGCATTAGACATAACTAAATTGAAATTTTTGCCCCGTCTTTTTTGAAATAGCCGATCGATAAATCCCCTCTGCAACTCTTTGAACAGAAGGCGGACAAATATTGAAATACTTACCGGCGCCAGCTATCTATTTAAATATTTTTTCTTCGTTAGTTATCGTATTCAAAGATTTCACAGGTCTCGCTTTTTTTGAGTATTTCCCAGTCTTTCCTCGTTTGGTATTCTCACTCTGTGTGATAGCTTGCAGATTTGATAAAGAATTGTTCTTCGGATTAGAATCCTTGTGATCAATAACAAAATCATCCTCGATTAATCCATAAAAACACTCAAATGCGAAACGATGATTGAGATAAGTTTTCTTTTCTTTTCCTCCGCCAACAGTAAACATCAAGTACCCTTGATTATTCACACCACCGACTGATTTCTTTAGTCTACGGTTTCTAACAGTACCATCACTGGATGCTTCATAATTTGTAATCACTGGATGCTGTCTGAATTCTTGGTTCATATATACTATTCTATTGTTTGTCTAATTCAGTGTTTGGTTCAATAATTACATCACTGGAAAATCTTTCGATATAGTCTTGCGGAGTTCTTATGATTTTGTCAGTGACGTTATCAGGGTCAAAGACTTTTTCAGGGTCATAATTTCTGATGGATTGTCCATTTTTTATTCTTTTATCATAATAACGCTTCAATTCCCTATATCGCTTACCACCACAATCAATACACAATTGTGATCTTCCCTTGACCCCAACCCCACATCGAATACAGGGTAACGGACCAAGACTTCCACGTCGAAAACTTTGCATATGATACCTACAGTATTCATTTTTTCTGCATGATTTGTTACACGGGGTTACATTTCCCATCATGAGCCATTTGCAGTGATTCATTATACATAAATCTTTCATTTAAATGCTTGTTTTATATATAGCATGAAGGAGTTCAAGAGATTGACTTCGAAAAATGCTAAATTCAATGCTGATAGAGAGTTCAAGAGATTATTGAAAATCAATCCTAGATTTAATCTCGATAGACCAAAAAAACGTCAAAAACGTCCAAGAGACGGAAACATGAAAGAGTTTAAGAGATTATTAAAAATCAATCCTAGATTTAATCTCGATAGACCCAAAAAACGTCCAATAGACGGAAACAAACGTAACAAACGTCCAAGAGACGGAAACATGAAAGAGTTTAAGAGATTATTGAAAATTAACCCTAAATTTCATATCGATAAACCCAAAAAACGTCCAAAACGCCCAATAGACGGAAACATGAAAGAGTTTAAGAGATTATTGAAAATCAATCCTAGATTTAATCGCGATAGACCCAAAAAACGTAACAAACGTCCAAGAGACGGAAACATGAGATCATCATGGAAGGATGCTCAATTCAATCTTGATATAGTTTCTAATACACCCAAGAATAAAATTCTTGATAAACCCATCAGAGACTGTTTTAATGAATTCAAGCGTGATGGAGCATCTTATTGTTGGTCAACATTTCGAATTGATGGTGTTGTTGACGCTACCATGAATGATGAAAAAGCAGCAGTGATCATTTCACGTGTTGGGGAAAAAAGTCATTTTTTCCGAATCAAATTCGTTATCCGTGAAGATGACAAATGGATTATTAAGGATAAATTTGAACCCATTCTCAAGGGTAAAAAAACTGTCACCGTGAATCAGGATTCCAAACCGGGAATTTTGACTGGAATTGATAAACCCTACTACGAAAGATCTTATCCTGTCACAGCAGTTGTTTACGGGATCTATCCGCTCAATGAAAAACCTGATATTTCAAAACTAGCACCCATGAAATATTCGACAGGGCTCAATTGTGTAGCAGAACGAATAATAGAACACTTCACAAATGCATCCCGGGGGAATAAACTCACTGATCTAAGACGAAAAAAAATAACCGAGTGGGAGTTCACGGTAAAAGAGCATGGAGCAACAATTCAGGATATAACCAAATTAGAAACATCATTAAGATTTCCAATATCGGTAAGAACAATCACGGGTGAAGTATTATACGAATCGAAATATCAATCAAAAGGAAACCCCATTGAAATTATTGATCATAACGCGCACGCGTGGTCATCTGCAGTAACAATATTTCCACGGGATAGAACCGTAAAATATCTATCCCCAGCAGGGTTGGGACCTGAAGAATGTTTTACCGAGCAGAAATTATTTGATGCTATTTACCATTTGAGTAAAAACGATCCTGTGTCAGCGTGGCTATTTCATAGTAATTCAGACGAAGAATGCAGATTTGATCAGTTTGTAAGGCCCAACGGAGAATTATACCGTACTGAAGAACTGCAGAATCAAATGAAACAACTAGCTAGTGAATTTTCTGAGGACGGAGAAGAAGACGATCAATTATTAGCAAACTGTTTTACAGTACCATCCATTGCAGCACATTTTGCTAGAAAGAAAAACGCGTGGAAACCAACACGAAGTGAGTTTTTATCAGATGTCAAATTGTCCTGTCTTGAATACAGCCACGGCGGATTATGGAACACAAAATACACCTCTGATTCCGTTATTTCAGTTGATATGATTGCGTGTTATCCAGGAAGTTTTCTTGGGTATGGAGAATGCGAGAAATATTTCAAACGATTTGGACACCCTACACACGAAATGACCCGTGTTGCTATTAATGGACCACTTCCTGACTTTGATTTAACCGGATTCGCTTGTGTGGTATCATTTGAAATGGCTACAGGACTTCATCCGTGTAGTTATCTTTGGATTGGTAAACACATGTCTGAAAAACACTGGATGCCAATAGTGTTGTTACGGTATATGCTTGATTGTAAGATGTTAAAATCATTAATTGTCAGTGAAGCAATTATATCCTATCGAGCACAGAAATCAGTCTGGTTACCACAACCTGATCTAGAAAAAATAATTAGCGAAGAGCGAAAACTGTTTCCTGATTTTAATGAACAACAAATCATGGATTGGTCCAGACAGTTATTTGAAATCAGAAACAATGAAGCAAAAAATCTTGGACGAAGAATAATCGGTAAATTTACCCAAGGTGGCAAAGATGATAATACGAAATATTCTTCACGATTGATTATAGACAACGCTGAATACGATTTTGTAATGGCGGATTTAACGAATAAAGGCCTATATGTCAATCGTAAGGACGCATTTATGTCCGATGGAACCAAATTGGGTACAATTGTTACCTACAATGATGGATACCATCCGCAGTACACACATTTGAGAGCTTCTATGCTTGGTCATGCTTCTATTAATTTATTTTCAATGATCAATAGATTTCCTACCACCGCAGTTAGAGTTGCTACTGACTCATTTTACATAAATAGCAAAATGGCTGATTTTAAGGCTACTGGCAACGAGAAATGGGGATCATGGAGAATTAAGAAAGAAATGATTCATGATTATATTCAATCAGCAGATGTTACCATTGAAAATAATTACTTAGAAAGCAATCAGTGTTCAGAATTTTCTAATGCACCACCGATTTCTGATCCAATATGCCTGTATAAAACAGTTTATTTAAACGGTTGTGGCGGGTCAGGAAAAACAACCCGGGCAATTGAGTTATTCCGTCGTGGAAACGCTAGCGTTTCTAACATGATTGTGCTAACACCAACTCATAGACTTGCAAGAGAAATGATACAGAGAGGGGTAAATGCTTGCACTTATCACAGCTTTTTCCGATGGAAGGGAGATAAATGGACTCCTGAGCGCATGGGAGAGAAATTTATTCCTGAAATAATCATTTGGGATGAAATAGACACAGTGTCAGAAGATGTCTTAAAAATATTTCTTGAGTGGTTGTTATTGAAGAATACAAAAGTCGTCATGTGCGGTGATCACGGGCAACCACCACCATTTGTCGGTGCATCCCCCCATGAATGGCTAAAGGGTTTTGTAGACTATTATGAAGAAATTGATACCGATCATAGATCACTTGATAATGAATTAAAAGAATTGAAGAAACTAATTAGATTACAACCGGATAGAATCCAGTGTGAAATAACCCGTGAAATAATTTCGGAAACTCCCATGAATGAGTTTTGGGAAGCGTGAAGACCAAATGATTTAATCATTGCAAGTAGAAAAATAGTCAGGGACACACTTCAGATGAAGTTATTTGAATTGCATAAACAAAACTTTGCAACACTTCCAGTACCGTTATGTTATAGGCCATCGGATACACGAAAACAGAATATTGAAGTTGATATTCCAGGACAGAGTGAAAAACAGAATTTAGTATTAAATGATATTGTGCTGGTTGATATCAATGTTGTTGAAGATGCATTGCGTGCTAATAAATCCCCGTGGACGCTAGGTTATGCAGCGACGATACATTCTTCACAGGGATTGACTATATCGGATACAACTCTTTGGATGGTAGATAATCGCATAGAATGGTCGAATTTAGTCTATCTCGCAGTATCCAGAGTACGAAAAATAAATCAACTTCGAAGAATTGTCCTGACAGAGTCAGGCGATGATGAAATCATTGGCGATGATGAAATCATTGGTGACGATAATGATATTATTGATAAAAAACTCTCCGGTTACAAACAGCAGGACAAAAAAAAACAACGAGAATTTGATATTGATGCTGAATTAATAATCACTTTGAAGAAACAACAGAATAATCACTGCGCGAGTTGCAATTGTATAATGCGTTGGCAGTATTCGGATAAGGATCCTCGCCAATTCACCGTAGACAGAAAAAATAACAATCTCGGTCATGTCAGAAATAATGTGATGTTGACTTGTCTTGAGTGCAATAGACGCAAGGGTGCTAGTTAAGCCCATGCGGTGGCAATTGAGTATCGTCAGGAATTACTTGTAATTGTTGTCTAGTAAACCCACGCTGAGGGGCAGTTGAATCCAGTTTATAGATTGGAGGTCTACCCGTAGATCGTGTTATACTAGATATCTTATGCGTAGTGACGCTCCAAATAGGATCAGTAGCCCTTTTTCTATCCCCTTCAAGCTCTCCTGGTTCGTATAAGTACCTCACAATGACATTACTACCAAGAATTGGTTCTTTGAAATCTTTTTGTGGTTTTTCAGGTATCGACTTCTTTTTAATCGCGTTGATAGGTTTCATGTTGATGGTTCTAGTAATCTCGTTATTCAGTGCGGTAACTACACCTGGTAATCTCTTAACCCATTCACGGGATCTTTTTTCTTGGATGAATTCTTTTACATATTGATATCCAAATAACCGTTCAGCAAGAATCCGATTAAATCGTTCTACAATGGCCTGATCACGATGCAGTGCAGTATGCCCTCGTCTGATAGCGACATTGTGATATTTCATTGTAGATAACACTGCACCCTGAAATTCCTTGCCCGGGTCAACTTGTAACAGATTTGGCCAGTGCAGAGGACCTCGTCGATAAATCCTTTCAAATGCAGAAGCGACTTCAGTGGCCGATTTTGTTTTTAACGGTTCTGCTTCTTTGTATCGACTTGCAATATCAACTACAGTTAACGCATATTTGTAACCACGATCATGTGGCAGAAATAATAGATCAGCCTGATGAACTTCATTGGGTCCGGTTACATCAAAATGCGAGAATTGAATTTGTTTAGGCGGTGGTAGATAAATTTGCCATAGTGCCTGTTTGGATAACCAATGAGCCGCAGTGGTTTTTTTCACTTTTGCGGCGCTAGCGAGTTTACTGATTGCAGCGTTACCCCTCCAGTATCCTCTTGGGGAATAATAAATAGATTCCATGTTGCTATTAATTACCAGCACCTAACATCAATTTACTTTTCATAGCCGATTTTATCAAAAATGAAGCCAATTTTTCTTTGAAGGATTTATCAGTGATAGAATTCAACGCATGAATTAATTTCACATCTGCTAGATGCCTGTGTTGCAAATTGCTGCTTTTATAAGCAACATCATGAAGGTGACAGGCCTTATCAATAGCGTTTATTGGTTCCTCACCGGGTCGGGGCTGATTTTGATCATTGAGTCTGATATCAAGTCTTGTTCCCGGTCCACAATAACTATACCCTGGAAGGTGTTTTTCTCCGGGGTATTTTGCCCATGGGGTTCCAGGGAGTTTTGCTAATTTAGCTGCGATATCACCTCCTCGTTTTTTTTAAAGGTTCCTTGGGTTCCTTGGGTTTAGAAACAAATCTAAATTTCTTTGTACTACATTGTACGCATTTACCAGAAAGCGCTGATCGGTTATTTTTAGTTGTAATCGTCGTCAAGTCATCTGTGCCAGTACGCGCCTTACACTTCACGCAATATAGATCCATAATTTATGTATAGAGATATGAATATAATTGATTTTTCAGCGACTAAAACAAGAGAACCAGTGAAGCATCATGCAGCGCTACCAAACTCTATCCGCGCAATTATAATCGGACCATCTGGATCCGGTAAAACGCAATTGCTGCTCAATTTAATAATGAGATGGATGAAGTGGGATAAGTTGTATTTAATTGCCCCTAGCGTAGATGACCAACGATGCTATGAAGTACTAAAAGATTTTAATGAAAACGCTTCAGAGATTGCCGGCGAGGATGTTATTGAATTTATAACCGATATTGACGAAGCACCATCCGTGAATGACCTCGATGGAAGTATCAACAATTTAGTTGTATACGACGATGTCATGTTAGATAATCAAAAAAATCCTGCTAGAATATTTTCCCGAGGCAGGCATAAAAACACGGACGTGATCTATGTCACACAACGCTACACTCAGATTCCAAAAGTGATTAGAGATAACTGTAATATGCTTGCTGTATTCAACGGCGTTGATACACATACGTTACGAAATATTTGGCAGACATGGTGTTCTGATATGGACTTCAATCAATTTAGAAATTTCTTTAGTCATGCTCAGTCTACCCCACACGGATTTGTAACAATAAATTTACATGACCCTCGAAAATGATATCGTATCGGACTGGATCAAATATTCGGTTAACCCATAGCAGCAGAGAGGGTGAGTGACAACGATGTTGTAGTCCCTTTTTCCCAAAAAATGTAATAGTTGAAAAGTTTTTGATTTCATTAATTTCATTGATTTTTTCATATTTTTTTTTTGGACCTAATCCATGATTCACACACACATTTGGGACCTGATGTCATTGACTTTTGGGCCTGATGTCATTGGTTTCATTGATTTTAAGCGTGATTTCAGTGAAAACTTGTCTAAAAATGTTGTCCGATACACCCTCTCTGCTGCTACCTACAACATGTACACTATGTACTAGAAATATTTATTGATAGGAAAGATGAAAAATTCTATGACTATATGGATTTGATATAATTGCACAGGTGGCTTACACAATATTGGTATTTGTTCTGCCTTCCTGCTTTGCCGTGACCCGACATTTTACTCTAAGGCGAGACTGCCATTTAACGCGGGTGCCGGGGAGATTGCGACAACACAGCCTAGTGTAGTCAAAGTTACCTTTGGTCCCGACCAATCAAATAGCCCGACCCTCGGGCATTAACTGGTCGCGAAAGCACATAGTTGCGCATGCGACCTTAATTCATATTAAAAAAAAAAACAACCCATTTGTGCCGGGGAGACTGCGACAACACAGCCTAGTGTAGTCAAAGTTACCTTTGGTCCCGACCAATCAAAAAACCCGACCCTCGGGCATTAACTGGTCGCGAAAGCACATAGTTGCGCATGCGACCTTAATTCATATTAAAAAAAAAAAATTTAAAAGGAAAGGGAAAAGAAGGATGGAAGGAGGAAAAAGAAAGAAAGAGGGAAGAAGGTAGTAGGAAGAAAGTGGGAAAGAGAAAAGGGAAAAGAAGAGGAAAAGAAGGAAGAAATGAAATAACACCAAACTCTAGTCTCTCTTTTTTTAATTTTTAATTTTCTTTTTTTTTTTAAATTTTTTTAATTTTTTTTTTTAAATTTATTTTTATATATATATATTTTTAAATATTTTTAATTTTTAATTTGTTTTAATTTTTTTTAATTTTATTTTATTTTTTTATTTTTCTCCCTAGGATTCTAGTTTGGTACGAGAACCCTTTTCAAACAATCTCTTTCTCGAAATCTAACTTGATCAATTTTGACCACCGCTCAAAATTAACAAGCTAAAATACCTAACAGTGACTACACTTATTTATGTCGTTAAGACATTTTAGCAATTAAATTTGTTAAGGACCTACAACATGTACACTATGTACTAGAAATATTTATTGTTAGGAAAGATGAAAAATTCCATGACTATATGGATTTGATATAATTGCACAGGTGGCTTACACAATATTGGTATTTGTTCTGCCTTCCTGCTTTGCCGTGACCCGACATTTTACTCTAAGGCGAGACTGCCATTTAACGCGGGTGCCGGGGAGATTGCGACAACACAGCCAAGTGTAGTCAAAGTTACCTTTGGTCCCGACCAATCAAATAGCCCGACCCTCGGGCATTAACTGGTCGCGAAAGCACATAGTTGCGCATGCGACCTTAATTCATAAAAAATAAAAAACAACCCATTTAACCCGACATTGACCAACCTACACATGTCACTTGACATACCTAGTTTACAAAATTGATAGGGAACACACAAAATGTACACTCTGTACTAGACAAAAATTGGAATGTTAGGATGTTAGGAAAAAATATAATTTGAAAGATTGACTCAATTGCACAGGTGGCTTACACAATATCGGTATAGGATGTCCACTAGCAACAACTGGACTCGATTTGATAAGGCTAGGGCGTGCAAGACGAACGACATCAAGGTGCCAGTTCACAGATCCTTTTCCTCCTCCTCCGCTGCCCGACTCCAACACCAGCAAATGACTAGAAGTGGAAACCATTTTTCACTAGTCATCATTCGGTGCCATTGCACCTCTAGCTCTGCATCCTCCGATTGGTTGATAGGGTTGAGTGCGTGGCTGTTCTATTCCCACTCACCTAGGTCTTTCATTCATGTCGATAGCTCCGTATAGGGGTGCGGCATGACGACCAAATTAAATAACATACTATGTATGCATAAACGCCCGTGGGGATGTGGCACCATCCCTTCCTCACGGGAAAATCTAAATCACTACCATATTAATTGGTAGTGTAAAATAGTGAACAAATGACCCTTTGTGGCCGGTTTCACTTAAAACCATAATTCATTCATTCAGTCTGGCGATAGATATTGATCGCAGGTGGGGTGTATTATCAGGTAGCCTATACTGGAATAGGGATTGTAAATATTCAGGAGCACTATTATTGGATATCCTGTACATTAATTTGGCTTTTCTTAAACATATTCGGTCTTTAATAGGTAATATTTTTAACTTACCAGCTAAATTTTCCTTGCTTTCTTTCTGGTTTGATATTAGCCTTAATGCTCTTTTCTGCTTCGCTTTCTTTATTCTCACACTGATGTAAAGTACAACTAAACTATTTGGCAATTCACTAATTACTCAGATACTTAATACTTCATTTTAGAAGTAATAAGATATCAAACCGATTGGATTCTGTCTTTAACTAGAGTGAAACAATTTGACAAACTAGCTTTCCTAAACTGGGTGTCTTCCTGCTTTGCCGTGACCCGACATGTTACTCTAAGGCGAGACTGCCATTTAACGCGGGTGCCGGGGAGACTGCGACAACACAGCCTGGTGTAGTCAAAGTTACCTTTGGTCCCGACCAATTAAACAGCCCGACCCTCGGGCATTAACTGGTCGCGAAAGCACATAGTTGCGCATGCAACCTTAATTCATATTAAAAAAAATTAAAAAATTAGAACCATTATTTGGTGACGTCAATGTTGTGTCAATGTATTTGGTGACGTCAATGTTGTGCAAATGACGTCGCTAAAAAAGGCTGTCAAATTACAGATTTTTTGGTTAAAAATTACAGAGTTTTTGCCTCAAAATCACAGCAGCCCCCATTACCAGCCGCCACCTAGCTGAACCCATCAACCAAAAGGATTACGGATCTAGGTCACACACTAGATTATTCCTGGAGAGGGAGAAATCAGTTTCAGAGCCACGCCACTGTCGGTCGACAAGAACTGGTAAGAAATTAAAACTATCATTTATTTAAACCTTCGGGTAATTCATTGTGCCACTATATAAACTTATTTAAAACTTATTTAAGATAAATCTAAATCATAATAACAGTAATTAATTGTTATTTCACTCGTAATATTACTAACAATTGTCATTAGCTTATGATAATAACCATCTTTAATCTAGCTCAGTACTAAATAATGAAATAAAACCAAATAAATAAAATAACTCTACCCTTAATAAAAGTAAATCATAAAAGTTAAACCACAAGTAAGTATGACAAGACCAACGGCCAAAAAACCAAGGAAAACAATTACACTATCCTTCAAAAAGAGGACTACAGCAGCCAAACATGGAAGACTAAGCAAGAAAATGGATAAGTTAAACAAGCAACTAACCACAGATCCAGTTGTAGACTTGCTACCATCTGAAATATTAACGGCAACATTCTCCTCAAATATAAATGCAAAAGAAATAACCCAGAAGACTTTAGATGTACATCCGGGGTCAACTAGGGTTACCAGAGCTACCACCTGGAAAATAACAAACCAAATAACCAATGTGGATGAAGCCATCAAATATATAAAGGTTAAAAAACCTATTAGCATACAGATCATATCCAAAAATTCAACAATAAACGAAATAGGTCAACAAGGAGTGAGAAATGACAACATAATAACAGCAATAACAACAGGAATGAAAAACATAGCAACAACAATAACACCCGAAATGGAAAAAACAACAACAACAATATCAACAAATGACCCACATGAAAAGAATAAAGCGGGAAGTAAAATTGCAACAACAAATGAAATAGAGAAACAAGGAGAGAGAACTGGCAACACAACAACAACACTAAATTCAGGAACGGAAAAAACAAACAAAACCTGAAATGGTTAAAACAACCATAACGATAACGACAGACGACTCGCAGGAAAAGAATAAAGCGAGAAACAAAGATGCAACAATCAACGAGAAGTAATAAGATATCAAACCGATTGGATTCTGTCTTTAACTAGAGTGAAACAAGTTGACAAACTAGCTTTCCTAAACCGGGTGCATTCCTGCTTTGCCGTGACCCGACATGTTACTCTAAGGCGAGACTGCCATTTAACGCGGGTGCCGCGGAGACTGCGACAACACAGCCTAGTGTAGTCAAAGTTACCTTTGGTCCCGACCAATTAAATAGCTCGACCCTCGGGCATTAACTGGTCGCGAAAGCACATAGTTGCGCATGCGACCTTAATTCATATTTTTAAAAAAATTAGAACCATTCCACGGAATAACCATAGAAGATGGTGACAGCATCAACTTTATTCAACAATTTAAGACACAGCTATTTCTAGATATTAGACGAGGAATATGTAGTGGAAAAACTACATAATGAATGGAAGTTTACGAACAGCCTGGACTTTGCAAAAAGACTGAAAATAGCCAGGGAGCTCTTAGAAGGAATGCTAGAAGAAGAAGCCGAAAAGTTACGAGGCTGCATTAACCAACCCTATGTCAGAGTGGGGACATTGAAGGAAGTGATAGATATTGTCGAAAACGTAAAGTGCTTTCTGGATAATATCTTGACAGAGTGGCCCCATGTCCAAAATGGTTTGGACCTGCTCAAGAAAGCTGAGGAACTGATGAGAAAGGAGCTATTAGAAGAAGTGAAGAAGATAAAAGATAACTGGAGTAAGGAGAAAAAGGAGAGAAAGGACAATGAAAACAAAAAAAAAAAAGAAAGAGGAATTTGAAAGATTAAATAACAATTGGATAAAGATACAAGAGAAGTTTAGAGCTATGGGACATCCTGACTGGATTCCCGAGGACGAAAAGAAGAAAAAAAAGGAATCATTGGTAAAATCAAAAGGTGGTGGAACAACAGTAGAAAATAAAGAAGTAGAAGTACCCAAAGGCCCTTTTCAGGGCCACTCATATACCTCGAAAATATATTTGCTTTCATTTTCCTCCATTTCCCTTGCCGCTATAAAGACCCATATACAAATACAAATAATATTCCCCATGTTCAATTTCCCTTGAGCTATATAGTCCCACTATGTTAAATTCCCCATGAGGCTATATAGTCCCACTATGTTAAATTCCCCATGAGGCTATAGTCCCGCTATGTTAAATTCCCCATGAGGCTATATAGTCCCACTATGTTAAATTCCCCTCAGAGGCGTAGCTATGATATTTTGCGCCCGGGGACGAACTATAAAATTGGCGCAACAGCCCCCGGGCGCCAAGGTACAGGGGCGCCAAAATGAGATGTAACGTTGTAAGCCTCATTTTGGCGCCCCTGTACCTTGGCGCCCGGGGAAATATTTACCCCCATGCCCCCCCCCTAGCTACGCCTCTGATTCCCCTTGAGGCTATATCGTCCCACTATGTTTGAGGCTATATCGTCCCAAGCCCTTTTTGACTGGATTTTCCATTTAGGCTGTACATCTTGAGGCTATATCGTCCCAAGCCCTTTTTGACTAGATTTCCCATTGAGGCTATATCGTCCCATATTACTACTATTATGGCATCGGTTGTTATCTCAGTCATTTTGAACCTGTCTGTTACGGTTATGCCGCCCATCGTTAATTTCACTCAGCTCTCTGGGGAGTAGCGACTGTTCACGCAGCTGTTTAGCAAGAGCGTTGATTTGATATTCTAATCTCTTCTCTGCATGTTGGATCCCTAAGTCGAAATATCTGTCCTGCATCTCTCGTCGCCGCTTTATACAATGGGCTGGTGATGTGCATTCGTCGGGAGGGGGTGGGGTGGGTCAGCGTCCTTCGGAAATTGCAGCTGCTTCTCAACCATCCTAATTTTTCGTAGTTGCTAGTCATAGTTAGTGATGGGAGTTTTACTTATGGCGGTGTGGCTCTTGAGGAGTTCGCACTTCAGTGAAGACCAAAACGTCTGTCTGAGGAAGCAATTCTTATTCTCATATCTAACGTGACCAGTCTCGATTGCAGCCTGGAGAAGTTTCTTGAGCCTGTAACTGAAGGTAGTCTTCGATTACCCTTCTCTCTAGAAAGAGTTTTAAAAATAACACTTCGATAATCATGCCCTTTATTGGACACGTCTCCAAAGCAGTATCTAGGCGCTTCGTATGGCTTCAGTGGATGCCTTCTCGCCTAATGATATAACGGTATGCCTGGCCATGCCCCGTAGGGACCGCTAGAGAGCTAGAACCGTGAAAAATTGATAGGGTTGGGGTGCATTCAGGTAGAAGACATTTCATCTCGAATCTCCATTCATAGTATGTACAGTCAGCTTTCTGTGTTAGGTCGTCTCCCGAAAAGAAAAGAATCCAATTCCATCATCACTGCTGCTTGAGTGCTTAGACCCAATATTGCCTTCACCAACAAATGTTATTAATATATCTCTCTCATACGGGGAATTCCCATCATTTTTAAAAACTGTCATCGTAAAGCCTCTGCTGAAGAAACCATCACTTGACCATAACGATTTAAAGAACTACGGCCCAGTTTCAAATCTCCCGTTCATATAAAAAGTCTTAGAAAACGTTGTTCTAACCCAACTTGTATCTCATTTAAATTCAATCAGTCTATTTAGCAATGTACAGTCTGCATATCTCCGTTGCAACAGTACTGAAACTACTCTTCTGAAAGTATTTAATGACATTCTATCTGCTTTGGATAGTGGAATGATTACATTCCTCACTCTCCTTGATTTGTCTGCAGCAATTTGACACAGTAGACCATGATATATTACTTCACCGTCTCCAGGATGAATTTGTAATTCACAATACCGCCTTACTCTGATGCAGGTCCTACTTAGTCAACAGGCTACAAATTGTATCTGCAAACGGAATACACTCCAGCCCAGTTGATATTTTTTGGGGTGTTCCACAGGGTCTGTTATTGGACCTGTTCTCTTCATTATATACGCTCTCAAGTGTCATAGATCATCACCTAGTATCTCACCAACTGTACGATGATGATACCCAAATATACAAGTCTAGCCACCAAACTGAAGTTGATGCTACCATCCAAGGAGTGGAGAAGTGCATTTCGGATGTGAAATCATGGATGACATGTAACAAGCTGCTTATTAATGATGATAAAATTGAGGCCATACTGATTACAACACAAAAACTTTCTCATTAACATCCTTTACCTCAAACAATAAATATCAGCAAAACCAATATTAAATTCACACAAGTCAGTACGAAACCGTGGTATTACTCTAGACAGTACTCTCACATTGCATAAACATATCATAAACATATGCAAGGTTGCATATCTTGAGCTGAGACGCATCAGCCCCATTCCCAAATATCTTTCGGTTGATGCAATTAAAATACTTGTGTGGTCATTAGTACTTTCAAGACTGGATTATTGTAACTCAATTATGTCTGGTTCGTACAATATGTACTCCAGAAAGTTATAAAAGTTCAAAACACAACTATTCGGATCATCTTTAGAGTACCACGATAAGAGCACACCTCCCCATTCATCTGTACTCTACACCGGCTATCTATTCGATCCGGAATTAAGCACAAAATGTGTTCTCAGTGCTACTCCAGTCCAGCATACCTATCCGGCTTCACCATGTATATACACCAGCAATCATATACTCATTATTCTCACTATGAAAACAAAGTCATATGGACAACTTTCTTTTGCATACCAGGGTCAAGCAACGTGGAATGAATTGCCCATTGAAAGTAGACACAACGACAGTGATCCCTGTCAAGAGTACTCACAAAACGCACCTCTTTCGACTGCAAGAACAAACTTAAAACATCTAAAAATATTTCCTACCTGTTTATGTTTTTGTTTTTTGTATACATATCATTATATATGATGTAAAGCATTTAAAGCTTCTAAAGATTACTCACTCACTCGCTCACTCACAAACACACCCATTGGTACTACACGACACTAGTCTTGGATCATAGACAGACAGACAGACAGACAGACATACAGACAGACATACATACATACATACATACATACGTACGTACGTACGTACGTACGTACGTACGTACGTACGTACGTACGTACATACATACATACATACATACATACATACATACATACATACATACATACATACATACATACATACATACATGAGAGAGAGAGAGAGAGAGAGAGAGAGAGAGAGAGAGAGAGAGAGAGAGAGAGAGAGAGACAGTTGTTAGGATCTTTTAAATGTACCATGCTCAGTAAACAAAATGTATTACATTTGGTGAAAAAGGGATTACGCTACACCTATGAACCATATCTAAATCAGAAATTAATTCAGTATAGAACATGCTCACTCAGTCTGATCTAATTACACATGTAAGAGCTTTAGTTTTGCACAGACAAATGATTAACTGGCATAAACTTATTTATCATTGTTTCGTTTCATGTTGAGAAGGAAATATGAGCAGCTCAAAGTCTCGATGTAGCTTTTGTGGGAAAAAAGGGAATGTCAAAATATGTAACGGATGCCATCAAGTAGCTTACTGTTCTAAGCGATGCCGAAAGAAAGGCTGGGCAAAAGGACATCGAGAATCCTGTAAATCCGGGCAGCAGCCGAAGCAATTAACACCATCTGTCTCTGAAGGATATACTATACCAAAAGGGCACCCTGCCGCAGAATCAAGGACATTTAGGGTAACAGAATTACCAATTGACCTGTCTAAACTGGACATCAACTATGTGCATACGACGAGTGGTGAAGAAGATTCTGAAGTAGATTCAGACGAGACTGCAGGACATGTGGAAGCACCAATATCAAAGGATTCCATTGAAAAGGTGGAAGCAAAAAATTCAGTGGACTCGATTGGAAATGTGGAACCACCAGTTTCGAGGAACTCAGTGGGAAATACAGAAATTCCTTGTTCAATGGAATGCGAAGGAAATAAACAGCCATTAGAAAACTCAAATACCACTAATTTCAACGAAGAAGAGAAACAGGCAGACAAAGAGGGAAAGAAAGATATATGTTTTGTTTGTAATTCCAGACACAGTGTCAAAGTATGTAGTCGTTGTAAAGGAATACTGTACTGTTCAAAGGCGTGCCAGAAAATGGACTGGGGACGCCACAAGCAAGAATGCATTACGGTATCATATTTTCATTTTTTTTTTCATTATGGAAAAAAGGGATTTTTTAAAATGAACGATTTAATCGGATGTAGAGAGTGGATGAGAGGGGTATCAGCAAAGTGATACTTATGGATGTACCGACCATATGTGACTGTTGTCAAACATGTTTGTTGATAGGGAGCGTGTTCGTTAGTTCTATGTACATGACTGAGGCATAACATTCCCACCCACTTGTGATGTCTAATCTCACACATTCCAATGAACACATTCTTCTTACACACGATATCCCTGAACATTCTAAATCTGTGTGATTTTTGTGACCCAATAAACTACAGTAATAACACAGTTTTTTTTTGGTTTGTTTGATTAGGGTTTTTAACGTAGCTTTAACAATTTTTCAGTCATATCGCTACGATGTCTGCAGTGAGGCAGTTTATAGTGATGTCTAGCACTGGGGCATCATGCCGCAGACCCAGTCACATTATCCTGACACAAGGCCGACCAGGCCTAACACAAACCTCTAAATGCTTAGCGCCAAGCGAGGCAGCTGTTATACCATTTTTTTGTAAGTCTTTGGTAGGACTCGGCCGGGGATCGAACCCACAACCTCCCGCTTCCGCGGCGGACGCTCTAACCTCTAGGCCACCGGAGCGGTTAAAAACACAACAACAAAATTAAAGGTTATACAATTTATACATTTTAAAACATTGTATCCCGTTTATTGTTAATTCTGTAGAAATGCAAAACATTTCACCATACAAGCTTTAGGATAGCCCTGCTCTCTCATTGTTTTATGAAAACCATTGACTATTGTTGACATAAACAAAAGATGTAAGTACAGATCTAAGTAATTAATCAGTTAGATTCATTACAAAATTACCTTTTATGTGAAGGTTCCTTGAAACTGCAACTGTATATGGTACACGATAAATATGTATATAGTGTAGTAATGCAAGTATTTGATTTATCAATGCCACAAGACGAGTGAATCCAGAACAGTTTAAATGTGATAATCTAAGGAGTGTTTTGCTCTTGCCAGGACATTTTGATGGCGCTGCATTTTTTTTTTTTTTGATTTTTTTTTTTTTTTTGGGGGGGGGGTATGTGTGTTGCCTCTTGCAGCTTGAACTATGATTAGACCTCAATTATTACTCTGCTGGTTAGTCCTCAGGTATCAGATTGATGGTTTTTCCTTAGTGATCACTCTGCTGGTTTGTCCTCAGTTATCACTCTGCTGGTTAGTCCTCAGTTATCACTCTGCTGGTTAGTCCTCAGCTATCAGTTTGATGGTTTTTCCTCAGTTATCAGTATGATGGTTAGTTCTCAGTTATCACTCTAATGGCTAGACCTTAATTATCATTGATGGTTCAGCTGATATTTCTCACACTAGAGGTTAAGTGAAAGAATGGCAACAACATATTAAAAAGAAGATAGAACCCTTCCAATAAAGGCAAAATAAAATTTGCAAACAGTATTCATGATTACAGCTCCAGTATGCAAAATGTTTGTTTAGAATTATCAGCAATGACAAAACGTAAATAACAACGCGTGTCCCTGTCATACATTTCAAACGCAACACCTAACGGCATGGTCCTGTGGTTGGTAACCTTCAGAAAAAAGAAAGAAAATAGCGTGTGAGTTTTGCAAGCGTAAGGTCTGAATAATCTTATCGATGTTATATTTGACGCTCAACTAAAACGCATAATGAAAAACGTTTAAAGCTTATATATCATGTAACAACAACTCATCATCAAGATAATCTAATCTTACGGATAAATAAACAACTATGTGAAACGTTCGTGATTCTAACTTCATTCTCAGCCAGCATCAGAAAGAATGCATTTTCCGATCTCCCACAAGAGTGAGTTGTTGATAGTTTAAACGTTGTGAGAATTCACTGTTGGGGCTGGATTTTGGTGGTTAAAATTTTTGACGAACATCCATGCTCACAAAACGGTCACAAGTGTTGAGGTCTCAAAAGATTTCATATTGGCATATGTATATATGACAGAGAGAGGCAACCACTAGTGCAAAGCTGTAATTTTCGAAATCAAGCGGAGAGTTATATCAGTGTATGTAGCTTCGTTTGCGAATGAAGAAAAGGTAGACAGAAATAGATACTAGCAATTTTATATTCAAATCAAATGTGTTATTCATTTCCACATAGTGACCCATAATTAAATAACATCATGATTGTGTCCGCAAATGGAATACACTCCAGCCTAATTGATGTTTGCTGTGGTTTTCTACAGACGTCCGTTCTTGGACCTGTTCCCTTCATTATATAGACACAGCCGCTTTCAAGTGTCATATATCATCATCCAGCGTATCACCATATGTGCGCTAATGACGCCCAAATATAGAAATCTGGCCACCCAACTGAAGTTGATGCTACAGTCCAAAGTGTAGATAGGTACATTTTGGATATGAGATCATGGATGATATCTAACGAGCTGCAGAAGAATACTGATAAAACTGAAGTCATTCTAATTGCAACAAAAACACTTTCACATTCAGATCCTATACCTCAAGCAATAAATATCAGCAACACCAATATCAAATTACCACAGTCAATAGAAAACACTGGTGTTACTCTCGACAGTACTCTCACATTGCACTAACACGTCATGAACATGTGCAAGGATGCATATCTAGATCTAAGACGCATCTTCTCCATTCGCAAATATCTTTCAGCTGATACAGCACTTTCAACACTTGTGTGTTCCTTAGTACTTTCAACACTAGACTATTGTAACTCAACTATGTCCGGTTCGTCTCAATATCTACTCCAGAAACTTAAAAAATTTCAAAACACAGAGCACCCCCCCCCCCATCGCCTGCACCCACCCCCTCTGTACCCTACACTAGCTTGTCATTCGATCCAAAATCAAGCACAAAATATGTTCACTGCGGTACATTTTACTGACGGTCTCCAATCCAACATAGCTATGCGACCTCACCCATGTGTAGACACCAGCGAGATACTTGCGCTCCTCTTCTGAGAATCGTATACTCATTATTCTCGTTATGAAAACGAAATCATATGGACAACGTTCTTTTTGCATACCAGGGCCCAGCAACATGGAACAAATATCCCACTAATCTTAGACACAATGACACAGTGATCCCTCGTTCAAGGATGCTCATAAAACTCACATATTGCGACCGCAAGAAGAAACTTACAGACCTAATAATATCTCCTACCTTAAATATTTTCACCGTGTTTTATGTTTTCTAATTTCATAGTGGGGTTTGTTTGGTAATCATATCATTATATGTTTATTTATGTTTTAAGTGTTGTCTAATGTTGTAAAGCGCTTAGACCTAAAAATATAGTTCGATACAAAGTCCTTAGTATTATTATTATTATTATTATTATTATTATTATTATTATTATTATTGTTATTGTTGTTGTTGTTGTTAATGTTAAATTTCATGTTTTCCAGGTGGAAGGGAATATAGAAACAAAACAGTACAAGAAACAACGAGCACAGAGCAGAAATAGCAAGGCTGGTGTGATTGGTCCAGGTCCAGGTGTGTTCAATCCATTCGAATTTTTTCCATTTGGTTTCCCCGGATTACATCCAGACATGCCCATGGATGCATCACACAAAGCAACACCTAATACACCTTTTAGTGTAGTAAACACTATGGTTAGGGGTATGTATCCAATGAAGCAAATTATTGACGACTTTAACAACCTACCCGGGGAATATTTTGGTATACGTCCTCCTCCAACAAATAGAATACTACTGGCTTTCGTAACTGCTTTTCACCCTCACATAATGAGACACGGGATCATAATACGGGTAAGCTGATTTTTGAATACATATTATATTTTTATGTTTTAAGAAAATTTAAGTATGGCTATTTGAAAAACTTAGAAAATATGCAGTTTGATTGCGCCCGCATCTCAGTGTAAGTGTAAAGCTGCGCGAATTCTACACTGAGGCAGAAATTGAACGTATTAGATACAAAATGACAGGAATTTAAAAAGATCTTAAAGAAAAATATACCTTCGATCCACTCCCAGTACATATAAAGGCTTCCCTCGCTATAACGTTTATGTAAGCCGTGAAATTGCACCATATTATAGGTGATAAGTATATCATGTTTTAGGTGATAAGTGTACCGCGTTGTAGGAGATATGTGTATCATGTTATAGGTGATAAGTGTACCGCGTTGTAGAAGATAAGTATACTGTATAATAAATGAGAAGTGTAGCTTATTATATGTGAGGCTGATTATACTGGTTTATTTTACATATAAAATTAAAATTAATTGGGTCATGGACCGTGTTATATTGAAAAGCGTTTTAGTGAAGGAATTGTGTATTTATCAAAAAATATCAAAATAACCTAGATAGTGTCTAGCAGATAAACAACTTCACTTTAAAGCACACATAGTTAAAGTCTTGCTCTGGATTTTTATTTTCAGGACAAGAAAGGGGAAGAGACACACGTTTTGTTCTATCTTGATCATGACAGTCCGCTTCCATTTTTCTCTTGGAACGATATCAGGCCCGGATTCTACATTTGTTTTAAAGAGGCCTTTTTCCACGCGTTCATGGACGGATCTGTTGGCCTTAGAATTGAAGATGCTAGTACTGTTACAATCCTGAGAGTAAGATAATACACCAGTCTTGGATTTATGTTTGGATCTCTCAATTTAATGCATTGTATGCAAGTTTTCCTACCATCTATTTTCTTTTGCACCATCTATATATAACAAAGTCTTAGTTTGATTTGTTTAACTTTAAAAAAGAACTTTATTACTATATTAATAAGAATAATAGCAATTACATTACAAAGAATTTTAATTACTACATCGCAAAGAACTTCAAGTACTACATTACAAGGAACTTTAATTAATACGTTACAAAGAAAATTATTGAGTACATCACAAAGAATTTTAATTACTACATTACAATAAACTTTAAAAAAGACCAGAAATAAAACTTTTTTCCTTTTATAGATGTAATTCTCTATAAATTTTAATTAGATTGTAACGTTCATAAACTAAATATCGTAGGCTGGTATTGATTATATTGCTCAGAATATACCATGATTCCGTAAATTGCCAATTTTTGTGAGACGACATATCACGTGGTTCCGTGCCCAAATACTAGCCAGTCCCCGAATACAAACAGAAACATGGCGAGTGAGACAGACAGGAGGCGACTTGATTTGGGTTGCACATTCAAAAGTTCAATCTGCTTCCGAAATATGCGCATATCTATCTTGAATTGTGTATTAACAACGTGTTTAAAATCTGACATCAGAAAAAGTACAAGAGTAGAAAGGTGTTCATATTTCATATTTTGAAATCTAAAAAAAGCAATGTAAATTTAAAATAAATACATTGTGTGCCTTGCAAAAATGTGATAAAGATTAAGTGATGGTGCCCATGGTAAAAATTAAAAATTAACCACAATGCAATAAATTCATTTAAGAAGGATGAGGTTCAATCGTATTATGTGTAAATAACATATCCACTACATACCCTGAACACACACACACACACACACACACACACACACACACACACACACCACTGCCACCTGTACCACCACCTAAGGACTGACATCTTGAAAATATACATCTGTAAAGGTTCCCGTTAAATAGGTTGGTATGGGGTGATCCTAATATTATAAGTAATTATTACAGAAGACCCACCCTGGCTCGTTTTTGTTAGAACTTGAAGTAGTGATAGAGAGATGCAAAGCTCCGTGCCCCCAGTCAGCGATGCCGACATTTAAATTACTGAATAAACAAAACGTGAAATTAAAATAAACGACAATTTAATACCATTCAATAACAGTTAGTCATTTATCAAATGAAAGGTTTTATTCAAAACCCTTGCACTCATCTTTCACTATACCAAGTGACGGTCTATTTCATCATCTGACTTTGTGTATTAGATTTTCATCCTGTCCTGTGTTCCTACTCATCTATATTGTGTTTTCTATGGATAGGTACTCATGTCCCCCTCCAGTCAATCAACTTCTGCCTCCCTTCTTTCCTTTTCTTATCTCCCAGAGACTCGTGACCAACTGCACTAAGATATTTCCCTCTGTCTTATACATTTCATCTGGTCCCTAAAAACTTCCTGTACGAACACACAAGGACACTAGCATATTCATCTAGCTATCTAGACTCACACTAAACAACACTCTATCATAAGATATTGCCATATTTGGACACGCATTTGTGCACATCGAAATACCCATACTTTCTGATCTGGTGTACACGGTAACAACTGTTTATCATACATATATCAATAGATTTCATCACGTCGGCATATATGGATTCTAATCTTGTTAAACAAAACAATATCACATAATCAGGCGCATTTCTGTACATTTCTACAAAGTGTACACATATATCCATATATCCATGCGCTGATATATCCTGACACATGATACTCATACAAAGCATACACAAATACTCAAATGTCAATATTAACTAATGTTGCACACTGTAACTATTATACAAATTTATAATTCAATTCAACATTTGCAAATCTAGAATATCACATAAATAAATGCACGAGGTTACTAAGAATTACCCAAATAGCGGATCACAAGATTAATTCTTTACATAAACATTGCTCATATATCAAAATATGCATGTAGATAAACACTACAAATGAATCAAACACTACAAATGGTAATTATACGTACCAACGATTCTAGTAATGAAGTATACATACTGCATATACTTAAAGTACAATTACCTTGCAGTAATAAATTACAACAATCGAGCAAATAAGTCACTGACCCATAAAATAAAGTTTCTGGCCTATTTTAAATGAAGTCTGAGTAGCTTATAACATCCCGTTAAATGGTTTAGCGACAACTGTTGTTTAGTTCTCAAGATACAAGATTTAAGCTTGCGATTCCAATGGTGTCCAATCCTTGCTCAACTCCGAGTGGGTGTCGATTCACCCATGGTTTACATAATAAGCAGACACTGCCCCCTCTCTGGTAGTCTATCAAGGGTGATTTATGACCCCCACTTGATGTTCCTTTGATCCCAGCATAATAAATTCATGTCACTTACCTGTGAATGGCGTTTTGCGAAAATAAGGCGCCATTCACGAGTTCATATGGCTATGAGATACAACTGGCTTGATAACTCATTGTTCGCAAGGCTAACATTTATGACTCGGAATTATTAGCCTCAGGGTCTAGCATATACATGTTTCAATCTGGTTATTGTTCCTTACTTACAACGGAACATCCAAAAATGAAACACTGAGAAAAAGATGCTGCATTATGGGCGAACAGACTATAACGGGGACCGGCTTCTGAGTGAAACCGTATCCATTACCGGAGAGGTGTAGAAGATAATGGTTTTCATTGGTCGTAAGTTAAGCAATAGTTTTTCACACGCGCAAAACACCACAAAAAAAAAAAAACCCACCACAAATATAGATGCAAAGCAGAGATCATAAGTAATTAATGTAAACGATATAAACTTCCTTCTTATGATTTAATTACAATGTATTTTATATGTAGGCTACAGTTAGCGTATTGACAAATCTGATGGTATATACATATCTGGTATAAATAGTTTATGTACTGTACTGGTCGTTGCTGAACGAATGTTTTAGGCACTGGCCCCGGGCTGGTGACTTAAATAAACTTACTAATCCTGACTGAAATTCCACAAAACTCGGACAGTTCATACTTGTCAACTCTTGAGTCGAGAGAAAATAAAACATATTTGGGCTTTTTCCACACCTACCTCCTAATCTCGTCATATCTCCCGATTTTTGCGACGAGAACTTCCGATTATTACATTATGTTTGTCAGTTTTCATTTCTCAGGGGAAAAAACAAGCTCGACAGGCACATCACTTTGAATACGGGATGAACTCGAAATTAAGTAGAGAGCCCCTGGGTGTCCGGCTATCATATTTGTTTAGCACTGCTGGTGTATATGTTGTTCGTCCTTCGATTAGACGAGGACAATCAAGTCAGATATCTTTTATATACACCACTCATCCCTTGTCCCTTATGCAAACGAACATTCCGTACAAGAGTTAGCCTCCTCTGCCACCTGCGCACTCGCTGAATAGAACTAGCCCTTCCAACCCTCAGATGATTTTGGGGCACTCACTTGGCCTTCAGTAAATTTTCGTAACTCACACGGTTAACACTTTTCCAAAGATTTAAAATATTCAACGGTATGTCTGGAACAGGTCAAGTTTTAGTCTAGGCCTAGCATTTGCGTATCCTAGAGCTTCCAATTTTTCAGGATTCCTCTCGTAACATTTATTTGAGAAATATAATACCCACGGAGTGCTGTGTGATGTTGCTTTGAAATCGACTCGCTTGTAATAATATTTCCCTTCTTTCTTTATGTTTCTATCGTTTGGAGAAAAAAATTCAAAAAATGTTGTCCACAGCCTTTTGAAAATACACTATCTACATCAGTAAAAAATGCATAACGGCATAGTCTGAAAACTGCCAGTCGGGATGCTGGAGTCGCTACTTTGAGGTCACATCATCTAAGTAGTCAAATAGACGCGAAATGTCTGGGTACGAGGTCACGGAAATTCATTTCCTAGAAGATATGCCAATATTTAAATATTGACATTACGGTCGCAGATGATACTTTAAAAAAGATTTGCTTTTATTGTGCATTTATTATTATACTGTATTCTCATTGGTTTCTGGTCTCCTTTAATTACTACTTTACAAGATTATTGTATCACCGATACAGTGTATTATTACGTTACAAAGAACTCGTATTATTACATTACAAATAACTTGTAATACTACATTACAAAGAACTTGTAATACTACATTACAAAGAACTAGTATGACTACATTACAAACAACT
This sequence comes from Unio delphinus, assembly GCA_029339505.1. Lineage (NCBI taxonomy): Eukaryota > Metazoa > Mollusca > Bivalvia > Unionida > Unionidae > Unio > Unio delphinus. The sequence continues at coordinate 4,876,617 of JAQISU010000111.1, read as the reverse complement.
TGTATTTCAACCCTACAAAAACTTTCATTACTACATTACAATAAACTTGAATTACTAGAATACAACGAACTGTAATTACAACATTATTTGAACAATAACTAAAGTATAATGAACTTTGAAGTTAAAATGAACTGTAATTACTATATTATACCGAACTTTAATTAGTACATTAATTACAGTGAACTTTCATTACTACATTACATTCAACTTTCATTAGTACATTACAACTTTAATTAGTACATTAAAAAAAAAACTTTAATTACTGCATTACCACAAAATTAGTTATCTTACATCGAACTTTTATTGCCAGTTAACAAACCGTTATATTCTACTAAACTTTCTTCGTTTTGTGTAATATGTAAAGTCTCAGAGAGAGCTAAGAGAACAGATCATTTTGGATATAAAATAGATTCTTAGGAATTCGAAGCTCAATATGCATGTGATTATTGTAAATTTCCATTGGGACATTAGAAATTCGAAGTTATATATACATGTAATTATTGTAAAATTCCATTGGGACATTCGTAATTCAAAGCTGCATATGCATGTAATTATAGTAAAATTCCACTGGGACATTAGAAATTTAAAGCTGTATACGCACATAATTATTGTAAAATTCCATTGGGAAATTATAAATTCTAAGCTATATATACATGTAATTATTGTCTAATTCCAATGTGACATTAGAAATTCAAAGCTGTATATGGATGTAATTATTGTAAAATTACATTGGGACATTAGTAATTCCAAGCTGTATATGCATGTAATTATTGTAAAATTCCATTGAGACATTACAAATTCGAAACTATATATACATGTAATTATTGTCTAATTCCATTATGACATTAGAAATTCGAAGCTATATATACATGTAATTATTGTAAAATTACATTGGGACATTAGTAATTCCAAGCTGTATATGCATGTAATTATTGTAAAATTCCATTGAGACATTACAAATTCGAAACTATATATACATGTAATTATTGTCTAATTCCATTATGACATTACAAATTCGAAGCTATATATACATGTAATTATTGTAAAATTACATTGGGACATTAGTAATTCCAAGCTGTATATGCATGTAATTATTGTAAAATTCCGTTCTGACATTTTTGATTCAAAGCTGTATATGCATGTATTTATTGTTAAGTTTCATTGGGACATAAGAAATTCGAAGCTATATATACATACATTATTGTAAAATTCCATTGGGACATTAATAATTCCAATCTGTATATGCATGTTTATTGTAACATTCCATTTGGACATGAGAAATATTTAAATCTGCATACGCACATAATTATTGTAAAATTCCATTGAGACATTACAAATTCGAAACTATATATACATGTAATTATTGTCCAATTCCATTATGACATTAGAAATTCAAAGCTGTATATGGATGTATCTTTTGTAAAGTTCCATTGGGACATTAGAAATTCGAAGCTATATATACATGTAATTATTGTAAAATTCCATTGGGACATTCGTAATTCCAAGCTGTATATGCATGTAATTATTGTAAAATTCCATTCTGACATTATTTATTCAAAGCTGTATATGCATGTATTTATTGTAAAGTTTCATTGGGACATAAGAAATTCGAAGTTATATATACATGTAATTATTGCAAAATTACATTGTGACATTAGAAATTTTCAAAGCTGCATGTGCATGTAATTATTGTAAAGTTCCATTGAGACATTACAAATTCGAAACTAATTATACATGTAATTATTGTAGAATTCAATTGGGACATTAGTTTTTCAAAGCTGTATATGCATGTAATTATAGTAAAATTCCATTGGGACATTAGAAATTTAAAGCTGTATACGCACATAATTATTGTAAAATTTCATTGGGAAATTATAAATTCTAAGTTATGTATACATGTAATTATTGTCTAATTCCATTGTGACATTAGAAATTCAAAGCTGTATATGGATGTAATTACTGTAAAGTTCCATTCGAACATGAGAAGTATAAAGCTGTATACGCACATAATCATTGTAAAATTCCATTGAGACATTACAAATTCGAAACTATATATACATGTAATTATCGTCTAATTCCATTATGACGTTAGAAATTCAGAGCTGTATATGCATGTAATTACTGTAAAGTTCCATTCGAACATGAGAAATTTAAAGCTGTATACGCACATAATCATTGTAAAATTCCATTGGGAAATTATAAATTCTAAGCTATATATACATGTAATTATTGTCTAATTCCAGTGTGACATTAGCAATTCAAAGCTGTATATGGATGTAATTATTCTAAGGTTCCATTTGGACATGAGAAATATTTAAATCTGCATACGCACATAATTATTGTAAAATTCCATTGAGACATTACAAATTCGAATCTATATATACATGTAATTATTGTCTAATTCCATTATGACATTAGAAATTCAAAGCTGTATAAGGATGTAATTATTGTAAAGTTCCATTGGGACATTAGAAATTCGAAGCTATATATACATGTAATTATTGTAAAATTCCATTGGGACATTAGTAATTCCAAGCTGTATATGCACGTAATTATTGTAAAATTCCATTCTGACATCATTGATTCAAAGCTGTATATGCATGTATTTATTGTTAAGTTTCATTGGGACATAAGAAATTCGAAGCTATATATACATACATTATTGTAAAATTCCATTGGGACATTAGTAATTCCAAGCTGTGTATGCATGTAATTATTGGAAAATTCCATTGGGACATTAATAATTCCAAGCTGTATATGCATGTAATTATTGTAAAATTCCATAGGAACATTAGAAATTCGAAGCTATATTTACATACATTATTGTAAAATTCCATTGGGACATTAATAATTCCAAGCTGTATATGCATGTAATTATTGTAACATTCCATTGGGACATTAGTAATTCCAAGCAGTATATGCATGTATTTATTGCAAATTTCCATTGGGACATTAGTAATTCCAAGCTGTATATGCATGTAATTATTGTAAAATTCCATTGGGACATTAATAATTCCAAGCTGTATATGCATGTAATTATTGCAAAATTCCATTGGAACATTACAAATTCGAAACTATATATACATTGCAATTATTGTAAAATTCCATTGGGACAATAATAATTTCAAGCTCTATATGCATGTAATTATTGTAAAATTCCATTGGGACATTAGTAATTCCAAGCTGTATATGCATGTAATTATAGTAAAATTCCATTGGAACATTAGAAATTCGAAGCTATATATACATGTAATTATTGTAAAATTCCATTGGGACATTAATAATTCCAAGCTGTATATGCATGTAATTATTGTAAAATTCCATTGGGACATTAGTAATTCCAAGCTGTATATGCATGTAATTATTTTAAAGTTCTATTGAGACATTACAAATTCGAAACTATATATACATGTAATTATTGTAAAGTTCTATTGCTATATAGACATGTAATTATTGTTAAAATCCATTAGGACATTAGTATTTAAATGCTGTATATGCATATAATTATTGTAAAATTCCATTGGGATATTAGGAAATCAAAGCTGTATATACATGTAATTATAGTATAATTCCATTGGAACTTTAGACGAAATGTGTATTGTACATCACTGAATTCATATATGCACGTAATTATAATTCCAGTCGAGCATTGGGGAAAATATGTAGTGTCGGAATAATTTTATACCATATAAACGAAAACAATGCGTGGGTTGCCTATGTTGCCATGAATTAAAATATAAATCAAATGCAGCATAATCTTCTAATGTTAGATCCATTCACTTTGTGTGACAAAAATGTTTACTATTAAATCAGCCAACCCTCCAATTATTTTTCAACAGCAACATAAACGGAAGTTACCTATTCAAAAAAACTTCCATCTTGTGCATTGAAATAGATACTCACCAGTAGTATATGGGGACGATAGGGACTATTGGGAATGCCATTAAATATGCCCAGGGACGATATAGGGACAATAATTATAGAGACAATAACATTTGAAAAGCACCCAGGATGATATAGGGGCAAGGAGAAATTGAACTTATTGAAATTATATAAGGACAATGGGAATTTAACATAGGGCTTTCTAGGAACAGGGTCAAAGTCACTAGAAAAATAAACAAACAAACAAACAAATACAATATCATACAAAGACAAACAAAAATAGGCGAAGATAATAAACATCTTTTCCTAACTTATGAGTGGACCTGAAATGTTTCTTTGATTTTCTTCTAAGTTCTCTTCTCCCTTCTTCTTCTCCACCCGCTTATAATCTTGTCATATATATATATATATATATATATATATATATATATATATATATATATATATATATATATATATATATATATATATATTTCCCAGATGTTTCTTCTCTTCCTCATCTTCTTTCTTTCTTGCTGTCATTTTCTTCCTCTTTTATTAGTTCATCATTATTGACTTTGCTCCACTCATCACTGTCCTCATTTTTCTCTTTTCCATTTTGTCATAGATCTCATAACATTTCTTTGTCTTTCCTTAAGAAATGTATTTTCATCTTGACATTCCTGGTACTTTAAAACATCTAAGTGGCTTCAGAATTCCAATCCTCTGCTTATGTAATTCTAAACATGTGCTCCCTCCTTTTGTTTCTTATAGAATGATTATAAAACTATCCATCCAATTTATCATCGTATCTAAAAGAGCCAAGGTCAAAATAAGTCACTAAATGTTCTAAATGATATCCATGATTGCGTTAATGAAGAAAATACACACTATTGCCCACACACGTCGGAATGTATGCCTTGAAATTTCACAATATTGAATAATGTCGTCGTGGCATTTCTTCTCATGATGTCATGATGTCGTCTTCCAAAGTCGATAATCGTTAAAAATCAAAATACTCCACACAGTCATAATGGGGAAAGTAGACGGTTACCATGTGGGTTTCTGGGAGAAGACTATCGTCTGTGTTGATGACATAAGCGTGATCGTCTTTTGGCCTGCGACGAGGCGCACACAACATAATTCCAAGAAGCGGAGTAAGAAGAGGTGATAAAGCTCCCATGTATCAGTTTTATTTTTGCTTTTTTTCTATTTTTCATGAATATATAGGTCATCAACTCAATCCCGAACTTTTGCTGAAACATCTCTGTGAAATAAAGGGATTGTCGCTGAGATTCGATGCATTGGATCTTGAGTTGTCAAATGGATGGCAGGAATAGTAACGCAAGTCTTTTTACCACTGAATCAACACTGCCTTTTCGAGAAGAGAACCAAAGTTTCATTCAGATACTCGTTCAATTGTTCTTCTTGGATCATTATCATGCATTTGTCGTATTGAATTTGACTGGAATTATCGTTTTAACATCCATATAAATGTTTGTGGGTCAACGCTGTAATTTGTTCCGACAGATGTTTATCAAAAGAGGACATGAAATGTTCTTCTTGTTCTGATCATATGGACATCACAATGTTCTCTTCGATGTTGTCTTTTATGTGTTTGGTTCTACGTCCATGACATCTTCGGTCCCTATCTCCATAAGAGACACCACCATTCAAAGAGTCTTACATAGCTTCTAATAATCTAGACTCACATTTGTCACACTTGACCTCTAGCGTATTATCAAATTCTGCATACAAGATGACATTCATAATCTCCCTCATTTGCCCTTTAAATTGAATTTCCACTCAAGGTTGGCTGGATTTTAAAGGGGTGGAACTGTCCCTCGTTGCTGCATTGGTTAGGAGTGAAACCAAACGCCAAGACAGGGTAAACACCTGCATTGTCGTCGTACAAAATGCAGTGGTTGGTGTTGGTTTCTAACTGTTCGGGTGCATTGTACAGGGACAGGTACAATCTCAAGTAATTCTTCAGCTCAAAGTTAGATTCTTGAGGTCTTCGCACAAAGATTTGCGATCTCGGTTGATTTCGATACTGGACTCGTCGAAGTCCTGAAACTGGAAAGGATTTACATTGTAGGCTCTATTGAAAGCCGACATCTGGACAATATCATTGATTAAACGTTTGGGTAACTCCGCATGTCACAGATTATCTTCGATCATGGATAGCTGTATAGCCGGAATGGTGACGGTTTTCACTTCCACTCATCGTATCGGATATTTGTAAGTCGTTCTATTCAAAGTGTGAAAGATGATGTCTTTATCCACTATAGGTAACATTTCCGTGCAACGTACTTAGAGTCGGGCTTCTTAGATGATAATTTTGAATGTGGCAGCAGCAGCAGCCATCAAATGGAAAGTTGCACAGCATCAATTCAATCTTAGCTGGACATCCATTACGTTTCATTAATACTTGTCAAGCAACCGAATGTCCAAATACAACTGTTTAATCAGTTCTAAACTGCGGACCTTTTGGTGTCGTCGTTGATGCGCTGTGTTGCCGAATTCACTAAACTTGTATTGATCATTTGTCAATGCCTGTGTCTCCGTAAACCTTTTCCTGGTCCATTCTGTGTTGTTGCCAGTCCACGTTTTTCTCTGTCTACCTGTCCTTCTGCCACCACGGACGCTGCCCTGCAGGACTGTTGTGGATAGACTGTTGTCGCTTGTTACATGGCCATACCACTTCAGTTTTTGCTTTTTGACAGTTGTGAAGTCTTCATATTGGCCTACTATGCGCCTGAAGGTACCATGCACGTCTTCGTATGTGATGTGGTCCATTTAAGATATGTCAGTGATGGTTCTTTGGCATCTCATTTTAAATGCCTCGATTCTTTATTGTGATTCTGCTGTCAGGGTCCAGGTCTCACATGAATACAAAAGGATTGAGATTACCAGTGTTCTCAATAGTCATGGTTTTAGTTCATGGACAGATATTTGTGTTCCTCCAGATAGATCATAGCTTTAACATAGCCTCCGTTCTTTGCGCTGCTCGTGGCAAATTGTCTGATATTGATCCCCCTTCCGGTGATTATAAAACCAACATATTTGAACTGGCCCACTGTTTCCAGTTCCTGTTCTCTAATTGTAATAGTGGCTGCGATTTGTTTGCTACCGTTTGTCATCAGCTTTGCCTTCTCTACGTTTATCTACCTGTCAAGTCTGGAAGATGTTTCATCCAGGTTCTTTACCAAGGTGGCAAGATCGTCTTCACTGCCTGCCAGCCCATCAATGTCGTCTGCAAAGAGGAGGTTGGTGCTGTTACGCACTCCAATGCTCACTGTTCCACAGTGGTTTTCTAGAGGTTCACTCATGATGCGCTCTAAGTAGATTTTCAAAAGCATGGATGATAAGAGACAGCCTTGATCGATTCCAACTGTTATCTGGAACTAGTCCCCCACAGAACCTTGAAGATTACTGCACTGGTAGATTTGGGGTACAGCTGTTTGATGATATTGGTCAACAGTTAACCCATGTTGTACTTCTTCATTGTGGCCCACAATGCCTCGTGCCACACTCTGTCAAAAGCCTTTTTGAAATATATGCTCACATGCCATGATGTTTTGTTGATACTGCGAGTACCTGTCACACAAAACCCTGAAATTGAATATTTGTTCTGTTGTTCCGCTTCCACTCCGAAACCCGGCCTGTTCTTCAGCAATTATTTCTTCTGCTTGTTGTTTCAGTCTGTTCAAGATGATATTAAACCTCACTTTACTAGCTTGGCGAATGGAACTAACAGTTCATTAATTTAGGCACAGCTGGAGATTGTCTTTTTGAGGAGTGTCATAATCAGTGACTGGGTCCACAGTGTTGGCCATTCACCTGTCTCCCAGGTCTTATTACAGATTTGTGTTAGTAGCTCTACCACTGGGGCAACGGCAGATGATGTATTTGCTCGAGAAATTAGAGCACCCACCAATTCACGAGTCTCCTGCAGGTCGGAGTTGGTTAGCCAAAGGCTAAGGGAGTAACCATTATCAGAAAATCTGGAGTGGAAACCCTTTGGCAGCTGGACCATGTACTACATCCCCTTCTCGTAACTGCTTGGTCTGGAGAGGTATGAGACCTGCCATACGACTTTTATCCATGACATGCTAATAATGATCGACAAATCTGAATTTTGCTTTAACAGCCTTTAAATCACACTTTTTTGAGCATCCAAGTTGTTGAACTTGCCCTGTGTGGCAGGTTTCGTACCATGCAGGCATCCAGACGATTTTCTTTGGCTTCTTTTCCGTATGGCAATATATTTTCTAGGTACGTTCGATAATGATAAGTATCCGTTATAATGCTGATCAGTTTATCATTCAAGAACAAGTTCACTGATCTGAACAATATATGAGTAAACTTGTTGACGGGGGTCACTGCATCATCGGCCTTTAGATCGGTACCGTTCGTGTCGGTACTTTGAATGTTAACACTGATTAACTGCTATTCAGATCGATGTAATCTTCGAGCTTCGAGCTGTCCTTTTCGTTTCAAATTTGAAGGGAGTGGTGGCGGTGATGGACATTTCATCAGAGTCTTGAAATCTTTCAGTCGGTGCTGTTTCATCTAAAGCTTTCTGGTGAAAGAGATCAAGACATTGTAACAGTTGGCCGCACCATTCCTGTCAAATGGATGACATCCATTAACGACTGTAACTGGGATATCTCAGCCAGCTGAGGATTGAAGTAAATGCGTGGTCTTGTGTAAGGAACTAAAGTTAGCTTTTGTCCGTCCATCAGATGTAGATGTTCTTTTCACTGAAGAGGTCCCTTATACTTCCTGGTCCATTTTATATTAGACCCATCGGTAACACAACTCACAGGAGTCCTCCCTGCATTGCTGCAGCTATTGCTTTCACCATGGGGCCTATCAGGCGTAAAAATCATCGTTGTCGCACCACTTTCGTTTTCTTTTGACAAATGGGGATTATATTTTAATCATTTGGCGAGGAATGTGTTGATGTTCGGCCAGGCGTCCTTTCTGGTGTTTATACAAACATATCATTCCTTTCAGGACATTCAGACGACAATCGCACACGGTATAGATGATGTTTTTCAAGGCTATTTGAATGAGTTGTTTTCGCATGTGTGGAGAGGCTTTGTACTATACTGAAAACACGATCAATGACACAGTCCGTTTCTTGTCTTTTCTGTTGAGAAAGAAGTGGAATGGTTTCTTGAGGGTGACATCCTTTTTTATTCAAGGGTACAAATACACTGACGTCGTAAACTTTTCACACGCCCACTTATCTTATTGCTTCCTTGCTTGTAATAGACTTTGGATAATCGGTCCAGTAAAAGAAGAGTGATAAAATATCCTCCCCTTTCCAGCAACCACTTTTTATTTTGACGATTTGGGTCTTTTCTTGTGTGGACGACGTTGGGCAAGAAAGTTTTGTTGGATGTCCTTTTCTATTTCCTTTCTGAAAGGGAGAACGAGACAATTCTGGTGGTGTGCACATCTGGCTCATGACATCATCTTGCATTCAGGTGCACTGATACCCATTATAAGGCATGGGTCTTTTTATAGTGGATTGTCGGTACGTCGTATCATCTTAGTGGCAGGCATAACTCGACATTGAGAGGTTCGCAACGGACTTAATCGTGGCAGTTATTGCTTGGATACTTCCAGTAAACTCTGTCACATGAACTATTCCTCTTGGACTTTTTTGGGGGGGATAGTATTTTTCTTAGCAGCTGCGGCTACAGATAAAGAGGATCATAATGGTTTCATCGCCAGAGGAGTCAAGTTGGGTTTGGCTGGCATCACTAGTAATGTTTATGTGGAAGAAGCTGCTGATTCTGCTACTGAAGACACGGTCATGATTTAGGGATGTAATGTTGCGCCCAGGTCTATCGTGGCGGCAAAAGCTATTTTATTGGGTCTTTTCTTGGGATATTTTTTTTCTGAGGTTATGACCTGGTCTTGGCACATGTTCTCTTTTTCCTCTTGGAAAGTTTGGGCGGGGAGCTGCTTGTTTCTTGGGGGTGACTGGTGGGGCTTTTGGATGCTATTTTTAGAGGGAGCGAATGATGACAAAGTCACGAGGTTTGCTACCTCCAGGATTCAAAGTAATTTGCTTTTTGGTTTGAGTATCGATTATGAGATCTGCCAGTCTGCCAGTCGCGTCAAATCTACTTTGTATTTTTTTAAAAAGAGTTTGGTTTGATGAAGGATGTGTATGATGCCTTGACGTAATGTCGTGATGTCACAGTAAAACATATTAAGACTTCTCTGAGTCTAGCGTCTAAGACACGAGCGCGTATGTTAGGAATTTGTTCGCGACTGATGCCATATAAGGCACGAATTAATTTGACTGGAAGGTGAAACGGAATGGATGTCATGTTGACGATGTGTGAGACAGAACAAATGTGTCCAAGGATTTTGTAGTCATTTGTATCATACCGACGGGTACATGTACACTACAGACTTTCCGTCTTGGAACAAGTTGTGAAATAGATGAGTAAGAAGTCACAAATAATCGGGGGGGGGGGGGGGGATGGGTTTTAAATCAACCAGTAAATTGGTGCTAGGGGTTTGAGTAGCATCGTCGTATACATGAGACAGCCAAGGAGCTCCTAACTGTTTTGGTTAACACTTGCATTTGCGATTTATTTGTGGGACTTTTAAACAAGACCATTTAATGAGCATTAATACTGATGTTACAGCTTTTCTTTGTTGGAACACATCATGTAAATGACACTGGTATGATGATGATGCCCTTTTGGGCGTAAACAATGCTTAAATTTACTTCTTCTTCTTCTTCTTCTTCTTCTTTTTCTTCTTCTTCTTCTTCTAACATGTCGCTGACGATGACCAGATGTTCTTAACTGATGTCAGACGCGATCCCGTCGTCATGATGATCAAAACCTTCCGCAAAACATGGAATCTATATTACGTTCTCACGGGAGACTGTACGCCGATTGCCACTCGTTGTAACACCACACGATGCATTGAGGTGGACGATTGATTAAATGACTTGAATGTTCGAGCAAGCCTTGGACAATATCTGTTTTGCCTGAAAGGTTGAGTCCCGCTCTTATGATGCTAAAGGGATGGTGAAGAAATAATGCCACCCAACTAAAATTATAAAAATTTCGTTGATGACTTAAAAGTTAGAGGAAGAGGTAGCAATGACTGCAGAGGATGTCATAGTGAAGATGCTGACACTTTTGAAACGATCACAGACAAGAGTATGTCTACGTTTTTCAGGACAAGCTATTGGTAACTTTAAAATTAGCTACAAAATACTAAAATACATATGAGCCAAATGGTAATGTACATCGATAAATAACATATCGCAACAGTCACAGTGGAATACAAACAAGTTAATGCACAACATGGGTAAAGAAGTCATGATGCCCTAGGGACACTTTGTAATGTACTTGGAACCTATACACTACGCACAGTCTGACAGGTGTCCTTCTGTAATGTTCTTTAAATGACTGTACTGTACTGTACTGAATGCGGTGGTTTTCCTCGGTGTCCAATTCTTCATCTTCCGCCACTCTGGCTAACACGGGTTTAAAGGTTACAATTACCCTTGGACGTTTGACTCATTGACACACATTTGGTATACTGAGAATCTTCGTTCGTACAAGCATCGAAACCAAAACATTTTCAGTCACGTACATCTTGCCAGAGAGCATGTAAATCACAAGCTATACATAAGCATCCTCATTGGCTGAAAGTTAACGAATCTTTTTTCCCCGTTGAGGTATAGAAGTACCGCGATGAAAGTGCGTTTCTTTTAACAGAAGGAGTATTTCGTTTACATTTAAATGAACCACCATCATGACTTAGCGGTAGGTACTGTTCGTAATAGCGCACAAGGAAAATGCTGGTAAACGAAATCCCAGAACGGAAACAAGCAAATCCGTCTGTCTTCTGGTAGTTTATCAATGTCTGCCCATTTAAACGCTTTCAAATAAAACAGTCCTCTTATAGCATTCAGGTCCAGGTGGTTAAAACATTGGTGACCTAAAAGATGCAGTTGTTCTTTGTGTTTCACTTGTACTATGACGAACTCTTGATAATTGGGTTCTCTCACCTCCAGAGGCAAACCACGAATGTTCTCCTTACCATAAGAATGTCAGTCAGTGTTTAAACCCACTTTTGGGTCACTTCTAATTATCCATACTTTTATTATAAATCTTCTCCAGGTGCAAACATGTTGAATGTAGTGAGTAATTTCTGTCCACTGCCATTCCTGGAGACAGTCAAGAATGCCAATAAAATCTTCTGATTTAAATGGTATAGAGCGGAAGATTCCGAAGAACGCATACCTGATCCAGCGAAATGTAACAAGTTTGTTGACAGTTTTAATTAACTTCGTTTGAATTTCTCGACACAGATGTTCTACATTCGAAGATGGAGATTTTTCTCTGTTATGTCCCGGAGCGGATCCAAGATAAAGAAGTAAAAAAGACGAAAAGAAAGTGAAGGAAGAAAAGGAGGGAAACCTGTAACAATGAAAATGAGGAATCTCAAAAAGAGAAAGTGAAAAGAAAATAAGTCCATGAACTATTTTAAGTGATGTGTTGTGAAATGTGATTATAATTTCCACCAGATAATAGACCAGAAAGAAAAACGTAAGTGTCTCTTGGTTGTAATTTTTAACACTTTAATATTTTTCACATATTCACATATACATGTACATGATCGGGTAAAGGGAATTTTAGTTTTATTTACTTTTGGCAAATGTTGAGAGAGAGGTGTGTGACACCGAAAAAGACCGCTGAATGTTTTTTTTTTTTAAACAAACGCAGGAACAGAAGGCAATGAGCTTTAACTGCTCTATCCATTTGCCACGGCCAAGGCATATTTCTTGACTTGATATAGTAGATGATTTGGTAAAGATCACATATGTTGGTATCTCAGGTGTAGTGAAAGTGTTGACTGGTTTGGACTGTTTGGCTCGAGAAGGTCTGATACATTTATTTCAGTCTACTTAATTCTGCCAAAATGTCTTTGAGTACCGTTACCGATTGACTTTCACCGTCCTCATTCTCTCCTAGACCATGTATCTTCTCTGCTTCTTCTTCTCGCTGTTGCAGTTGAATGAGAGAAGACTTGTTATGCTTATTTTTGCTATTGCAAACATTTCTCCAAATCTTCTTTCTGTATTTGAGTCATATTGCTAATTATCTTATGTCAACAGAAAATTCGATTTGAGTCATATTGCTAAATAAAATATGTCAACAGAAAATTTTATTTGAATCATATTGCTAATTATTTAACACCAATAAAAGATGTTTATTTGGCCATATTGCTAATTCTGTCACGTCAAAAGTAAATGTATATAACAAAGTATGCCCTCTCAACAGTAAACCTGAATCAAATTACGAATTATGCCACAGTAATAATGTTTTCCCTTCATGTTGCAAATTTATTTAACGTTACCGACAATGAAATGAAAGGTACCAGAAACGTTTTTCCGCTTTAAAATAGCTTTAATCAATGTTTTGATGGTTTTGTATGTTCATAGCATGGTGATACAAACGCGGAATATGTGGGTTACCAAACTGCAGACTATTCTGTCTCTTGCAAATTACATCTCTTCCTAAGTTTATTGAACTAGTATTATCTTTGAAATGCTTTCTTCTAAAGACCAAGAAATTCTCTAAATCATGAATCGTTTCATTGATCTTCACTCACTGAATTTGTAGGTATACTGAAAAAGCCGTGGCATTGCAAGTTTTATAAGGCATTTGCAGCAAATATAATTTGTTCTTCTCATACGTCGTTATATTAAAATTAATGCAACAATACATACATACATACATACATACATACATACATACATACATACATACATACATACATACATACATACATAAGTAGTTGTATGAAGTATTGCGCCTCTAACGTGAATTAATATTAGCATACAGAGTTACATGGAATAGTAAATATGGTCTCTAACGTACATTCCTATGTTAAAAGTTGTCAGTATTGCAAGATCAAGATGGCAATGGTGTTATATCCTCGATGTTTATAGCCGCAAATGGATGAATATTTACAGCCTCAGATGGTAAATTAACATTAGGTCGTACATAGGAGGCAATAGTGATGCTGTATATAACCACATAAGCATAAGAAGTTATAGCTTCAAACATACAATCCAGTGGAAATGTTGAGTACAGTTTGGTCACGGAATGTGTTTTGAAAGCCTATGAATTGGTATTTGCGGCATGTCGACATAGGTTTCGAAATCGCCGAAAACAATAGAAGAAAAAAACGAAATTGTCCAAAGAAATGTGAATTATGCTAGTGGAAAATAACAACAATTTTACTTTTGATGTGCATAGAAAAAGATAAAATAACTCATGTTAGTCATACTGACGTCATGACTTACCTTGATCAATGCCAGGTAGAAGCTATTTCTTAAGAAACCAAGTGTCATCTGACAGTTTACCTCTCAACAGATTCTTAGTAAAACCAGACTTTTTTAAGCGAGTACTTAAGAAATGTCAATCTAGCACAATATACAAATCAAACATCTGATAAGATTGATCAGAAATTATTATTTCTTCCAGGCACACTTATTGCAAGAAAACATGCCTTGTTATGGATGATTGCTTATAGTTAAATTAATAGGTAACACAATAAATACATAGCTTTTCCAAATCCTCTTGTTTCTCCGATGTTAATGTTATCGTCATTAAATACATTTGTTAGGTCAAATAAACCGCAGTCTGATTGTAATATGCCGAAGGGATATGAATCACTTAATGGTGATTTGACCATTCAGATCTCCCTATTTAAATAAATAAAGGATACAGAAGCTTTTTAGATTCTTTTGCTATACTTTGCCTTTGTCTGAGAATCTTCTTCTTCTGAAAGTGTTCTTGTTCAGGGATTATAGTAAGGTTTTATTAAAATTTCATTTCATAATGTTTATCTATCATCAGACTTACTTTCTGGACCAGTGACTATCGGAGCTATATTTTCTTTCCCCATTGCTGGTGTTCTATTATTGCTAGGCAATGACTTAGCCGTATGTAAGGTTCGGATCGATCTACTTGTAACTGATAAACTTTATTTCGATCAAGTAGTTGATCCGTTTGATTTATACACAGCTTGTGCAGTTACTAGATTTATGGTAAAAGAGCTCCTAAGAATGAAGTATATTGTGCAATTATTAATTTTAACCGACACTTGTATCGATCAGCATTAATATAAGTTCTCATTTACTCATGTTACTGATTAATCAAAAGGTATTAATCATTGCAATCCTCGTTTATCTACTAACATGATGAATCCACTCCCACAAAAATGTTTGAAAACGGAATTTGAAAATTTGTTGGAGAATGACTTTATTGAACCAAGTAAATATAACCGGAGATTGCCGTGTATTTATGAGCCAAAACCACATAATTATTTCCGTATGTGCACTGACTACACAAAAAGTGAGCGTAGCCAAACGGATTCATTTTTAATATCATGGAAATTGATTGTATTCACGGAATTGGAAATGCAAAATATGTCGCCACATTTGACATGTAAGAAGGGTTATGGCATATTCCGCTTGTAGAGAGAGCTAAAGAAATTTCGGCCTTTGCAACTACGGTTGGATGCAAAAGTGATCTCATTTGGTATTGAAAATTCCCCTTCAACATTTCAGCGCTATTTAACGACAATTGGTACAGATGTCCGTGATGCGTACATAGACGCCGTCATTATATGCATCAACTGCTAGAAAGATATATATACAATCTGGAAATTTTGTAATAATTGATTGAGGAGAATTTTACAATTTAAGTAAAAGTGGGTTTTGTTGAGTTTTTCTCGCGAGTTTGGGACATATTGTGAAATACAGTAAAGTGAAGCTTATAGAAGCTAAGGATAAGGCCAGATCTTAATTGTGCCTATGCCTGTTTGTAAGAAGCAACAAATGCGAATTTTGGGTATAGTTGGAAATTATTTTAAATTTTAGATAATTCCATAGTTGCTGAGCCCCTTTCCAATTTTGTGCATAAGACAAAGTTGTATTGGTTTGACAAATGTCAAAAGGCGTTTTATAAATTAAAGGTAATACTTAAAATGGACTCTTTCCTTTCCAGATTTCAAATAATTGTTTAGGACCTCTTTTAATGCAAGTGACATAGGGCTAGGTGGCGTATAAATATAGGAAGATAAAGATGAAGTTTACCAACCAGTGTGCTATTTCTCTTAAACATTAAACAAGTACCATAGAAAGTATTCCAAAATCTAGGAGTGCTTGGCATTTCCTTTGCTTTTACAACACTTTGAATTGTATTTTTAACTCCGCTCCTTCTCCGAATAGTGTATTCATTGATCATAACCCCCTTACCTTCATTGAACAAAAGTGAAAAATAAAAATCAGATTTTTAGAAGGAGTTTGATATTGTAAGATTACATTGACATTGAGCACATCCAGGGGAAATGTAATAGCTGATGCAGTTTTATGTGTATAGGAGTTCTATATTGCTTTATTTTGTATACATTTTTGAACATCCATGACACGTTTTCCTGTGCAATTTCATTATCATTTATGTGCTTGATTAGTATGGAGAAAGAAAGCTGGCTTTATTGTCATGATTTTTTTCCCTTATGAGGTGTGTGTGTAGGTATATATATATATATATATATATATATATATATATGCAAAAGTCTTTTTATTTGTATTCTTGGTTGTAAATTGTTGTGATTATCTATACAAAAATTACATGCAACGATTCTCCTTTAAGATATTAAGGAACTTAAAATTGCATATGATCTATAAATAGATGATTACAGTGACACTACCAATACAATTATTAGTAAATATATTTACAAGTTTTGGGCTTTAGCCAATTAGACATGTTGGTCATGTGGTATCTTAAAATAATAAGGTTAATTCCCAATGGATGTGTTAAATGATGTGTTGCAAATTTGTGATTTGTCATGTAGATAGTTTTCACCCTTTTTGATAGCATGTATATAAATAAGTACATGTAGCTGGACAATTGTAGTCATCATTTTGTGTTCTTGTTATAACATCTAGTCTATGGCAGTGTTTTATGTTGCATTTAGATATTATCTGAGAGCAAAAATATTTGGATTTTTTGGTGCAAATAGGAAGTGTTCAGTTAACTATGATATTCTGGAACTAGTGTGAATTATTAAAAGGTGTTATGGACAATGCATTTTCGATGTCACTATTCTTAGGAGACCAGTACATTTCTGGTTCTGAAATTTATATGAACATTTCAATCTCTTGGACATTATTTATTCATGCTGTACTCAACATATATATTTAAATGTCAAGGTTCTATCAAAGAATGTGTTTATGCTGTATATTATTTCTCAACTTAAAAATAGCTTTAGACAAAATGTGGACACCACAACCATTCAATAATATAAGAATGTTATCTTAAAAGCAAATTAAAATTTTGAAGATATCTTTTCTTTCACTAGATGATGTAGATATAATAATGAAATTATATGCAGTGAAACATATCAAAAACAAAAGCCAGTGTGATATAATCATATTTAGGACTTTTCTACTTCCAGTTAATATATTTTTCAATGTTGATTTTGGTTTATTCAGAATTGGGTCTTTTGAATTTTTATTTATTTCCTTTAAAAGTGTAGTAAAGCTGCTTTGATAAAACAAAAAGTACAATTTGCCAAAATTCAAAATGCTTTATTTTATTTCAGTTCATCAAGGGGTGGTAAATATTTTTGTGAGGGCTAATACAATGAATCAAATAAAAAGACATAACTTTATACTGTTTTATTGATGATGGGGTAAAGGCTAACAAAGGTCTCAAACCACCCCTCCCAAGTGAACTGTTCCTCTGTACAAACTTCATTTCAATCTTTCATGAATTTAATGTTTACAGAAAGAAGTTCCATCACATAGTGGGAGAAAACCAAATACTTTCATCAAGATAAGACTTGATTTCTATATGCATTACTTGTACCCCCATTTGCAAACAGTACTCACCCCGATCTGCAGTTACACAATGCTGCCTAACCAGAGTTTATGCCGCTTCCTTCAACAACAGTTCACATCTTGATGTATTGTTACAAATTGGTAATTCCAATTCAAGGCGACATTCTCAAAATGACAATATATACTCGGATCTGCTTGCAAATCTGTGCTCTCATTATAAGGTGCTTTAGTTTAACACTGTCCATTTATAATCTGTGTATGGTCATAGATTCCATCTCATTATATAACTGTATAATCTGTGTATGGTCATAGATTCCATCCTATTATATAACTGTATAATCTGTGTATGGTCATAGATTCCATCCAATTTTAAAACTGTATAATCTGTGTATGGTCATAGATTCCATCCAATTTTAAAACTGTATAATCTGTGTATGGTCATAGATTCCATCCAATTTTAAAACTGTATAATCTGTGTATGGTCATAGATTCCATCCAATTTTAAAACTGTATAATCTGTGTATGGTCATAGACTCTATCCTATAATATAATAGTAATAGTGTGTACATGTATAATGTACCCCAGTATAAGGTTGTAGTTGGTGTTGTAGGGTTTAATGATATTTTCAGCACAAAATAGGCTATACATGGTGGCCAGCATTAATGGTGGAGAAAGAACCTGAGAAAAAACCATAAAAGAATCATCCACCCATGAGAAGCTACTGGCAAGTTTTCTCACATACCCACATTTGCCAAATCTGAGACTCAAACCGATGCATACTGAGGTGAGATGGCAGTAATCCGTAATGGAGAGTGCTTTAGACCACTCGAGGCCCCTCCACTAGTCAGAGAGTAGTGTATATGACATGATTACCAGCTGGGAATAGTGTACACATCACCCTTACATGTTTGGAGTAGTGTATATAACATCATTAAATTCAGGGAATAATGTATACATCACAATAAACACCAAGGAGTAGTGTATACATCACCACTGCAACCAGTGAGTACAGCATACTTCAACATTACAATTAGGGAGTAGTGTATATAACAACATTACAATCAGATAGTAGTGTACACATCACCATTAAAGTCAGGGAATAGTGTATATAACATTATTACAGTCAGGGAGTAGTGTATATAACATTATTACAATTGTGGTTGTATAACAGCAATAATGTGAGAGAAAGCAATGTTTCGCCTTGTAGTGTGAGAGTAGTGTATCTATCACCTTTACAGACAGAGTAGTGTATAATAACATCCTTACAATCAGGGGCAGTGTGTATATAAAATAAAACCCCACTATAACACACTTTTATATAACACAAATTCAGATAAAGGATGGTCATGTCATGTCTCCATTGTCTTCAAGAAGTGCAAAGTTTTGTGTCAAAATAACGAATATTTTGATATACTAATCTTGCAGTTAATTAGTACACATATTGCTATGTAATTGCTGAATGTGTACCAATGCATGGGTCTTTGAATAACGTAAAATATTAAATATGCAATCTCTGCTTATACTATTTCTCACCTAGCATGCATTGATTTAAGATGTCAACTCCAATGAAGCACATAGTTTTGCACCCATTCCTACATTGCACCCCAACCCCCATGTAGTTAGAACCTGAGGAATAAGCATGCATCATTTCCTTCAGTTAACTGGCTTGTTTACTTACATCATGGTACAGTACATAGCAGGGTGCCACTATGTGGTGATATAGTGGGATTTCACTATAACAGCATTGTGGGGAGGAAGTAGTCACAACATAAAAGTACGGGAGTAGTGTATATAACATTATAATAATGGAGTAGTGTATATAGCAAGATCCTAGCAAGGGAGTAGTGTATGTAAGGGAGTAGTGTACATCACAGCATTAAAGTCAGGAAGTAGCGTACATCACAGCATTAAGGTCACAGAGTAGTGTATGACACACCATTAAAGTCATGGAGCAGTGTATGACACAGCATCCCAAGTCAGGTAGTAGTGTATGACAACAGATCTGTGTACTATTTAAATTTGGGAGTGTCTATCAAACTGCAAAATATATTCATTCATACCAAAATATTGATTATTATTACTTAACCTTAATACAAGGATTTCTTATCAGAAAGACAGAATGATGAATCACTACATTAATACCATATATGATGATCTTTTAAATACAGTATCCAACATTTCTAATGACCTTCATGTTTATAATTTATACTTCAGAGATATATCTGTAATGTTTATAATTATTACTCATAGATATTTCTATAATGAAACTTACATAAGAACTCATTTTACATGACATTTACAACCAGAGCGGAACATTTTTTATGTGCCTTGCTGAGAAAATAAAACTGAAATCATTTAATTCATAAATATGTTATGACAAGAACACAAATGCGACATTAAATGAACTAAAAAATAAAGCAATAAAAGGTACAAAGGCGTTTGATAAGAAAAACTGCTACATCATTCAGTAGCATTATTTTTGCTACATTTCTTTGATGCCCTGGTCATTTCACTCGTACCTGAATTACAACATAATTTAGAAGCAACATTAGGGTTATTATTGCTTTGGTGGGTTTAAGGCTGTTTTTCAGCCCATGATAGGGGAAATATGGCTGCCATTATATCTGGTAATGGAAAAACACAGCAAACCCCCAGAAAGAACCTTTATCAAAGGGAAACTACTGGCAAGATTTCTTATCAAGGGGAAACTACTGGCAAGATTTCTTATCAAGGGGAAACTACTGGCAAGATTTCTTACATACCCATTTTGGCTGAGACTGAAACTCTACGCCAAGTGGACAGAAATGAGATGTCAGTGACCTGTAAAGATATGTACTTTAGACCACATGGCCACCCGAGGCCATAATTTAGCAAATTTTACTCAAATGTTTTGGCCGTTTCCTTCATAACCTGAAGGCAATAGAGTTTAGTAGCATGATTCTGGGTATATTACACAGATGGCATGGCCATTTTACTCGCACCCTAAACAGCAATGATGACCATTTCCTTTGGCAATATGTCCGGATATTATTTGTGTTTAACATATACCTGAGATGAAAATGCTCCACGATGAAAAGAATCAGAAATAGGGAGACAATCATATGCAAATTGATTAAGGAAATTCAAGGTGAACATGTCTTTTATAATAAGATGAAACCAAGGATACATGTTGCTGAACTAATTCTTCCATGCATAATTCTCTGCAATTTCTTCATCTAAATGCATAAAGTGGAAGTCACTAATTAACAAAGATTGCTTCTAATGGCAAACTCTCAGGACAATTTGAACCTCCATCCCATTCAGTACTTAACTTTGGCAAGCCTGATGAGTCATCGGTACAATTTTATTAACATTCATTGAGAACTCAGTTTAGACTGGCTTTGTATATCAGTAACAATATTCCAAACATGCCTGGTAAAGAAGCAGTAACCAATCAAACTGACAAACCAGTGTATCATTGCAGGATTACCATCCTATTCTTCTTTCAAGTTTCTTAGTTCCCAGCTCTAAAGTAATGTCCCCAAATGCCATGAAGAAATTGGAAGTCCACAATCTGTTGAACATTTTCATCTGTGCATAAACATGAAACGCATGAATGAAATGTGATAATGAGATCATAAAACAACATACATTGATTGGTTGTACAAATGAAGGTAAATACATGTTACAATAGAAATTTATTTAGCAGAAATAGTGTTAAATGTGTCAATAGTCCAAGAACCAAGCATTTGTTGATTCAGAATCTAAATACAGCTACTGAAAGCTACCTTTTCCAATTGTGACTCAGCCTAAGTCTGTCAATGAAGTAATATGGACAAAATTTAATTTATTAATGCAATAATATTTAAATTGTTGGAATTTCTATATTTTTTTCAACAAGTTCTGCAGTATAATATGACACATGAGCAAATGCTAGTTTTGTAAGATAAAGCACTCCGCCCCACTTTATGGCCCTTCATTACAACACAGATTACTCTTATATGGCATGATGAATAATCCCATGTTATTTCATACAATTATATAGTTAATATGGGGAGTACTATATGTGGCTTCCACTGACATCACTACAATGTGGGATTACACTGTGGCTTCCACTCACATCATTATAATGAAGTAGTACTCTGTGGTTTCTGTTGACATCATTACAACAATGAGGAAGTATTCTATAGTTTCCATTGTCATCATTTTTATAATATGGGAGTACTATATGACTACCACTGACATTATAATGAGGTAGTACTCTGTGTTTTCTGTTGACATCATTATAACAATGAGGAAGTACTCTATAGTTTCCATTGACATCATTACAACAATGAGGAAGTACTCTATAGTTTCCACTGACATTATAATATGGGAGTACTATATGACTACCACTGACTTTATAATGAGGTAGTACTCTTTTTTTTCTGTTGACATCATTACAATGACGAAGTACTATATAGTTTCCATTGACATCATTACAACAATAAGGAAGTACCATCTAGTTTCCATTGACATCATTCCAACAATGAGGAAGTACTCTATAGTTTCCATTGACATCATTATAACAATAAGGAAGTACTCTACAGTTTCCATTGACATCATTATAACAATAAGGAAGTACTCTATAGTTTCCATTGACATCATTATAACAATAAGGAAGTACTATATAGTTTCCATTGACATCATTCCAACAATGAGGAAGTACTCTATAGTTTCCATTGACATCATTATAACAATAAGGAAGTACTCTACAGTTTCCATTGACATCATTATAACAATAAGGAAGTACTCTATAGTTTCCATTGACATCATTATAACAATAAGGAAGTACTCTATAGTTTCCATTGACATCATTATAACAATAAGGAAATACTCTACAGTTTCCATTGACATCATTACAACAATGAGGAAATACTCTATAGTTTTCATTCACATCATTATAATATGGGAGTACTATATGACTACTTCTGACATAACAATGATAGTACTCTGGTTTCTGTTGACATCATTATAACAATGAGGAAGTAATCTATCACTTCCAATCACAACAGTATAATATGGGGGTACTCTAGGACCATATTGGCATTATAATGAGGGACTACTGTGTGGCTTCCATTTACATCATTACAATGAGGGAGTACACTTTGGCTATCACTGACATCATTATCATCAAGAAGTACTATATCAGGCTAAATACATTATAACATTAGTAAAACTTGTGTTTACACAAAGGTTAATTTCTTCCTTAATGATGTCAAGTATTTACAAACTTATGTCTACTGGAATATTATCTTGTACAATAAATTAATAATTTATTAGGATTACATTGTAAAATCAGATTGTACAGGTGCCCATGTCTTTAATCAGTCATCTAAACACTATCAGTATGAACAAAAACTTGTGCAGTTTCTTCACATATATACATGAGACAATTCATGATATTACTAGATATACACAAACTGATATAAATTTTAATGATGAATTTCAATAATTTTTACTATCTTGTCTTACTAACATGTAATAAATGTCCAAGTACAACTTAAAGCTAATTTGATACATCTAAAATCATACTTTCCTTTCTCACTGTGTTTTAAAACCAAATGACATAAAAAATATTTCTTATGAATGTACACAAGTCTTAATGAAATGCTATGCAGAAGATAATCTGGTTGACAACTAAACAAAAATTTATTGTCTTGCTCCTTTTTGTCGATTCATGTTTGCCAGCATCAGGCTTATGTAGGAGGTCAAAAGGTCATCCATTTTGTACCCCTAAAACAAGAAAGGTAATTAAAGGAATGACCCAAAATTCGGTATTAACATTCTAACATTTAAGCAACAATTAAAAAAAGACATAATCTGGCAGATATACTTTTGAAAACAATCATATATGTGTGTAAATAACAAACAGTAACAGCTTCACTCTCTATCTCTAATTTGGTCTTAAAAGAGAAATATCAGTAACAAGAATTTTATGAAAGTTATTTTTATAAAGATAACATTTTGTAATAGGGTGAATTTTTCAAATTCATTCACATGATATCTTGCCCTTTCTGTAGTCGTAAACCAGAAATACCACTGACAGGTATATCATACATTGTACATTTAAAAATAAACAGGACAGGTATATCATACATGGTACATTTAAAAATACATAGGACAGGTATATCATACATGGTACATTTAAAAATACATAGGACAGGTATATCATACATGGTACATTTAAAAATACATAGGACAGGTATATCATACATGGTACATTTAAAAATACATAGGTCAGGTATATCATACATGGTACATTTAAAAATACACAGGACAGGTATATCATACATGGTACATTTAAAAATACATAGGAATTGTATATTTCATAAGTTGCATGCAAAACCATATGTTTCACCTGATCCTATCCAGTAATGCTTCTCAATGTTCCACCATTTGAACGTTTCAAAAATTCAACACAAAACTTCAAGACTGATAGTCATGCCATCACTATGGAAACAGGCTTTTACATTAGGTATTTATTTGTCAAATTTTTTTGGTTCTGCTACTTTTATTTCAGTGTGTTTTAAAATTTAATGATAACAGAAGTCCTAATAATTACTTATTCGCAATTCTCAGGAAAAGAAAATAACAGGATGAATTTAATCAACTCTGACATAACAGCAAGTGAATTATGCTTACCAAGGAAGTTTCACACAGCAGTTTGCTTCCCCTGACCAGGTTTCCTATCGTCATGTGGAAGTAAGTATTGCCACTGCTCCAGTTGGATATTTTGTTAAATGGGTGGGTTGCTAAGATATCCTTCAAAAATAATAATTTGTTTTAAATTAAAACATGAATTTAAAATTAATTATTGTGATTAAATATTTTAATCATTTATAAAACATGACAATTAAGGAAAATCTATATGTGGAAATTCTCTGAACCTTACAAACAGATATGAATTGCTTTCTATCTCACGGATGTTTTCATCTTAGGAAAACTTATTTAACAAGTATTGTACTCCTTCTTTATAACATAAAATTCACAAAAGCATTGAAATGATCAGTGTTAAAAATAAGACTAACTTATGCCAAGGTCAAGTATAGCTATGCTGTATTATAATAATTGTAATAAACACACCAATGTGGTTTTGTTTGACACCACAGTGTCACTGGTGTTTAACTTAAAGGAATTCTATCCCAGGGCATTCCATTACCACCAGACTTCTATTTTCAAGACAAATATTTAAGATTTCTTTTGCTAAACAAGCCTTATTGGAGTGGGGGGGGGATGATTGGACTTTCGTGTTTATTGTCTGTTTTCAGTAGGTATCAAAATAAAAGAAAAAGAGAATCAAGTATTAGTAGAAACAAAACTTTATCAATTTAAAGGAAGCCATGACCATTAGGTTTCTGAAGAGATCTTACAGTCAGTGACAATTTACTGTAGCATAAAGCTGAATATGTTGATGGTGTTGCTATGGATACATCTCATGTATCTCTTAATGACTGAACTTTGATATACCTTGGTTTGTGGGTTGATGAGATTAACTCCATTCTTGTTGATTGCAATCAGTAGGATTTCAGGATATGTTGTCTCAGTGGTTTGCTGAAATGTAAAACAGATGCATGACTCAAAGGGAATGTAATCTAATACATGTTCTTAAAAATCCAGACATACAATACACAAGTAAAAAAGATGAGATAAAGGGTACGCGTGCATTTTGTAGCATTAAGAAGATTTTAGGCATCCATTTATTTACAAATTTAATACAAGATGATTGTTAAAATATCTTTCCACTAGTCAAGGGTCATTAGTTTTCACTCAGTACTTATGGAGCTGGAATTGTGACCAAAAGGATGCAGTGTTAATTCCCACCATCAGAAAATCCATGTCCCAAATCAAGTCAATCAATTTGTAGCATCCGTGAAAATGTGCACAACTCTGGTTGAATGTAGTTTTAAAAAAAATGTGTGATTACCTTAACTTCAAAAAAAGCTGATCCAAATGTTGGCCAGTGGTATATGACCTTCAGGAATTCTATTTTGGCATCTTCAGGACTCATGGCGCCATCTCCATTGTACTGCCCAATGATATTCTGAGATGTTGGAGAATAAATACTCATTACAATGTTGTTGTGAGAAGAAACAAAAAAAAGCAAATCAGAACATTTCTTACAAAAATGAAGGCTACAAAGAAAACAAACTGCTTCAGATAATCCAATTTTTGTTTCACGTAAAATGCAAAGAACATAATTTCTTTAAGGTTTGATTTTAAGTATATCTGTAAGAATAATTTTAATTTCTTTTCCTCAAATTTCAAATTTATCTATGCAAAGTACATATCTACATTGATTCTGTAAATGTTTTCACCTGTGAAAGAAGTACATACCTTTGACTTCATTTAGTCGCTTCTAGTTATACAATAAAATAACAGTCAACATAACTCTCAAGTTTTGACAGCTGTTAGATGTTCTGATTTAATTTTGGATTTAATTTAAAGAAAGTTATAACAGTATGTCCGAGATAATCTAGGCAAAATGTCAAGTTTATAAAGTTCACCATTTAAAGTCATTCTGCCATAGTGAAAAGCAGTTTCTCTGAGCAGCTTCAAAATCTCACAGCCTCACCAAGTGATTCTCGGAGTAAACTGCACACATCTACCCACCTTGCCGACTTGTTCCTTGTGTACCCTCATGATATATTTTCATCTTCATTACCTCTTATGTAGTTTAATGACATTGTTATGTATGTTTTTACCAAACTAAACTTTTGGCAACAGTGAACTGGTAAATCTATGAATAATTACTAAACTTGGCATCACACAATGATGTTGAAGCTACAGTTGTCATGACATCCATTTTCCAGGCAACTAACATGAATGCTTGAAACTAATTGACCGTAACTTACAAATTAATCACTGAATATAATCAACATGGAACTAAAAAAAAGAATGTTGTCCTTTTAAATAAAAATACAACACTGTCTAATATAATGTTCAAAATAATGACAGTCATTATACAAAATATTATTTTATATTTACCCAAAAAAAATCATTTTACAAAGATTATGGTATATTTAATCATATCCAATCATACAAATATTATTTTATATTTATCCATATCCAATCATCTATCATACAAATATTATTTTATATTTACCCATATCCAATCATCTATCATGCAAATATTATTTTATATTTACCCATATCCAATCATCTATCATACAAATAGTATTTTATATTTACCCATATCCAATCATCTTTCATACAAATTATTATTATATATTTACCCATATCCAATCATCTATCATACAAATTATTATTATATATTTACCCATATCCAATCATCTATCATACAAATAGTATTTTATATTTACCCGTTTCCAGTCATCAGGAGACTGGATTCTCACTGAGTCTGCTGGTAGCAACTCCTTTAGCATCCGTCTGTAATGATACACATGTTAACTCATGAACTTTGATTTCTCAAAAATGCAACAGAGAAATCAAGCTGTTTTGCTAGCCTTACATTTTTTTCTCAGACCAGTCATCTCACTCAAGGCATCCATGCGCTCAAAACTACCCCACCCCAAAATAAAAACCTTGTTGACTTTTGCTGTGCCTGACAATTGTTCTAAAACCAAACAACACCAAGAAATATATAACAAAAAGACATAGTAACTTAAGGTCAATCTATCTTTAAGAACACACCATACAAAATATTTCTCTCAAGACACATTCACATATGACATCAAATTGTTAAAGGTATTCTGCTAGTTAGTTTCACACAGTATGGTCAGTTTTATCCTATATGCAGGCCTAACTCAGTACAGTTTCAGGTCGGCAACATTAAATGTAGCTAAAACCACCTAACTAAATTTAAATACTTGTGTGACAAATTATTTACTTTAGTATTAGCTACATTTAATGATGCTGACCTGAAAATTGACTTTGGAACAGGTAGGATAAAATTCTCAATGTGGTGTGGAATGAACTATGACAGAAAACACTGATCCATGCACTTAGACTAAGGCCTACACACTTCACAGCCTCAAAGAGAGACAAATAATATAATCCCTTGACTGGAATTTCTTGTTTCGGTCCATAGATTCTATTATTCAAGAGATAGTCAGGCTATACACATTACCAGCCACAAAAACACCAACTCGTTCATAAATTACAGAAAACTTGGTGACAGCCAGAAATGTGTTATGTCAAACATTCTTTCTGCTAATTTTTGTAAGCATTTGTAATTTTACCTTGGTTGATTCAACACATACCTACAATTTTTAATGACAAATAATGCACTTACAAGAAGGAATCATTTATCCAGTCATACATTATTCCATATGCATATTTCACTGAAGCACTTGAATTATTTCCAAAATAGAAAAAGTAATTTTCATAGAAACTGTTAACTTGAAAGTTCAGCACATTGATATCTGCTAGGGTCCATATTTGGAGGGTCTTTCATACATGTGAGTAATTTATACAATCAATATTAATTACAACACAAGTATGTCACAAAGAGTTTCCCCTCCTCGAAAGAAAAGGAGAGGTATGTAGTGACACAGCCACATGTAAATATGATAGTGACAGAGATCACTAATTACCCATGAATAATCTAATGCAACATGTTATTCTTCGTTACAGCTTGTACTAAGTAAAACTACAGTAGAGTCGTGTACCCAGTATCATTTCATTATATACAGTATAACTTTTCAAAATTGGAACTGATAAAAATGAAACATTTTCTTGTAATAAATATTAATTATTTATTGTTAATTTCATATAACATCCATATATTAAATATGATAATACCCCATTACTATGTGACATTTTATGTGGTTTTTTTCTTTGCTCATGCACATAAACTGTGTACTTTGGATGTAATGGTCACACCACATTCCTCCACATCCAAACATATATATATATATATATATATATATATATAAGCCAATACTGGGATTAAATCAACTTGCATTCTCGAAAATAAAACTATATATTTCATGATACAATCACCGATATAATTTTAACAGCTTTTCTGTTTTTAAGTTTCCACACCTAACCTAGGTGTGGAAATGGAAATAATATACCAATATATTGTGGATTCTAATGTTTCTAAAAGTTACAAGCTATACTGGTCAAGTCATTTTGGAGATGACAATTTAATTAATGCCCAACTTATACCTATATCTAATACTCAAGCTACATAGATGTTGAAAGCCCAAGTTACACAAATGTTTAATGACCATGGTACATAGATATTTAATGCTCAATTTACATAGATGTTTAATGCTCAATTTACATATATATTTAATGCCCAAGTTATATAGTTGCTTAATACTTAAGTTACATAGATATTTAATGCTCAAGTTACACAGATGTTTAATACCCAAGTTAGATGTTTGATGCCCAAGTTACATAGATGTTTGATGTCCAAGTTGTTGTTGTAGTGTTTAATGCCATTTTTCAGCACACGATAGGCTATACATGGCGGCCAGTATTAGTGGTGGCGGAAGAACCCGGGAAAACCCCGGAAAGAACCACTGACCCACGAGAAGCTACTGGCAAGCTTTCTCACATAACTACATTAGCTGAATCTTAGACTAGAAGCAATGCAGATAGAGGTGAGATGGCAGTGATCCATAACAGAGAGCACTTTAGACCACTCGGCCACTCGGGAAAACCTATGTCCAAGTAACAAAAATGTTTACTAACTGGACCCTGTCCTGGAGAACAAAGTTGCATAAGGATCAATAAAAAATCTGAACAAAAACATAAAATCTGTGTCTGTGTGTTTTATATTTTTAATGTAACTGTAAAACAATTTCAGTCATATCGCTTCAATGTCAGCAGTGTGACAGTTTACAGTGATGTCTAGCACTGGGGCATCATTGTGCAGACATGTAGCATGCTGTTTCACCAAGTAACATTATCCTGACACCAGGCCAACCAGTCCTAACACTAACCTATTAATGATGAGTACCAAGCCAGGCAGCTGTTAGAAACATTTTTATATCTTTGGTATGCCTTGGCTGGGGTTCAAACCCATGACCTCCCACATCTGACAAGGAATGTAAAACTTTTGCTTAAAATTTTTTCAAGGTCAAAAATAAACACTATTCTGAGCCTAACATAATTGTTATAACTTTTAGTGCATAATATGATTGTTATAACATTTAGTGTTTAACATGACTGTTATAAAAGTTTGTGCTTTAACATGATTGTTATAACATATAGTGCTCAACATGATTGTTATAACATTTAGTGCTTAACATGACTGTTATAAAAGTTTGTGCTTTAACATGATTGTTATAGTATTTAGTGCTTAACATGATTGTTATAACATTTAGTGCTTAACATGATTGTTATAACATTTAGTGCTTAACATGATTGTTATAATATTTAGTGCTTAACATGATTGTTATAACATTTAGTGCTTAACATGATTGTTATAACATTTAGTGCTTAACATGATTGTTATAATATTGTGCTTAGCATGATTATTATAACATTTAGTGCTTAACATGATTGTTATAACATTTAGTGCTTAACATGATTGTTATAACATTTAGTGCTTAACATGATTGTTATAACATTTAGTGCTTAACATGATTGTTATAATATTTAGTGTGCTTAACATGATTGTTATAATATTTAGTGCTTAACATGATTGTTATAATATTTAGTGCTTAACATGATTGTTATAACATTTAGTGCTTAACATGACTGTTATAATATTTAGTGCTTAACATGATTGTTTTAACATTTAGTGCTTAACATGATTGTTATAACATTTAGTGCTTGACATACTTGTTTTAACATTTCAAGAAAAATGCTAGTTCAAGTTTTGAGCCAAGAATAAGATCTTTAACCAGTCCCTGACTTCACTTTTGTTTATTTCACTGTCAAGTGAAATTAATAGTTTTACTATCTTCTCTAAGTCACAGCCACCCTCATTTTGCAAAGAAAAATATTTCATAAATACACAAAAAGGATAAAATGCTACAGATCCATTTCATTTAGTAAAAGCTCACAAATTTTTGAGCTAAATCTAATCAATACTGTTGGAGTTATCAAAGCCCAAAGGGATAAGGTTTCGTATACTTCTTACATTCTACAGTAAGTGTGATGAAACTGCAACAGGATATGGACTACACGAGTTATTTGTGTTATGTGCTTAGGCTCAAATAAACAGTAACATAGAAAGTGAAAATAACAAGCTTGTAAAAACTTAATAAACAATTTATTGAGCACAAATATTTTCCAGAAAAGAAAAATAAACTTACGGTTTTAAAAATCAATTCCAAAATTAATCCAAAAATAATTCAAAATATTATCCACTAGAGAAATTGCAAAAGTCCTGGTAATAAAATGTCCAAATAATTCCAAGTTTGAATCCCAGCGAAGTATCCAAGATGGAAGACAATGTCATGGGATGACGTCAGTTCTTGGTAATAGAATTCTATGAGCACAATTCTTTTCCAGATAAATAACAAAATAAATCCTCTTGATCCAAACGACAAGGTAATTTAAAATAACTCAAAACAACACAACTTAATATTCTAACAGCCCAAGTTCTACTAAATAGTTCACTCCAAAACATAATTTATATACCCGTTTTTACGTAAACAAGAAAGGGGTCACATGATCTTCTAGAATCTTTTAGAACAAATTTACATTCAAAAAATCACGTACACACCATATGACCCAACTAAAAATAGAAAGATGTTTATAACAAAGCTCCATAATGTCCTTGGAATCAACCAATTATTTTAAAAGCTTGTTTACAACTCTGAAGCCAGGTCAGAAATGAGGTCAACACCTGGTGTTTATTCTTTAGAGTTCATGTCATCCCACTTTCTAAAAATAATATCTCCCAATGAATGAATCTTAAACTTAAAATATCAAATTTGATCTGAAAAACAAACAATTAAAATAAAAAATAAAAAAATGGTTCAAATCATCTCACATAACATTTGTTATATTTAAGGAACAAAGAATATATTGACCATAGCAATAGTACTACTGCATAAGACTTTGAAGATCCTAGCACTTAGGCCTGAGACTTAGATTTTGTCTGGTTTTCATAGGATAGGGTTAGGGTTAGCTGCTCTTGATTTCATGGGTTAGGTTTTCGAGTTAGGATTAGGGCTTGGTGACCCTATTTAGCTTTGGCTTAGGGAGAATTACTTCTGCTCTTTAACTTACTTCTGACAATGAAGTCACCTAAGTTCTTATTTCTGCAATAAGCGGTAACTAATTTATGGTAAAATACGGCGTGGAATATTTGCTGAATTTTGCTATACCCTTCTTTAATGAGTTTGGCAACTTGTGTTGCTGTTGTGTTATTTGCAATGCCAAATGGGATTACTTTGTTAGATTCTTCATGTAAATTTAGGTCCCTGGGACTTAATGATTTTAGTTTTTGTATCCAATAATGTTCTCTTTGCGTTAGTGTTTCTTGATCCTCTAGAAATTTAATTGGCGTGATACAACAATTGTTCACTGAATGGTCTGAGGTAATAAAATGGTTAGTTTTATTTGCCTTGTGTCTGATATCAAATCTGTGTCTAGTGAATCTATCCCTTAATGTAAGACTGGTCTGTCCTACATATTGTATGCCACATTTTTGACAGGTGATGAGGTATATCCTGTTTTAAGAACTACATGAAAGATTTTGCTTAATATAAAATGTTTGTTAAGTCTGCTGACATGTTTCATAAAAATGGACAAGTGCTGCAGCGACATGCTTTTGCCACTACATGTAGTTTGGTATCCAAATTTTCTATTGTATTTTTCTTAATTTGTTGGAGAAATCGCTTTGAATACCCTTGTGTTCTTAAAGCTCTAAACAGTGTGCTGTTATTTTTAGCTTTAATGGTTTAATTTACAGATGCATGTGTTGTTTTTTAGTTTTACTGGTTTAATTTACATCTGTGATTGCTGTTTTTATGTAAGTTTTAATTGTTTAGTTTCCACTGTGTGTATTCTTTAAGTTAAATAGCTTTAATGGTTTAGTTTCCAGTTGTGTGTGTTGTTTTATTTAAATAGCTTTAATGGTTTAGTTTACAGATGCTCGAGTTGTTTTATACCCGGGTATATTTACAGGTGCTTGTGTTGTTTTTGAGTTTTACTGGTGCATGTCTTTTCATTTTACAAGTTTAATTTACAGGTGTGAGTGCTGTTTTGAATTTCATTATTTTTCCAATGGCTTTCATGAAATACTCATAAATTGTATATAATAATCTTTACTTACGGAATGTTGGTCAGATTTTGCTTGTCATCTCCAAATCTAACCCTGTAGATGAGAGCTGCAAGCCTGGCTGCTTCTTCCTTACTACACTTGTGATAACCTCGAAGCAGTTTAGGAAGTTCCTGCCAAATGAAAATATTATCAATGGATAGATGCTGTGGATGCAACTGGTCAATGTACCCCACCCCATTGTCTCCCACTACACAAGTATAAAAGAAAACTGCAATACATGTATTACTTTGTTTATCTGAAGAAGAACCAGAATGTATCAGATTTATTTTAACTGCTTATATAATCTTATTCACCTATTACAACATCTCAAACACAAAATGCAACATACACGGATGTATCCATCCAGACATACCCCAAAACAAGAGCAATGTATGTCACTTCCAAATTTGAAGCAAAATTAAGCTACTTGTAAGGCTATAAATAAATCTGATATCAATTTGCATCTTAATAGTTGTGATTTTCAATAAAAACAATTGCCGACTTTTCAGAAGATTATAAATAAAATGGACTCATAAAGAAGAAGTTGATTTTAAGAAGTTAAAACAGGTTGGTTTTAATACATAAACTAACTACATCTGTAAAGATATACTGAATGCCCTAATTATATACAAGCCACACTTATAAGAATGTTGTTCTGTCTGAGGTAATAGTGGTACAGATAATCAGGAAAGATTAGTGAAATTTAAAAAAGTAGATCCTGATTTAGATACAGTATTAATACATTTTCTTGGAATCCTAAAGCGGCTTCCATTTCAGCAAAGAACCTAGTTCAAAATGGTTTACTAGTCTATAAATCCGATTATCTTTAATGTAATTTTAAATTTGTTAAAAATGTACATATGTATGAACTAAGATCTCAAACAGCACGTTTAATTGACCTAAACCAAATTTCCGAAATTTACAAGAGAAGTCTGGAGCCAAACTATGGAATTCTAATAAAGTCAG
This sequence comes from Unio delphinus, assembly GCA_029339505.1. Classification (NCBI taxonomy): domain Eukaryota; kingdom Metazoa; phylum Mollusca; class Bivalvia; order Unionida; family Unionidae; genus Unio; species Unio delphinus. The sequence continues at coordinate 4,842,670 of JAQISU010000111.1, read as the reverse complement.
CTGACACATTCCAAGCTTTTTAAAAATCTTCTTAGTCAACATCAACAGAAACAATAATTAGTATGACTTTGTTTAATTCAGTACTACTAATTTTTACAACATTGTTATCTTGTACTCACCTATAATGTTTTACACATGTTCGCTACTAATATCTGTATGAATCTGTGTGTTCAACCTTCAAGCCTTTTATATATTTTTATTGTAGATCAAATGTCTAGATTTAAATAGCATATATTGTCTAAAGACACCTTATCTTGTACATTATACAACTTGAACTATATATATATATATATATATATATATATATATATATATATAGTCACACACACACAAATCTCATTGTAGAATGCTTAATGGAAGATGCGCCAGTTCACCAAATTAGCTTCATTAAATATGTCATTATTATTATTATTATTACTATTATTATTATTTATACTTTCTCAGCTTAGGGAAATTTCTCCCATCAACTTATTATCCTACCTGGTGATAATGGAATACAAGATCGGCATTGATATCTTTGCCTGGGACTGTATTTGTCCAAAGTTTCTTCATGAAAAACACTTGGTAGGTGAACTGTGGTGGAGCATTATCACGTGAAGGACGAGCTTTTCGTATCCAGTCTGTCAAATGACGTACAAAGTCGAAGAAGAAATCACCCTCTGGGACACTTATAACTGTAAAATAAGGTAAATTAGTGACCGTACAAATAGAATTGAATTTTACTTGATAAAATGTATACAAAATTTGTTAATGGATAACTGACTTTTATTGCAATAATCATGTCTTTACAATAGTCTGAAATATTTCAATGAGTTACCTTATCATGACATAAATCTTACATACAAGATGAAATTATGCATTTTAAAGAGAGAAACATTACATGAAAGAGTCATTATTCACTGTCACATAGGTTTTCAAATATTGCAAAGAACACACATTCCTGCATAATTAGACTACCACTACACCAAAGGGACATTACTGCATTATTATGCCACTATATTATAACCACTTTTGCATCAATATTAGACTGCAGCAAAGGGACATTACTCCATCTCAAACTGACTTGTGTGATGATCCACAAAATGTTATCACAATTTGTTTATTATTTGTGGGGGTTAAATATAAAACAAAGCTGAATTGAAAAAGAAAATATTTTATTTAGTTTAAACATTTTGTATTCTCTATGATAAATTTAAAAAGTCAAGAAGGTTTTTGAAAAAGTGAAGGACTTTTCAAGGAATTTGTGAATGTCTGAACAATGCTATTAACAACTTAGTAATTTGAAAATTGTTTCTTCCAAAAAATGTACTACAGTAGTCCCCATCTTGAACGGCCACCCTGACCAGGGGCCACCCACTTCTTACGGCCAGAATCCCATGGCACCGATGAGTTTGTATTCAAAAGTACCCCTCAAGAGCAGCCACCCCTCTAATGTGACCAGCGGCCAGCATTTTATTAAAAAAAATGTAAAATTTCCCCCCTCATGAACGGCCACTTTTGTTTCTTCAAATGTTCCAGAATTAATAAGTAATTCAAATCTTGACGTAAGGTAAGCAATTTTGATTATCTCTATCGTAGATACCCGTCTCCGAGTGTCAAGTCTCCATTAAAAGTGTCAATAAAAGATTTATAGTATATCATTATCTATAAAAGTCGATGTTTACAGGAAATCGGCTCAATAATGTTATGATAGAGTTTGGGGTTTAACACCTATGTCGAGTTCTTCTCTTTGATGATTATAACCAGACGTAATTGTTATAATCATAACAGGGTCAGCATAGGCTAAAAATAGATTTTGTACATTGGCACACACAGAGAACCTTAACAAAAAAACAGGGTACCAGACAAAGACTGGAAAAATCATGTAACACATTATGGCTTCCTTTATGAAAACTGTATTTCATACAATCGACACAAGTTTTGTCTGCATAATTAAATCGCATACAGTCAGCAATAACCGCATAAATCATTACCAAACATTAAAATGTCATCACGTTAACGGATACATTATTTTAGAAGTTGGTTCTTCATACTCGACGACATCGGGGGGAAGGGGGGGGGGGGGACTTGCCGAATAATTTTATGTAGAAAAGACTCGAAAAAACAAGTTTATGTTGAAATACTTTTAATAAACAAAGTCATAACCAATAAGACGGTTATTCATCAGCAGTGGGAAAATGGAGCAAATGGAAAGATAATTATGTATGTACGAAGATGTAAATGAATGTACATGTATTTGCAATGTGTATGACAACAATACTCGCTTGCATATCACACTTACGCCAAGAAATAAAAAATAGTAATGTATATTCAGTTGAAATAAATTTGTTATTATAACAAAAAGAACCTTTTAATGATTAATGTTTCATTTAGACCAAGATATTTAATGTTTTGAAGTATGTAGCTTTCTTACTACATACATTACATATACATGTACTTCTCATAATAAATTTAGTCCCCCTCTGGAATGGCCACCCGTCTTATAAGGCCACTTTCCCGTTGCAGCAGGGGTGGCTGTATAAGAGGGGGACTACTGTATATCTTAACAACATATATGTTTCAATACCCTTATCTGCAATCTTGACAAAGAGACTAAATCCCTCGGCAGATTTCAAACGCAGCTTGTTGGCAATGTTTTGACAGAAATCTTTGGCCTTTGTACTGGATTCTACTTCAAAGGCCTGAAATTACAAGGCTTGCATTATTTCAATGGATTCATACCTTCAAATGTTACTTTATATCTACAGCATAAATCAGTAAAACCTAAACTTTTTGCGTGTATATTGGTCAGCTGTGCAAGTGTTGGGAAAGCTAATCCTCATGTAGTGACTAATCTCCATGCACAACTCCTCAGAATTTTTACCTTTCTCACAGCTGAAATTGTTTTTCTAGTTTTTGGTTTCACGAAAGACCAAACATGGATTGCTGCTGATGCAGATTTATACATAACCCAACTAAATCATCATATTACTGTTTCATTCAAAAATTCATAAAATGGAGAGCTGTTTCTACTGTTTTACTCACTTTTATAATCTAAATACTGTTTTGTTCAGAAAACATTAATCATGATGCTCAATACTATTAGATAAACAGTAAAATACAATTATGATTTCTTCAAACTGTGTCAGACAAAAGTTATCCTATGAGAGCATAACAATGTGTTACATGCCAATAAAAGCAAAAGGCATCCTATTACAGCATAATAATGTGTGTTACATGCCAATAAAAGCAAAAGGAATCCTATTACAGCGTAACAATGTGTTACATGCTGATAAAAGCAAAAGACATCCTATTAAGCAGGTAGAAAATCTGCAATTTAAAGATTGCAGATGTAATTTTAATTAAGCTACACACCAGAAAGTCTCAACCTCAGATGAAATAAAATGTTTTTTAAAATAAGGTTTTCAGTTTGATAGATATCTCTCACTTACCTCATCTGTGTCATCAGGGAAGTAAACTTTGTGAAGAATCTGTGTGGTTTTGTGCTGAACTGCCTCAACTTCAACTTGATGGGGTGGGTATTTCCTTGTTCCATTTCTGAAGTGACATCATGGTTTAAGTCAAGTTAATGCAACATTTTTTGTCAAAGCATACAGATTCAATATTCAAAATGGATTACTTCTTACTGCTGTGTTGGAATAATTTAAGATTTATTTAATATACAATATGAAACCATCTTTCACATAAATCAATGCCCGTTTTCTTCTTCTTACAAATGAAGTTCCTTTTCCATAAATAACAGCTCTTTTCAAGTAAAATGATTCCTTTTAAAATTAAGTTTTAAAGTAATATACAATTCTTCAATAATACTTACCTGGTCTTTATGAGTAAAGGGAACATAAGACTTATTTTGCAAATCCAGCAACCACAAGTGAAAACTATGTTTTTTAGTAATTTATGTTTCTCGTTCAAATACTTACCTCATCATACTGATAATAAATCCCCTATTTCTTACATAATTGTGTATCATATACATACATAATTACATAATTGTGTACCATATACATACATAATTACATAATTGTGTACCATATACATACATAATTACATAATTGTGTACCATATACATACATAATTACATAATTGTGTACCATATACATACATAATTACTTGTGTACCACATACATACATAATTACATAATTGTGTACCATATACATACATAATTACTTAATTGTGTACCATATACATACATAATTACATAATTGTGTACCACATACATACATAATTACATAATTGTGTACCATATACATTCATAATTACTTAATTGTGTACCATATACATACATAATTACATAATTGTGTACCATATACATACATAATTACATAATTGTGTACCATATACATACATAATTACATAATTGTGTACCATATACATACATAATTACATAATTGTGTACCATATACATACATAATTACATAATTGTGTACCACATACATACATAATTACATAATTGTGTACCATATACATACATAATTACTTAATTGTGTACCGTATACATACATTATTGTGTACCATATACATACATAATTACTTGTGTACCATATACATACATAATTACATAATTGTGTACCATATACATACATAATTACATAATTGTATACCATATACATACATAATTACTTAATTGTGTACCATATACATACATAATTACATAATTGTGTACCATATACATACATAATTACTTGTGTACCATATACATACATAATTACATAATTGTGTACCATATAGCAGCAGAGAGGGTGAACAGACCATTTTCCTGAAAGATAATTTGCTTTAAAATTAGGCTTCCTATGTAAATGAAAATTATAAAGTCAATCTGAAGCTTTTAACAAACAGTTTCTCTAATTGAGTTAGTTCATTTTTGTTACTTTATCTTTTGTCATTTTTTGTTTCTTCAAATTTTGTATGTTGGTTTTGTTTATCCATGGGATGTTTCATTGAGATCATGTTCACCCTCAGCTGCTGTAATTAGATTATTATTATATTAGACTAGCTGATTTTCTTAGCCACACCGTTTATTAAGACTTGAACAATATCACGACCTAGGACCATGTAAAAATATCATTATAAATCTGTGTGGGGTATCTTGTGCATGTAAGAGGAAATTTTTCAACTTAATTATATCCATATCCCTTGAACACCAAGTCTGTTAAATATGTGTATGAAATCCATTAAGTACAACAAAAATATGACAGTTATCTATGATCACTTTAGGTATTTATGTATATCGCTGAGCAACTACATATAATATATCAGTATTCTAATGTCTGCCTCAAGACATTATTCCTACATGATTTGATTGTTTATCCAGCGTTACATGATCATAAACAACTAAATTATTAATAAATACATCAAGTTCATCAAACACTTGGTACTTCATCAATATCAGTTATAAAATAAATAATATCATCAACTAAATTTCATATTTTGCATTCTCATTAAAATCTTTAAGAACATCATAATATATCGGATGATTTACAGATGGCGCTACTAAAATATAATTTATCCCACCTGTTCTATCTCATTATCAAATTAAGTAACAATTGTGTCTTTCCACTTCCAGATGGACCTATTATTATAATTCTGATAGAATTTGAATGCACTGGATGTTTGACTGGTTCTTGTTTCTGTGTCGCTGACAATGTATATTGCTTATGCTATAAAGTTAAAACTCCACCACTGATAAAGCCACAGTTGCAACAAAAAATGGAAAAATAGCATATGGTGGAAAATGTGCAATATGTAACAGAATTTTTAATTTTTTTTAACTAAAACTCAACATAAAGATGGCCGTGATGTTGCTACATTAATGTAAACATTTTCAGGAACTCAATGGCCTAAATATCTAGGAGAAAAACATCTTCCTGGATATAATTATGGTGGTCCTGGAACCAGACTTGATATTTGACTTGACAAACGAGATCAACCAAAACCTGGAGTGTATTAGTAAATGCTATTGATCAAGCATGTCACGCCCATGATGTAGCATATACAAATAAAGATTTACAACAATGACATATAGCAGATGTGAAGTTGATTCATTCATTAAATTCTTAATAATAAATTACAAATATCAGAAATTATTAGCTAATTTGTTAGTAAGATCCATGATGAAAGGTGAACTAGCATTAAAGACTGGTAATTAATCAACCAATTATTATAATAGAATCGATTTATTATAGTCCAAGAGGATATTGGAGGAGCACAGCAGTAATTAGTCAACTTGCCAATGCAGCAAATGTTACATGGTCTGTTGCTGCAAATTGGTTAGCACAACAGGCAATATGCAAAATTACCACCTAAACAAATTCAGAATGCACATTTTGATGTCAGTGTTCCTAATGAAGTTCATCAGGCAGATATTTTGTTTTTACCACTTGATACTATTAAAATTGGTAGACACCAATATACAAATACGTGTTGATTGTCCTTGATGTTGCGAGTAGATATAAATAAGTAAAGCCATTATTAACTAAAACGGCTGCACAACTAATTCAGATTGCTCCTCACAAAGTATTTTCTTGGTGCAGTATCATTCTTGATATAAAAAAAACATGATGTCAAAATTAGACGAGGACAATGCAATTCATCATGATCAGGCAATCATTGAATGATTTAGTCGAACACTTGCTGAGCGGTTATTTGGATATCGATATGCAAAGGAAATAGTTCATAAAGATATGAGATTTTGTGAGTGGGTTGCAAGACTACCAAGTGTGATAGCTGCATTAAATAATGAGGTACTTGCGCAATTTCTAAAGAACCTACCAATGGGAACACTAAAGAAATATATAAATAGATAACCATACAACATGTTTTTTTAAAACAACCAGTATTAGGTTATGTTACCGCAAGATATTTTTATTAACCTGGTGAACCTGAAGGTGGTAAGAATATAGCGACTGATCCGATCTGGAGTGTAACTACACATAAAATTTAAAGTTTGATAAGATCTATGGGAATATCCTGCAACATAGATTAAATTCAACTACTCCTAAATGAGGAGTTGTACGTGAACAATAACAAATAATTCTTAAATATACACAATTACAACTGTCTTCACTTAACTAGTCAAGACAGGTCAGCATCACATTTCATGTGTGACTAAGACTACTATTAATTCTGTCTACAGTAAATTGTTATGGACCATTATTTGAATATTACCACAACATTATTGTGTTACTTGCACAATGATTTTTCTGTCATTGTTTTAATGTCATCATAAATTCAGCTTCGAGATCAAAGTCACATTTTTTTTGTCACACTGTTTTATAGCTAATTTTGTTTTTGCTAAATCATCGCTATTGTTAAAAGTTTGATTTTTATTTTTTTAAAAGTCTATGACAATCCTCCACAACTGAAATATTCTTCCGACTCTAGACACTGAAAGATAAGCTAAATTTGACCATTCATTATGATCATCAATGATCATAACAACTGTATCAGTAATAGTTAATCCTTGAGGTGAATGGATTGTCATTGCATATCCTAGCATCCATGAAGTTTTGTCCTTTATTGTGCTATCAACAACAATGACAGGAACTAAAACAATACCATTTAACACAAAATTTTGATTCTCTGACTATCCTGGTATATCAACTACAATATTCTGTTTGCATGTTTCTGCTGGGTAATAACACAATTGTACAGGTCGATTTGAAAAAAAAATTCTTTATGCAACAGAAATAGTTGTTGTTGAAGTGTACACGAACTATCTTTCACTTGCAATTATCATGTCATCTGGTCTCCACAAATTTCAAAATTCGTTTATATTTGTTTCTGAAATTACTTCATGCATTATTTCACATTGAACTTTATCATGTTGTAGTCTGATTCATTTCTTAAGCTCTTTTAATTCTGGATCAAATGCTGTATCATCAGTTATTTCTTCTAAACAATCTAAAAAAATGAGAGAGATTTTTTACAGTCATCTATATCTTAATGTAAATACATAACTACAAATCACACACAACACATTAGAATTACTTTTAACTGTTAACACATTAACCCCAAGTGATGATTTTATAGGGCATGTAGCGTCAAGGTCATGAATGATACTCTAAAGTGGGTGGTATTATAGAAAGGTAGACAGATTTAGCTCTACAATGATAGCAAAAAATCTGGACATTTTAGTTGCACTACAATATACAGAGGGAAAAACCGAAGTTTTTGGACCCATTTTTTTTTTTCACCCAAAATTTGCCCATGGTCGGAATCTGAATTAGTGTCCAGATTTTAGACTTTATGGCCTCAGATCTATGGCAGACTGGTCTGAAGTGCACACAGGTAAGTGAACCTGTGCAAAAAGTAGGATAAGGTGGACATTTTGAAATTTTGAATAAAGAGTCTTCTCCATACAAAAATTATAGGTCCACTAAGCTAAAAAAAAAAAAGTTCATTTTTTCACCTTCTGCTCATGCACCAGCAAACTGAACATTGAAAAACATTTTCTTTTGTACAACTAGCCATTTGTCAAATGGAATATTGCTTGGAAATCGATGTATTAGGATGTATTCAGAAATAGTCCTCAAAATGTGTTTCTTACTTGCATTTAATGCAAAAACAGCAGAAATCTCCGGGGATTAATGTGTTAACTAATCTTTACTAAGAAAAAAAAAAGGAATTAATTTATTCATGTATAGTCTGAAAAGCATTTCTTCCAGTAAGTAATACATAGACATACTTGAGTGTCTTTTGAAGTCTGTGAACACAGTCTGCAATGATTGCACTCTTTGAAGTCCTAGACCTTAAGAATAATGTAACCTCCTTCAAAAGATTGGTGCTGGGTGCAAAGCATCCTGTACACAACCACATCAATTCCCAGCCTCTCTCCTCACTCCCCCTGAAAGTATATACAGAACTCCCTATACATAGCACCCAAGGAGTATAATGCTTTATCGTGAGAAACAAAATACATGATACATATAATTTTACTACTTAATTATAACATGGAATCCATGACAATATCTGCCATATAACAGGAATCCATGAAAATACCTATCTTGCTACAGGAATCACTGTCAATAACTCCCTTACCATAGGTATCCATAGCAATATCTGCCATATAACAGGAATCCATACTAAGAACTGCCTTGCAGCAGGAATTGATGACAAATATCTGCATTATAACAGGAATCCATGACAATACTTGCCTTATAACAGGAATCCATGACAATACTTGCATTATAACAGGAATAATAATAATAATAATAATAATGAGGATTTTTATAGTGCCTAATCTTTAGAAGTTCTAAGCACTTTACAACATCTATAATGATATGACTACAAAAAAAAAAAAAAAAAAAAAAACCCCACGAAATTGGAAAACATAAAAAATGCTGAAAATATTTAAGGTACAAAACATTATTAGGTCTTTAAGTTTGTTCTTGCAGTCAAAAAAGGTGAGTTTTATAAGCACTCTTAAAAGGGATCACTGTGTCTTTGTGTCTAGTTTCAAAGGGCAATTCATTCCATGTTGATGAGCCCTAGTATGCAAAAGAACATTGACCACATGACTTCGTTTTCATAGTGGGAACAATGTATATACGATTGTCAGAAGAGGAGAATAAGTATCTTGCTGGTGTATACACATGGGTGATTCTGGATAGGTATATTGGACTGGAGATTGTCAGTGAAACGTAGCACAGAGAACAAATTTTGTGTTTGATTCTAGATCAAATGGATAGCCAGTATAGGGTACAGAGCAGTGGGGAGGTGTGCTCTGATCATGATACTCTACAGATGATCCGAGCAGCCATGTTTTGAACTTTCTGAATTCAAGACAATCCCAGCCATGACAATAGCTGCCTTGCAACAGAAATCCATGACAATAGCTGCCATGTAACACGAATCCATGTCAATAACGGTCTTATAACAGGAATCCATGACAATGCATCCTATGTCATGCAAATCCATCACAATATCTCTTTTGCAAATTACAGGAATCCATTACAATACCTGCCTTGCAACAAGAATCCATGACAATACCTACCATACAACAGGAATCCATTACGATACCAGCCTTATACCCCAATAATTGATCCCTATTTGTTGAACTTGAAGAAAATCACTATGAAAATTGGTCACACAAGCTTTGATATATTGTTCGTTTTATCGCCGAAAATGGTAAATAAGACCTGAAAATTTTAATCAACATTATGAAATATCACATTTGAAAATAGGTCATACAATTTCTTACATTTTCTTTCCAAACGACATTCCTAGTACACCATATTTAACAATCTGAAAGGAGATTTAAAAAAACAAAAATGTCCTTACACAGAGTGAAGGCAGTACTTTAATAAATAAATTGCAAATTAAATAAATATTTTATCATTTGAGATTTGTGTTCAAGTTCCATCTTTTAATGCACCAATCAACCATAACAGCTATGTCTGCGAGCTTTCTATGAAGATTTAAGTGCTGAACATGTTTCTATAACGGACATGTGGAAGTATTTGTTGTATTGTTGCAATGAATAAAAGCTGGCCTCTTTTGTATTATTATGTTTTTTTATGTCTTTTGAATCAAATAAAGAACATGGAATAAATAAATCTTAAAAGGAATGAAAATTCTACAAACTTTATTCCAGCAGTGCTGGTCATATGTCAGATGAACTCAATTCATTTGATCAAATGAACAGTTATAAATATTAATGTGTGTGTATGTAACATAAACTAACTTAAATTAACCGACTCTTTCAAAACTGTGAAAAAAGATTGAAATGAATACTATGTAAAATAAAGAGCTTGATTTCACAGATACGGACCATTGCGGGCAAGTTTCAGAAAATTCTTGAACTGGCACTTAGAAATATCCTCAAGGATGATAAGAAGTTTCATTATTACTTCCAATGAAATCACATCAATATTGTACTAATTGACCAACAATTTTTTTTACTTTCAACATGGACAATTGTCTCACGAAATAAATGTCACCTGTTTCTGAGAAAAAGGAATCTTGTTTGGTGGTGTATCAACAGTTACTCTTGTTCCCTGTATGGGGGACTCCTGATCTGGCAAGTTCAAGAAAACAACAAACAGTGATGTAATTCACAGTTTTGTCACATACACGTGATGGTTGTTGAAACCAGTTGAAAATATCTTGCACATGTTGGACATTTTGAAAATAAATGTCATCAAACAGAATAACGAGCAACTTCATTCGCAAAAGAGCATTATTAAAAATTATTTTTTTTGACATGACTGTAAAATGATGATTCAGTTATTAAACAGCCCAGTTAACTAATGCCGACCTCCCCAACATCCCACAGTTTTCTCGATGTCAAGGTGACTTTCTTCTATTTAAGGAGGTCCTTCGATAGCTCCCTTTATGCATGTGTTTTCGAGGGAGAGGTGTAATAGGAACAGTATTATAATAAAGGGTCTTAAAACAACAGCTTTCTGTACTGTCCATGTAAACCTTTAAAATCCCTCACATGAGTTACCTCTCTAATACATTCCTATGTTTATGACCCAAGACAATTGGCATCAATTAATCGCATTACTACTTAGACTGATTTGACATATTGCCATGTCTGTGATGCAGGGAATCACATGAATCACTCAGTCATGACTTAATACATCCCGATGTCTGTGACCAATGAAAGCTAAAGATTACTAAAAACAAGAACCATACATTTGGGATAAAGTGCTTCGACATTTCAATATTTGACTATTTCCATTCATGCATACAGCTCAGTTTGCCGAAAATGATTCACTTATGTTACACAAATTTCTTGTTTGCCTCTTTCAGATACATTGTCAGTCTATACTCCAAAATGGAGGCAACTGGGACAATAAACTAAGATAAAGGCAAATGGGTCAGTCTTTACACTAAGAAGGAGACAACAGGGTCAAGCTATATACTAAGATGTATATGGACATGGTCAATCTAAAATGATGGAAAAAGCTAGGTCAATTCAAACACTATAAGATGTAGACAAATGGGTCAGTCTATATATGAAGAATACTGGGTCAATCTGTACACTACCATGGAGATAACTGGGTCAGTCAGTCTATACACAATGAGATAAAAAATGAGATCAGTCTATACAAGATGGAGGCAAATGGGTTAGTCTATAAAATAAGAGGAGCTGATTGGGTCAATCTATACAAAGAAATGGAGGTAACCGAGTCAATCTATACATATAGATGGAAACAACTGGGTCAATCTATACATTAAAAAATGGAGATAACTGGGTCAATCTATACAGAATGATGGAGAAAACTGGGTCAATCTATACACTATTATTGAGAAAATGGGATCACAATACACAACAATGGAGGCAAATAGGTTAGTATATACAATAAAGGAAGTTGATTGGGTCTATATATACCCTACTGTTGTTTCTGCTGTAGAGTTTAATTCCATTTTTTAGCACAAGATAGGCTATACATGGTGGCCAGTATTAGTGGTAGAGGAAGAACTCAGGGAAAACCACGGAAAGAGCCACTGAACCATGAGAAGCTACTGTTAAGCTTTCTCACATACTCAACATTGGCCGAACCAGAGACTCAGACCCATGCAGATAGAGTTGAGATGGCAATGATCCGTAGTGGTGAGCACTTTTGACCACTTTTGGCCATCCTACTGTGTAACATACTCGCCAGAATCAATATACATAAAACTGTAAGACATACCTAAATAAATATACACAACAAGTCTGTGTGACCTACTCACCTGAATCAATATACATAACAAGACTATGTGACCTACTCACCTGAATCAATATACATAAGACTGTGTGGCATACTCACCTGAATCAATATACATAAGACTCTGTGTCATACTCACCTGAATCAATATACAATACTCACCTGAAGCAATATACATAAAACTGTGTGACATACTCACCTGAATCAATATACATAAGACTCTGTGTCATACTCACCTGAATCAATATACAATACTCACCTGAAGCAATATACATAAAACTGTGTGACATACTCACCTGAATCAATATACATAAGACTCTGTGGCATATTCTCCTGAATCAATATACATAAAACTCTGTGTCATACTCACCTGAATCAATATACATAAGACTGTGCGACATACTCACCTGAATCAATATACATAAGACTCTGTGTCATACTCACCTGAATCAATATACATAAAACTATGTGGCATATTCACCTGAATCAAAATACATAACAAGACTGTGTGACATACTCACCTGAATACATAAACAGACTGTGACATACTCACCTGAATAAATAAAAAGACTGACATACTCACCTGAATACATAAAAAGACTGACATACTCACCTGAATAAATAAAAAGACTGACATACTCACCTATTTTTATTATCAGTCAGCTGCTTAATAATCTGGCAGTAAATTTCGTCTTTCAGAATTTCCTGTAAAAGCACAGCAAACATACAATTCCACATTATTGCACAATGGAAGAATATTGCAATCAATTTATATTTTCACCTTAACTTCTGTCTGTTACAGGTGTTTTTATTTTTAAATGTTATTTACATTGTAAGCAAGTTTACCTGATTCTAAAGTCCAAACATTACTGTTAACTCTCATGTGGTGTGGGACTTAAGATCAAACAATAAAAGTCAAATAAAATACTTAATGAAGATTTTTCTTGAAATTGACTGAAAATGTAAAATGGGTGGGAAGAATAAACATAAATGAAATATCTTCTTAATTCTACAGTCAACATATTATAGCTATGCCTCCCAACAGTTAGGATGTCTGACAAAATGATTTAACCAAATTCTTAAACAATGATAATAACAATACCTAATGGATACCTATCTTGGGTTATTGATAAAACTAGGGAACAAACAAATACTGTTAGAAGAAACTGTTCACTATGGTGTGAGAAAAATATTAAATGCTCTCTTGCGAAAAAACATCCTTTTTAAGTTCCAGAGTAGATACTATTGCAGCTGAGGTTTACCTATGCAATATTTAAAACAATGTGTTGTATCTACCACAAGGCTGTCAATTGTCTTTACAATGTGTTGTATCTACCACAATGTTGTCAATTGTCTTTACAATGTGTTGTATCTACCACAAGGCTGTCAATTGTCTTTACAATGTGTTGTATCTACCACAATGTTGTCAATTGTCTTTACAATGTGTTGTATCTACCACAAGGCTGTCAATTGTCTTTACAATGTGTTGTATCTACCACAAGGCTGTCAATTGTCTTTACAATGTGTTGTATTTACTAAATGGCTGTCAATTGTCTGTACAATGTGTTGTATCTACCACAATGCTGTCAATGTGTTATATCTACCATAATGCTGTTAACTGTCTTTACAATGTGTAATATATACCTTGTTTATGGAGTTTAAATGTATAATATCGCCATAACTAATTATCTTTGCAATGTAAAAAGTCTACAATATCACTGACAACTGTCTTTATAATACGTACTGTCTATTTAACAATTGTACTTACCATGTGAAATGTCTAGCTTAACTCATTTGATTTACAAATATGAAAAGTTGACAAATTCTGACAGCTGTCTTTACAATCGGATAATATCTCTTAACCCTTAAAGTGCTGCATTGTTTTGCAGTAAAAGGTCCCTCAGTGCTGAATTGTTTCAGGGAAGAAAAGAAGAAAACTGCACAATCTTTAAATTGCATGTATTTCATTAAATATGCACTATTGATAGACAACCCCTATATAAAAAATGATGGTATGTGTCTATACTTTAAGATTAGCATCAAGACACATGTGTAGGTTTAACATATTTGCAGGTACAGGTGTAAATACAGGTAAAAACTGACAAGTTACAATTGTATTTCATCAGTATTTTTGTTTGTTTTTGATGGAAAAGTTCAAATATATCTACGAAATGTTATATTCTTTAGTAGTCCAAACATGCACATGTTATGTCTGTCACAATGTTATATATAAATTGTGAAAATCACAGGTAAAGGCAAGGTGAAAGTTTTGCAAAAATCCACTCCATGAATGTCAGATGTATGTTTAAACCCACCAGTCAGCAATTAATGTTCATGAAAAACTATCACCTGTTATTTATTATAATATCATCAAACTGAGGTCCATATCTGGTGATTAAACCTCAGCAACGGCTTTATTTTTGTTCAATCATTGGGCTGATTTTGTGAAGAGTCACCTTAATTGTTCTCATTGTCTGACAGGTGTAAATTGCTTGGAATAGCTTGAAATCTATCCCATACTTTTTTTTTTTTTGCTGAAGTATGCGGTTGATATCACATCATCAATAGCCCATTAGGAATCGAGAACAGACATATGTACCAAACCCATCGTTTTAATCGATGCGAAAACGTTTTAGATGCTCAGGTAAGATAGGCCGCCATTTCTTCATGCAACTTTTTTCGTTCAAGTCTGCCCCATGAACTCTCTGATCTGCATTACGATTTGTTTGATCTACTATCAGATGAAATAGCTCGTCATCTAAGAAAAAGTCTTCAATAGTCCGTAGGTTCATTTTTCACCATCTCGACATTTAATTTTGAATTATCATTGAATCGGGGTTGACAGGCGCGCCATTTTTTCACGTCAAGCGAGCATGTACATCTGACTCCAGTTCCACGTAAATTTCTGGCCCAAAATCATTCATGTGTATTTCCATCAATACCTAGCTTGCTCCAATAATGTCATTTTTCTCAAATTATTCAAAATCACTATTAGCATCACTATCAGAAGCGAATATTTATTGCAAGAAATCACCGTCGTATTCAGTGTCGGCCATTTTAGCTTTGCACACGTACCATGTGTTTAGAAGCGAGCATTTGTAAAATTACATCGTTAATAATATAGTAAAGTACTGCAGAATGCTCGTTCCGGGCCTTTTAAACCAATCAAATATAGTTTTACAGGCATTTATGGCAAGATGAAGTTACAGAATGCGATCAGTGTTGCTCACCTCTAGCGCGACAATAGTCGCGACACGCACTACGGGACCACAAACAACAGCGCGACTATAGTCGCGACACGCACTTTAAGGGTTAATCTTTGACAAATGTATTTGGAACTATTATATATAAAACTAAATTTTGAGAATTTAACCCTGTGTGAACTAACTTCTGAGGACTTTCATCCTGTGAAAGCTAACTTATGAGGACTTTTACCCTATATAACTGTCTTTCTTAAATCTGATGTGATGTATACATCAATTCAGCAGAATATCTCTGTATTGCCAATATTGATTCTGAGGACTATGTTTGCCAGTGGTGGTGGTTATGTGAAGGGCAATGGGAGTAAAATTATTTCTATACTGGGACTAAAGAAACTTACTGTCCTCAATGGTGCCTCGAATATTTGATCTGTCAGCTCATTTGCCACTCGTCTGGCTTTGGATGGGTGATCTCCCATATACTTTAGGATAGGTAACATATGTTAAAGAAAACAACATGCAAACTGTAGAAAAGTAGCACTCCAATGTCAGTTAAGGTAAAACAATCTATAAATATATCAAGTCTCAAATGTAGCCATAGAATATGTAGTGTCCCTTTCAATTTTAGGTTGCCAACACATAATAACTATGTTTCAATAAATATGGAAAACAGAAATGAGAACTAGAGTTAAGTTTACAAAATTACAAACAAGTTTTTAATTAGTACTTATAATGTTTTCTGAGCTTAACTAGCCTTAGTGCAATCTGATTAAAAATTTGTGTAACCATAATAAAGTTCAAGTCATGAAGCCCTAATAATTTGTGTAACCATTATAATTGCTTGTTTGTTTAGGATTTTTAATGTAGCTTTAACAATTTTTCAGTCATATTGCTAAGATGTCTGTGGTGAGGCAGTTTATAGTGATGTCTAGCACTGGGGCATCATGCCGCAGACATGTAGCATAATGTCCCAACCAGTCACATTATCCTGACACCAGGCCGACCAGTCCTAACACTAACCTCTTAATGCTGAGCGCCAAGCGAGGTAGCTGTTAGTACCATTTTTGTAAGTCTTTGGTAACCATTATAAAGTTCACATCATGAAGCCCTAATAATGTGTGACCATCGTAATGTTCAGGTTAAATTTCTATTGATGATAGTTAATATGATATCAGGCCATTGTGTTGATTTTCTATTAATGATAGTTTATATGATATCAGGCCATTGTGTTGATTTTCTATTGATGATAGTTAATATGATATCGGGCCATTGTGTTCAATTTCTATTGATGATAGTTAATATGATATCAGGCCACTGTGTTAAATTTCTATTGATGATAGTTAATATGATATCAGGCCATTGTGTTGATTTTCTATTAATGATAGTTTATATGATATCAGGCCATTGTGTTGATTTTCTATTGATGATAGTTAATATGATATCGGGCCATTGTGTTCAATTTCTATTGATGATAGTTTATATGATATCGGGCCATTGTGTTAAATTTCTATTGATGATAGTTAATATGATATCAGGCCACTGTGTTCAATTTCTATTGATGATAGTTTATATGATATCGGGCCATTGTGTTAAATTTCTATTGATGATAGTTAATATGATATCAGGCCATTGTGTTGATTTTCTATTAATGATAGTTTATATGATATCAGGCCATTGTGTTGATTTTCTATTGATGATAGTTAATATGATATCGGGCCATTGTGTTCAATTTCTATTGATGATAGTTTATATGATATCAGGCCATTGTGTTAAATTTCTATTGATGATAGTTAATATGATATCAGGCCACTGTGTTAAATTTCTATTGATGATAGTTAATATGATATCAGGCCACTGTGTTAAATTTCTGTTGATGATAGTTTATGATATCAGGCCATTGTGTTAAATTTCTGTTGATGATAGTTTATGATATCAGGCCATTGTGTTAAATTTCTTTTAATGGCAGTTTATTTGATATAGGCTATTGTGTTAAATTTATTTTGATGATAGTTTATGATATCAGGCCATTGTGTTAAATTTCTTTTAATGGCAGTTTATCTAATATAGGGTCATTGTATAAAATTTATTTTGATGATAGTTTATGATATCGGGCCATTGTGTTAAATTTCTTTTAATGGCAGTTTATCTAATATAGGGTCATTGTGTTAAATTTCTTTTGATGATAGTTTATGATATTGAGCCATTGTGTAAAATTTCTGTTGATGATAGTTTATGATATCGGGCCATTGTGTTAAATTTCTTTTAATGACAGTTTATTTGATATAGGGCCATAGTGTTAAATTTATTTTGATGATAGTTTATGATATCAGGCAATTGTGTTAAATTTCTTTTAATGGCAGTTTATCTAATATAGGGTCATTGTGTTAAATTTCTTTTGATGATAGTTTATGATATCGAGCCATTGTGTTAAATTTCTGTTGATGATAGTTTATGATATCGAGCCATTGTGTTAAATTTCTGTTGATGATAGTTTATGATATTGGGCCATTGTGTTAAATTTCTTTTAATGACAGCTTATTTGATATAGGGCCATAGTGTTAAATTTATTTTGATGATAGTTTATGATATCGGGCCATTGTGTTAAATTTCTTTTAATGGCAGTTTATTTGATATCGGGCCATTGTGTTAAATTTATTTTGATGATAGTTTATGATATCGGGCCATCGTGTTAAATATCTTTTAATGGCAGTTTATTTGATATAGGGCCATTGTGTTAAATTTATTTTGATGATAGTTTATGATATCGGGTCATTGTGTTCGATTTCTTTTGATGACAGTTTATGAATGCTGTCTAATAAATGTCACATGTTGTCTAAGGCTGTCTAATGAATGTTGCAAGTTGTCTTAGGCTGTACAATGAATATTACATGGTGTCTAAGGCCGTTTAATGAATGTTACATAATGTCCAAGGATATCTAACAAATGTTAAATTGTAGTTAAGGACATTTAATAAGTTTGACATGGTAACTAAGTTATCAGTAATTTACATGATATTCATAAATTTCATTCAGCTCCAAAGTTTAACTAAAAAGCGATATAACAGTCTTTCACATAAATCAGTAAAGGATATATAGAAAGCACAAGCTGGCATCATTGGTAACTTCATCTCTGCCCATTAGTTTCTTCAGAAGGGGTTGTTTGAGAGGATCCTTGGAGTACCTCCACAATTCCTCTGGTCTCTTCTTCCTTGCTGTTTGAAGAGTCTTTGTCAAGGTCCTCTTTGGAGGAGGCCTTTACACAAAACATTCAAAATGGGAGACAACTATATATATATATATATATATATATATATATATATATATATATATATATAAATATATTTCAGGAAAGTTGTAGCAACATAACTTTGTACATGCCTTTAACATCAAATGGTTTTAGTTAAGCACAGTGAAGTAGGTATGTATACCTACATACTTTTAAGCATTGGTAAAAGACTGTGTGTGGTGCCATAATAAAGTCTCTGTTTAATAAATTATTTGAGCTTCTAATTGGCTAAACAGATTGGAATTTAAAATTTGATTTTTTTTTCTTAAGATTCTTGCATCAAGGTACTTGCGTACAATAGAAGGCTTGTATATTAAATATTATTTTCAATTTATTACTGTTGCTGAATATGCAATACTGGACATAAATGACCAATGTCACTTTGTTGAATATTGATATTGGGTCCTGCATGGGAATTATTCTCAAAACATCTGATTAGATTGTCAGTTGTATTTTTTAAAAGTTTACTATTCGATGAATCATAGTAGGATATATTCATATTTTGCCTTTGTACAAAGCACACCATCTTAAAAGACCATTAACATTATAAAACATTACTATGGAAATTCAATTTATTTAGTTATCTGTACCCAGTAGGAGGCTCAGAAAGTTTAGAATTACAAGAACCAAATTGTATAAACAAAATACACACAAAATAAAACTGATACCAATGCTAGAGTTAAAACAAATACTACCTGGAAATAAAGTGAACATTCTAAGGAAAAAGAAAGGTATAATAATTTTTAATTATTTAATTCAAGGTATTCAAGTTTATACAACAGCAAAACAATGCATTATGCATTTCCAAATTCGCTTTGACAGTAATATCTCAAAATTACCCATCATGCATTTTCAAAAAATGCTCTAACAGCAATATCTAAAAAAAAGCATCCTACATTTTCTTTTTTGCTCTAACAGTAATATCTCAAAATTACCCATCATGCATTTTTGAATAGGTTTAATAAAATGAAACGTTTATTGTGCAGCTTGAAATGTGTGAAATTTATGCAGAGTTTGTAATACAATTGACATTTTATTGAAGGGAAGTCGAATGTACCTGAAGTGGTCAATGGCAAATGCCTCTAGAGTGTAGGGTTTTTCTCCCCCTGACTCTTGCTGCTCCTCACCAGATGGCCGAGCTAGAAGATCTTTGGTTGAATCAGAGGATTGGATAAACAGGTTCTGCAAAATGGGACATAGAAAATAGGTGGATATTTGTAAAAACAACAGAAACACTCCATCCCCACCCCATCACTCTGCCGACAATACAATTCAAAACATAATCTTTCTTGCATAAATATTCTGCATCTACCTATGCATACAAACAAAAGCTGGTTGCATAATTGTGCTGACAAGACCATTTCCTGAATGGTGCTAGTCTAAACATTCAAAGACCACAATAAAAGTCTCCTAAAGAGAATGATAATCAACTGAATGAAAAAAATTTGCAGGTATCCACAATATATCTTTTTGCAATGTCCGTGTATCATTTTTAACTGCTCAGTATTGAAATCATGTTTTTCTTGAGAAACCATTTTTTTCTACGATAATAATTACCTGATAGATTTTGAGTACAGCTGTTAGCCTTGTAAATTTTGCCATCCTAACATAAGTTAGCCAATTCTTAAAACTACAGTAATCCCACTAATAATTCAAAACTATTTAGTACCAAGTAACCACATATGTCTTTACTATCCATCTTTGATTTTTAAGTTACTATCTCAGATAAGAAACAGCATGGAGAATTGTCCCTCCACTTTCTATGTGTCAAGTGTGTGTAATCCTCATTATGGAGAACTGTCCCTCCATGTTCTATGTGTCAAGTGTGTGTAATCTTCATTATGGAGAACTGTCCCTCCATGTTCTATGTGTCAAGTGTGTGTAATCCTCATTATGGAGAACTGTACCTCCATGTTCTATGTGTCAAGTGTGTGTAATCCTCATTATGGAGAACTGTACCTCCATGTTCTATGTGTCAAGTGTGTGTAATCCTCATTATGGAGAACTGTACCTCCATGTTCTATGTGTCAAGTGTGTGTAATCCTCATTATGGAGAACTGTACCTCCATGTTCTATGTGTCAAGTGTGTGTAATCTTCATTATGGAGAACTGTACCTCCATGTTCTATGTGTCAAGTGTGTGTAATCCTCATTATGGAGAACTGTACCTCCATGTTCTATGTGTCAAGTGTGTGTAATCTTCATTATGGAGAGCTGTACCTCCATGTTCTATGTGTCAAGTGTGTGTAATCCTCATTATGGAGAACTGTCCCTCCATGTTCTATGTGTCAAGTGTGTGTAATCTTCATTATGGAGAAATGTCCCTCCATGTTCTATGTGTCAAGTGTGTGTAATCTTCATTATGGAGAACCGTCCCTCCATGTTCTATGTGTCAAGTGTGTGTAATCCTCATTATGGAGAACCGTACCTCCATGTTCTATGTGTCAAGTGTGTGTAATCCTCATTATGGAGAACTGTACCTCCATGCTCTATGTGTCAAGTGTGTGTAATCCTCATTATGGAGAACTGTACCTCCATGTTCTATGTGTCAAGTGTGTGTAATCTTCATTATGGAGAACTGTACCTCCATGCTCTATGTGTCAAGTGTGTGTAATCCTCATTATGGAGAACTGTACCTCCATGTTCTATGTGTCAAGTGTGTGTAATCCTCATTATGGAGAACTGTACCTCCATGTTCTATGTGTCAAGTGTGTGTAATCCTCATTATGGAGAACTGTACCTCCATGTTCTATGTGTCAAGTGTGTGTAATCCTCATTATGGAGAACTGTACCTCCATGTTCTATGTGTCAAGTGTGTGTAATCCTCATTATGGAGAACTGTACCTCCATGCTATATGTACCAACTGTGATTACCAACATTCTCATTAGTAGCGACAACAAACTTCTGATGGACAGTTGGAAGTATGGATGCCAGATAAATGATGGACAGTTGGAAGTATGGATGCCAGATAAATGATGGACAGTTGGAAGTATGGATGCCAGATAAATGATGGACAGTTGGAAGTATGGATGCCAGATAAATGATGGACAGTTGGAAGTATGGATGCCAGATAAATGATGGACAGTTGGAAGTATGGATGCCAGATAAATGATGGATAGTTGGAAGCATGCATGCCAGATAAATGATGGACAGTTGGAAGTATGGATGCCAGATAAATGATGGACAGTTGGAAGTATGGATGCCAGATAAATGATGGACAGTTGGAAGTATGGATGCCAGATAAATGATGGACAGTTGGAAAGTATGGATGCCAGATAAATGAGATTAATCATGGAGAGATCATCACATTAAACTCTTCTGATCTTTGGCCAGTAGTACACATAATGAAGATTTTAAGTCCCATGTATCCATAGTAACTGTCGTTGTTGGGTTTTAATAGGCTATACATTGCAGCCAGCATTAATGGTAGAGGAAGAACCCAGGAAAAGATTCACTGACATACAAAAAGCTACTGGTAAGCTTTCTCACATACCCATGAGGATGTAGAATGCTGATAATCATACTCAGCTAGGAACTTACAACACTGCTAAATGAGGACATACAATGCTGATAATCATACTCAGCTAGGAACTTACAACAATGCTAAATGAGGACATACAATGCTGATAATATTCAGCTAGGAACTTATAACACTGCTAAATGAGGACATAAAATGCTGATATTCATACTCAGCTAGGAACTTATAACACTGCTAAATGAGGACATACAATGCTGATAATCATACTCAGCTAGGCACTTATAACACTGCTAAATGAGGACATAAAATGCTGATAATCATACTTGGCAAGGAACTTATCAATATCAAGATGCACACCAAATATTGTTGAAATCCAATAATAACCAAGGGTCATGAGCTGTTGACTGGAAATGATAGGTAGACAGAAAGACAGTGGACTGAAGGATAGTGGACAGGTGCAATTTAATATCATCTATTTTCTACCCAACATAGGAGACAATATCAATGTGCAGCTTATTTGTTGCATGCTGCATGATGTTTTTAAGGTATACATTTCACTGAGCATGAATTATAAATGCAATATTTGAAATTTTTATTCCTGAAGAGGACTCAAGATGCCTGAGTACATGAACTTACATTTGTTACTTATTTATGCTGCAGAACTTCCTGAGCATTATGCAGATCTGATGACTCGGTTTTCTTCTAATTTATTTCTCTGGTTCGAGCTTGTGCATAGTTCTGAATATCTGATGCACATTATGTACCATAGAGAATAATGATCAAAATGCATCTTTTGTTTATAACATATTAACCCCTGGCAGTTTTTGCTGTTTTTGCATGAAATGCAAGTAGGAAACGCATTTTGGGGACTATTTCTGAATACATCCTAATACATCAACTTCCAAGCAATATTCCATTAGACAAATGGCTAGTTGTGCTTAAGAAAATGTTTTACACTTGTTAGTTTGCTGGCTCATGAGCAGAAGGTCAAAAGTTAGACTCCTTTTTTTTTGTTCAACGGACCCATAATTTTTGCATGGAGAAGACTCTTTATTCAAAATGTCAACCTTATCCTACTTTTTGCACATGTTCATCTGTATGTGTGAGCTTCAGACCAGTCTGCCATAGGTCTGAGGTCATAAAGTCTAAAATCTGGACACAAATTCGGATTCCGACCATGGGTGAATTTTGGGTGAAAAAAAAATGGGTCCATAAACTTTTCCCTCTGTATTTTGTAGTGCAACTAAAATGTCCCAAATATTTGCCTTCATTGTAGAGCTACATCTGTCTACCTTTTTATAACCCACTTTAGTGTATCATCCATGAACTTGATGCTACAGACCTAGGAAGTAGGCTACTACCTCATGCCCCGTAAAGTTATCACTAAGGATTAATGTGTTAAATTTAAAGATAGTTTAAATCAGCCTCTGTAGGTAAAAAAAAGGATAAACCTGCTCTCTTTGCATTCCTGTCCCAAGTAAAGTTCATTATCAAGGCAATGGATGTATTTATGGTTGAAACTTATTATTACAACAAATTATACTTACCACAATTTCTGGGGGTGGTTTGGTAATAGTGGGTAGAACATAGACACATTCTGCAGGGAAATCTCCCTTCTGTGCAGTGCGGGTATTCTCTCCCATACACCAGCCAGAATTCATGACAGTTTCCCCATTCTGCTGTTGTAGAACAATGAGATCTCCCTTTTGGAAGCTGAGGAAATTGCCATCAGACCCTATTGGCAAGAAAATTCACCAAAATACAGCTTAAACATTTAATGTAAAAAGCATTCAATTAGGTAGGTGACTTTTAAACTGAATCATTCCAAGTAAATACAAGTCTGATTACATAGAACAAGTACCCTGTTTTAAATACATGTACCTGAAAAAATTTCCTTTCTTACACTTGATTAACATTCACAATCACACGTTTTCTAACTAGCTTTCGTGAACAGTCATTTTTATTGTCTTAATATACATTTAAATGCAATTCTCTCCTTAAAAGTAAACACACGGATGTCAACAATAGAATCAACAAATAAAAAGTTTCTCATTGGTTTATTTGTCTGTTTTGAAGATGTTTACAAACCTGGAGAACTGTAATCCTGCAGTGCTATCACGTACTTCGACCTCTTCCGCAACCCTTCCAGGAAAGTCACCACCAAGTCCCTAATGTCCTCTGCATTTGGAGAGGTGAAGGTGTACTCATCTCCCTTTACTGAGGCCAGTGTAAAACTCTGTCCATGCATTTTGCCAGTTCTATATATGAATACCAACCAGAAATATTTTAAACAAGACAAAAACTGAAAAAAAGTGTCCATACAACACAGATGCCCTTGTCATGCAAGTGAATGGCACAAAGTTCTATATTAAACAGAGGCCATAATTCCATCAAATTTTCTTGTAAAATAATGATAACAAAATTTGACCTAGAGTTGATAAATGTAAAGCCTCAAACATTTTAATTTAAATCCATCAAATCCTTCAAAATGTTTCGATTTATTTGACCATTAAATATGTAGGTCAAAATGACAATCTAACGTAATGGTTCTGGTAGGACTGGAGATTGAGACAAATTTAAAACACTAAATATTGGGAAGCATGAAATATCATTGACCTAACTCTGTAATGAGGGAATGAGGGTGTATTCCTCAATGACTGACCTTTGTAATGAGGGCATCTTCCTTATTGAGCTACATTTGAGTAATGATGATATACTCATCACTGACCTAACATTGTAATGTGAGTGTGCTCCTCATTGACCTAACTTAGTGTAATGAGGGTGTACTCTGCATTGACCTACCATTGTAATGAGGGTGTACTCTGCATTGACCTACCATTGTAATGAGGGTGTACTCTGCATTGACCTACCATTGTAATGAGGGTGTACTCTGCATTGACCTACCACTGTAATGAGGGTGTATTCTGCATTGACCTACCATTGTAATGAGGGTGTACTCTGCATTGACCTACCATTGTAATGAGGGTGTACTCTGCATTGATCTACCATTGTAATGAGGGTGTATTCTGCATTGACCTACCATTGTAATGAGGGTGTATTCTGCATTGACCTACCATTGTAATGAGGGTGTACTCTGCATTGATCTACCATTGTAATGAGGGTGTATTCTGCATTGACCTACCATTGCAATGAGGGTGTATTCTGCATTGACCTACCATTGTAATGAGGATGTACTCTGCATTGACCTACCATTGTAATGAGGGTGTATCCTGCATTGACCTACCATTGTAATGAGGGTATACTCTGCATTGACCTACCATTGTAATGAGGATGTACTCTGCATTGACCTACCATTGAAATGAGGGTGTATTCTGCATTGACCTACCATTGTAATGAGGGTATACTCTGCATTAACCTACCATTGTAATGAAGGTGTACTCGCATTGACCTACCATTGTAATAAGGGTATACTCTGCAATGACCTACCATTATAATGAGGGTGTACTCTTCATTACCCCATCATTATAATGAGGGTGTACTCTTCATTAGTCTACCATTATAATGAGGGTGTACTACAAAAAGATGTACTCCTCATTGACCCACCTTTTTAATGAGAGTGTAATCCTCAACAAAATGTATTCAGCTTTTATGATTCTGGTTATAGTTGTATGTATACAGGGTGCACAAAAATATCTGATCTTAAGGTAAATGCACAAAATTTGCTGAAGCTATAAAAAAAGACATGCCACTGACAGTAGCCTTCTTTTTTGTAATGGTTTGGTACAAAGAAAGATGCATATAAAGTATCTAGTTAGATAAGTCCCAATGGACTTGCATGTATATAAAGCATCTAATTTGACAGTAGTCACTATGGAAATTACATGCATATAAAGCAGCCAGTTTGACATTAGTCCCTATGGACTTACCCACATATGAAGCATCTAGTTTGAGAAGTCCCTATGGACTTGTATGCATATAGAGCATCCAGTTTGACATTAGTCCTTATGGACTTACATGCATATAAGGCATCCAGTTTGACATTAGTCAATATGGACCTACCCACATATAAAGCATCTAGTTTGACATTAGTCCCTATGAACTAACCCACATATGAAGCATCTAGTTTGAGAAGTCCCTATGGACTTACCCACATATAAAGCATCCAGTTTGACATTGGTCCTTATGGACTTACATTACGTGCATATAAAGCATCCAGTTTGACATTAGTCCTTATGGACTTACATTACGTGCATAAAAAGCATCCAGTTTGACATTAGTCCCTATGGACTTACATGCATATAAAGCATGAAAATTCTATCATGAAGAGATCTTTAGAAAGAAATTAAAAGCTGAATCAAAGTTAGAGAAGTATGA
The DNA here is from genome assembly GCA_029339505.1 of Unio delphinus. Lineage (NCBI taxonomy): Eukaryota > Metazoa > Mollusca > Bivalvia > Unionida > Unionidae > Unio > Unio delphinus. Next base: position 4,815,715 of record JAQISU010000111.1, on the reverse strand, counting down.
AATAATAGTCACTGTACATGCTTATAAAAAAGTGTTGATTATGGCAGCCATTATTCTTCATCATGGAGTAGAGCTAAAAATGTATCGGCTATTCTGGAGAATAAGCTAAAAATAGGTCTTACATTAGGATTGTAATAGAAGCTACACTTTTGCCAAGGACCCATCCTAACACAAATATTCAATGCTTGAAATTTAATCTTAAGAAATTTTTGGACCAGCTCTGTAGCTGATTTTCATAAAACCTTCCATTTATTTGTACTAACCTGCTACTTGACACAGCTGTGATCTCAGGGAAAGACAACTCTAACAAGACTTGTTCCTGATCATCAACAACATACACTCCAGTCCAATTCACAGCAATGATAACATCATTCTTTGGAAGGCTGGGCCCAGCAAATTTGTAGGCTTCATAAAATCGTGAAAACAGAAGAGGCCATTTGTATTTGGCATAACTCACAATATCCTCCTTGACTTTAAGTGCTTTGACTTTGTCATTTGCAAAGTAAGGGCTACGCATTTTATTTACTATCTGCTGAATCCAATAGTTTATAGCATTTGGTTTATTTAATAGCATACTGTCTGGAATGTAGGTAGGAATCAAGGATTGCAAGCGCTCTGGACTGATGTTAGATCCATATTCAACATAGTACTGTTGAGCTGCAATCATTGCTAGATCATCCTCCTGACAAAAAGAACATTTACATAGTATTAATAATTGAAAAAATTGCAAATGCATGAAAATGGTCAAATAACCCAATAACTGATTTGAAAGTCTGAATAGTCCTGACAACTTCAACTGAAAGTCTGAATAGTCTTGACAACCTCAATTGAAAGTCTGAATAGTCCTGACAACCTCAATTGAAAGCCTGAATAGTCCTGACAACTTCAATTGAAAGTCTGACTAGTTCTGATAACTGCATTTTAAATTATGAATAGTTCTGATAACCCAATTGAAAATCTGAATAGTGATGACAACCCCAATTGAAAGCCTAAATAGTTCTGATAACCCAATTGAAAGTCTGAATAGTTATGATAACCCAATTGAAAGTCTGAATAGTCCTGACAAACCTATTTAAAAGTCTGAATAGTTCTGACCATTCCAATTGAAAGTTTGAATAGTCCTGACAATCCCAATTGAAAGTCGGAATAGTCCTGAAAACCCCAATTGAAAGTCGGAATAGTCCTGATAATCCAATTGAAAGTCTGAACAGTCCTGACAACCCTAAATGAAAGTCTGAATAGTCCTGAAAAACCAATTTATAAGTCTGAATAGTCCTTACAACCCCAATTGAAAGTCTGAATAGTCCTGACAACCCTAAATGAAAGTCTGAATAGTCCTGAAAAACCAATTTAAAAGTCTGAATAGTCCTTACAACCCCAATTGAAAGTCTGAATAGTCCTGACAACCCTAAATGAAAGTCTGAATAGTCCTGACAACCCTAAATGAAAGTCTGAATAGTCCTGAAAAACCAATTTAAAAGTCTGAATAGTCCTGACAACCCCAAATGAAAGTCTACATAGTTCTGATAACCCAACTGAAAGTCTACATAGTTCTGATAACCCAAATTGAAAGTCTGAATAGTCCTGACAACCCCAATCGAAAGTCTGAATAGTTCTGACAACCCCAATTGAAAGTCTGAATAGTCCTGACAACCCTAAATGAAAGTCTGAATAGTCCTGAAAAACCAATTTAAAAGTCTGAATAGTTCTGACAACCCTAAATGAAACTCTGAATAGTCCTGACAACCGTAACTGAAAGTCTGAATAGTCCTGAAAAACCAATTTAAAAGTCTGAATAGTCCTGACAACCTCAAATGAAAGTCTACATAGTTCTGATAACCCAACTGTAAGTCTACATAGTTCTGATAACCCAAATTGAAAGTCTGAATAGTCCTGACAACCTTAATCGAAAGTCTGAATAGTCCTGACAACCCCAATCGAAAGTCTGAATAGTCCTGACAACCCCAATTGAAAGTCTGAATAGTCCTGACAACCCTAAATGAAAGTCTGAATAGCCCTGAAAAACCAATTTAAAAGTCTGAATAGTCCTGACAACCCCAATTGAAAGCCTGAATTGTTCTGATAACCCCAATTGAAGGTCTACATAGTTCTGATAACCCAATTGAAAGTCTGCATAGTTCTGATAACTACAATCCCCAAGGTCTATATAAAACTACTGACCTTCATTAATAGATACTGATTCCTAGAGAAAGTTGAAGAAGGATTTTATAAAAAAAATTTACAGGTGTTTATTTTCATAACTTGTTAAGTTACACATAGCAAGTCTTTTTCAAAAGAAGGTATTGTTTTCTTCACAGCAGTAGCAGAGCTAAGGAGTACACTTGACTGTTGAACATAGCATTTGCAACTTATAATTCTGAATATAATACTTTGCCTTTTGTAACAATGTAGCATTTACAATTTGCAATCCTGAATCCATTCCTTGCTTATGTACAACTATACTTTAACAATAACCACTGAAGTTATAAAATTTCACCTTATCACATCTGTATTCTCCAAATTTGATCCCACGGACCACCTGTTGATAGATCAAGTTTGTTGCTGTGGTATCCTCATTAGGATCATGCCAAGGTGCAAATATTTCTTTGCGGAAGAATAGTCTCCATGGTGCATTCCTCTCCTGTGCTCCCTGTTCCTTGGCATACTGCTCACACTGTGAGATGGCATCCATGACATGATCATTTCCACTGCCAAGTGAAGACACCTGAAACAACAACTAAAACTTGTAGATACATCTTAAGAATGTTTCACTGTACTTATAAATTAAAAGAAAATACATTTAACATGTCTTTTCTTGCTAATTGGATTGATATGGTCTTGTTTGATCCATCTGGTCTGATTTATATTTGTGTAGTCTGATGTCTGGTCTGATTTATATATCTGGTCTAATTTATATGTCTGGTCTGGTTTATATTTGTGTAGTCTGATTTATATGTTTCATCTGATTTATATATCAGGTCCGAGTTATATGTCAGGTCTGATTTATATTTGTGTAATCTGATTTATATGTCTGGTCTGATTTATATTTGTGTAGTCTGATTTATATTTGTGTAGTCTGATTTATATGTCTGGTCTGATTTATATTAGAGCCAACAGAGTAGATAATTTTCGGTGAGTACTGAATCCAAGTATTTGGATGTACTATTTGCCGGATATTTGCACGAACCAAGTAGTAGATGCGACTCCGGAGAATACCGTTTGTTTCATTATTGTATGCGAAGCTTAAACTTTTCGTGTACCGTATACCGTATATAACGGCTATAAGCTGAAATTTTTTATTATTAACTAAAATTATTATGTATTAAAAATTTTTTTTTTAAAAGTTCGATATTTATTGAATTATTTTACTTGTAACCATTTGTACACATATTATTTGCCGAGGCGAATACTTCCGAATAGTACCGAAAAACCGGATATTCGGCCGAAGCAAATGTCCGAGGCGATTTCCGGTTAGGCCCTAATTTATATTTATGTAGTCTGGCTTATATCTGTCTGGTCTGATTTTATTTTTCTAACTCCACCAAAATCATCCAAATGTCAAAGCAAGGAATTCAATGCATTTCTATAAAAATCGACATTTTGCTGGTTATGGTGGAATTCCTGCATTGTTCCTTTGAAGGACGATTGCTTGTCCAATGTTTGAGTACTGTATTCCAAATACACTTCCTGTGTACTTAATAAATTATTTCTTGGGTACATTTTGTGAAACATACTGTCACTAGTCAGCATACACTAAAAGATATCACACATCACATGTATACAATTACTACAAGAATTAGCGTGCCCTGTTGATGTTGGGAGCTAAGAAAGGATAATTTCTGACATTTATTTAGTACATTAAAGAGGCATCAGACATGGATAATGGTAAATTTATGTAAGTCATAATGTTCCAGTAACATTTAGCAACTGCTTTCATTAGGTATGCTGGGATCAAGAAACTTGCGAATTTTTCATGAGTTTTAACCAAAAAGAGGAATGTGAAATTATTTCAGGTAACAGCAATCATAACCAGACTAACATCCCAATTGAACTTGATGCTCTTCTATCATATATAAGAGCTAACATTCCTGATAATAATTATTATTCAATAACTCATTTTAGTGAAGCTGATGTTTTTGATATGCTAATTAAGGTGAATATTAATAAATCCTATGGATTTGATGGTATTGGTCCACAAATTTTTAAAATTGCTGCACTAGGAATAAGAAAGTAATTAACACATATCATAAATACAAGTATGATGAGTGGTAATTTTCCAGAAATATTGAAATATGTAAAGGTTATCTTTAAGAAAGGAGAAAAGTAGGATCCAGGGAATTACATATCAATCTCAATTCTACCTTTATTGTCAAAATTACTTGAAAAACAAGTAACCATTGAGATCTATTATGCACATTCATGCCAAACAGAACTTACCAAATGAATTTATTTCTGGCTGAAGGATAATGGATAGTGGACATTTGACTGGGATTGTTTTCCTTGACTTTGAGAAGCTTTTGATCTTGTTAGTCATGAAATTTTGCCGCAAAAGTTGAACTGTTGCTGGTTTGACTATCCTTCTTTAAACTGGCTTAGTTCATACCTAAACCAAAGGTCTCAACAAGTAAGCATTGGCAATATTAGCTCTCAAACTCACACTATTCATTCAGGGGTCCCTCAAGGCTCAGTTTTAAGCCCTCTCCTCTTCTGTATGTATATCAATGATCTACCATTCAATAATGAATCCACAAAAAAAAGATTTGTTTGCAACCTTGTACATATCAAGTTCTGATACTGAAGTTATCCAAATGAGATTAAAATCTGACCTTATTGGAGTCCAAAACTGGGCACATGGAATGACCATACTGATAAGCTTTGTAAATCACAGTAGTCCAAATACTGCCCTCTTCAGCAGAATCAAAAAATATTTACCTATGGAAACTTGCAATCTATACTGCAAGTCATATATTCTTCCAACAATGGATTATGTTCAAATGCATGGGGAAACTGTGCTAAATCTGAGCTTGACAGGATTATTAAAATTCAGAAATGCGTAATTTTAGATGCATCTATTGATCGTCCCTCAAAAGCATTGTTTGCAAAACTCAAATGGTTCATAATATGATCGGATACATTTTTACAAGGCAGTTCTTTTATATATAATGTCTACATAGAACTGCACCAGAGTATCTTTAGGTCTTATTCAGGCTTTCATTAACACAATACTAGTTGAGATCAATATCACATGGTAACCTTCTAGCACCAAATCCAAGATGAGAGCAATTTAAAATGAGCTTGCCTGGTTCTGTTCTGTGAAACAAGCTTCTACTACATGTAAAATCTGCTGAAAGTATTACAGTATTTAAGAAGAAATATAATGAGCATGTACATGTTTCTAATAGATAATGGAATTTAATATTTTAATACTAAACATGTTAAAATAAACAGTCATTAATGCTATATTTCAATTAATGCACATTGTTATACTCTCCTACAGAGGGCCTCAAAAAGAACAGCCCTTGATTAATATATCATACTCTATATAAAAAAGTACTATTATTATCATTATTATTATTATTAATGGGAGAGTGCCAAGCTTTGATGTGTTAAGAACTCCATATCTAGGTGACCAAAATAGTGAAAAATGATAAGGTCAGATTTTTCTACCTTCATTAACCACCCTTAACTACAAATGAGGAAGTAAAATTGCTCAAGTTGCAAACTAATAACCATGTTTACCAAATGTTATGTATTATGACATACAGGAATATCATGCTCTCCTGATCTAGAAATGATCTGCTCTAATGTTTTATTCAAGGTCAAATTTCAATCACTTGATTGACACCTCCAATGCATCAGCAATACCTTTTTATGTTTTTTTTTCAAAGGAAGATGCCAAGCTGATATATGATAAGGTTATCATACCTAGATTGACAAATTGTTAAGAGGGAAAAAAAGTCTAATTTCACTTCATTATTTACCAAACAGTGAGTGAGGGGTGTTCCTGTCATGAACCAAAATTCCAAGTTACCAAATGTTCTGTGGAGTGTCATGCAGGAATGTTGCCATTTCTGTGACACATGACCTGAACCCTTAGTGAAGGCTGATAGGCTTAGACTGGCGCCACAGGAATAGGGTTACAGCTGACATATTTCAATCAATGTTCTCAAATGCAATTCAACTTCACAACCAGAAATGAACAGGAGTAGAAGCTCTGAGTGGTTTTTGCACTGTCTGCATCAACTTTTATAAACAAGATTTTCTTGTGTATAAACATTACTCTCCATGAGACTGCTATGGGATTCTTCATAAAATCATAGCAACAAAAGTAGCTAACTTTTTGGGGATAACCAAATTTGTAGACTGTCTGATATGATTTGAATCACACATTATTTTCTGAGAATGGATGAACATAGACTAGTCTGATGCTTCAGGTTGGTTGCCATGGGCAACAGTTTAACAAGGGACAACTGTTAGTAGGTTTGAAAAACAGTTACTCTTTTTTCCATCCTTGTATGCCTTCAAAAACATGAGAAAATGACTGCCAGGAGAAAATAGAAAGCCCTGCCCTTGTGGAGAACTGCCACTGTGAATTCTCTGTCTTCTCTTGTATATTCTATAACTTCTTTTTTGGTTTTTTTTTTTGGATGCACCATATAAAACAACATAATGGCTTACTATACCACTAAACATAAAAGAGAGATGATACAATTTAAATATAAGATTCAATGGATTTGAGGAATGACATCATTACAGCAAATCCCTTTCTCTGGTGCATCTAGGTATAAAGATAACCACTTAGTGGGTAGAGAGGAGAGTTAACATGTAAGAGTTGCCTCCCTTAGTCCATATAACAAAGACAGGTTTTCATCTTTCTAGGAGGGCTGGATTTGGAAATTTGTCCTAATGCAATGTGTATTTGATAAAGAATTTGTTTTTAATCAAAGGTTTATTAAATTGTAGCACTGTAGCTGTAGATTGGTAAAAGAAGTAACTCTGAAGTGTACGTTTTGGAGGTTGCTTTTACTGCATGAACCAGACCAATGAAACCTGAATTAAAGATTGATCCATAAGACATCCATGCCTGACATTTAAAAATATTTAAAAATATTCAGAAAAGATTCTACAATTTAAAGTTTTACCTTATCAAAAAGAGCAATGTATAGAGAGAATCCAAACTGATCCTTGAGATCCATCTTCTCAGATAGCTGATTACAGAGTTCATTAGCTGTGGTAGCTGAGTCAGCCAACAGTGTTTTGGTGTTGCCATCCATGAATGTGATAGGTAACATCAATGGCTTCTTGGACTTTGTGGCTTGAAGCTCCAGCCATGATGGAGGTTGGTTACGCGTACCATTGGCAAAAGTACGACGTAATCTGTCTTCGCAGTATGGGGCATACCCTGGTGGTCCCTCGCTTATGAAGTTTCTGAGATATTTAATGAACTGAAAAGAAAATTTAACTCATTGCTAAAGTAATTCTCATTTCAAATGCCAAACAAGAATGAAGTCATATATCCAAATACTGCAAACACACAGGATTTGTCCAAGATTTCATGAACAGAAAGTTATAAAAAAGCAACAAAAACTAAGTATAGAAAGAAGTGAGAATCTTTTGCTCTTGACATCAGGATTGATATGTTTAATGCCACTCTGAACATTCATGCTCCTATTTCAAGAGATTTATCTAGTTTTGAAGAGCAACTGTTGTCTAAAGACGCATAATATCGTAAAAATTGTCCATTTATATATATATATATATATATATATATATATATACACAGTCGACTCCTGTCAACTGCACACCCTCGGGCCCATCACGAGATGTTGTAGTTAACCGGAGTGTGCAGTTAAGCGAAGTATGGTACAGTACCACTTTAAATCAGCACGGCACGAATATATATGCGAAGAATAAATTTAAACAATGATTAGAATCCACTCTTTCCACTTTTATTTCAATGTTAAGCTTGTTTTCCTTCCTCCAAACACAATTTCACTGATTCAACCAATGGATCAAGGAATTATAGCGAATTCTATAGATTGCTTGTTATTCGAAAACTGCTGTCAGACATTAATGGCTCATCTCCCACAGAAAAAGCGTTCAGCTCCAAAGTTGTATGCATCCTGTTTTTCGCCATGTTGTCGTTTAAATTGAATTCCGTTGTGCATTTTCCATCTTTCCAACCATCCATTTTTGGGTTTGAAATCATTTAAACCTTAACGGTTTAGAGCAATTTTCCCATGCTGTATTATGATTTTTCCCACGCTATTGCTCCCTAGTGGGTGCAGATATACATATAACACCTAAGGCGTCCTTTACATGTCAATCATTTACAAAGTTGCATTGTCGGCTTATTTGAAGCGCTACATCAGTGGACTAACAATAACTGGTCATGAATATACATTGTGCAGTTAACTGGAGTAAAACTGCATTGAATAATGTGCCACGGGCAGAAATTTATCGTGCTATTATCTGGAGTATGCACTTAAGCAAAGTGCAGTTATTCGAAGTTTGTACCCATTGAAAAGCATTGGGAAAAAACGGGACCGGCGTGACTACGTGCAGTTATCCGGTGTGTGCAGTTAACTGATGTGCAGTTAAGTGGAGTTGACTGTGTATGTGTATGTGTGTATATATATATATATATATATATATATATATATATATATATATATAGACATACATACATACATACATATATATATATATATATATATATATATATATATAGATAGATACACATATACATAATATAGAAAATTAATCTACTGACCAAACGAGCTTCTTCTTCAAATACCTGAGTCTTGCAATGCATTAAGAGCCAATGCATTAAGAGCCAAGATTGTTCCTGTGATACCCATATCTTACAATAGTTTATTAGAGACAAGATGGAAATATGTGATAGCCATCTTTTACAATGTATTAGGTGGCAAGATAAAATGAAAAATGTATTTACCTTGTCTGATGGTGCAAAGCAACCAACACAAAGAGACAGTAAGATCCACCCTCTAGCATGGCTTCCTTTGGAAGGATTCTGGGTCAGTTGCTTACATAGCTGGCAGTAGATCTCATCCCTGAGGAAGCACAAATAGACAAATGTATCTGACACAAGCCTTTAAATTCTAAGCCTGATTCTAATATGAACCCATTTTATCTAAGTCTGATTCTTATAGGAACCTATTTCATCTAAGTCTGATTCTTATAGGAACCCATTTCATCTAAGGTCTTTTCTCATATGAGCCTGACATATTGAAGGCTGATTCTAATACATACCTGATATATCAAAGGCCAGAACTGAAGGACCCTAACATCTGCAAGTCATTCCAATTGGAGGAAAATTTGCTCCACTCCTTGTGATGGATGTTGATATTAAAGTAATGACAGACATTTTCAACACTGTCATGAGAACAGTTGCCAAGGACATCATTGGCCTCCATCGCCCAAAGAAAAAACCCTGGGTTACAGAAGAGATTCTGAATCTGTGTGATGCGCGAAGAGCCCTAAAAAACACCAGACACACAATAGGGGCAGTGGAATATCAAGAAATAAACAAGAATGTGAGATACAAATTGAAGAAAGCAGAGTGGATTGGACAACAGTGACCAGAAATAGAGAGCAGTCTGAATAAGAATAACAGTAAAAAGGCATTTCAAATTGTGAAAGACCTCACCAGACAGAAGCAACCAAGAGTCAGTACCATTGAAGACGAAAATGGAAAATGCCTCACAGAAGCATGTGACATTGCAGAAAGATGTATTGAGTATTGTAAGGAACTCTACAACCATCTGTCCACAGGAGACCCAGAGGTGCTTGAAGTTCCAAACTCCACAAATAATGATGATTTCCCAATTCTCAAAGAAGAGGTAGAGTCAGCAATAAGAGCACTGAAAAATGGAAAGGCAGCTGGAGTAGACAACATCCCAGCTGAACTTATCAAAACATCCCAGCTGAACTTATAAAAAATGGTGGGTATTCAGTGATAGAACTACTAACAAAAGTCTGCAACAAGATCTGGCAGACAGGTGAATGGACCCAGTCACTGATTATAACACTCCCCAAAAAAGGCAATCTCCAGCTGTATCAAATTACAGAACTAACAGTCTGATCAGCCATGCTAGTAAGGTGATGCTGAAGATCATCTTGAACAGACAGAACCCACAAGCAGAAGAAATAATCGCTGAAGAACAGGCAGAGTTCCAGAGTGGAAGAAGCACAACAGAACAAATTTTCATTCTTAGGGTTCTGTGTGAAAAGTACTCACAACACCAACAAGACATCTATCATGTGTTCATAGATTTCAAAAAGGATTTTGATAGAGTGTGGCATGAGGCATTGTGGGCCACAATGAAGAAGTACAATATGGGTCAAGAGTTGACCAACACCATCAAGCAGTTGTATCCTAAGGCTACCAGTGCAGTAATTGCTCAAGGTTCTGTGGGGGACTGGTTCAAGACAACAGTTGGGAGTACTGCAAGTCTGTCTCCTGTCACCCACGCTTTTCAACATCTACTTAGAGCGCATCATGAGCGAAGCCCTGGAAAACCACTGTGGGACAGTCAGCATTGGAGGGCATAACATCACCAACCTCCACTTTGCAGATGACATTGATGGGCTGGCAGGCAGTGAAGATGAGCTTGCCACCTTAGTGAAGAATCTGGATGAAACATCTTCCAGATTTGACATGGAGATAAGTGTTGAGAAGACAAAGCTGATGACAAACAGTGGCAAACAAATCTCAACCAAGATTAAAGTCAGAGGACAAGAACTGGAAACAGTGGGCCAATTCAAATATCTTGGTTCCATAATCACGGAAGAGGGATCAAGAGCAGAAATTTTGTCACGAGCAGCACAAACAACAGCAGCTATGTCAAAGCTAAGACCCGTCTGGAGAGACAAGAACATTTGTCTGAAAACTAAAATCAGACTATTGAGAGCTCTAGTAATCTCAATCTTTCTGTATTCATGTGAGGCCTGGACCCTGACAGCAGAATTACAACTAAGAATTCAGGCACTTGAAATGAGATGCTACATAACCATCCTTGGCATCTCTTACATGGACCACATCACAAATGAAGAAGTACGCGACAAAATCAGGCACAAAATAAGCCATTATGAAGACATCCTCACCATTGTCAAAAAGAGAAAGCTGAAATGGTACAGCCATGTCACTAGAGCCAACAGTCTATCCATAACAGTACTGCAGGGTAGTGTCCAAGGTGGTAGAAGGAGAGGTAGACAGAAAAAGGTGGAGTGACAACATCACAGAATGGACCAGGAAAAGTTTTGCAGAGACACAGTCATTGGCACATGATCGAGACAAGTGGAGGGAACTGGTCAGATGTTCAGCAGTACAGTGCCTCAACGACCACACTAGGTCAAGAGACTGATGATGAAAAAAATGATGATGATATCAAAGGCTGATGCTACTACATACCTGATATATCAAAAGCTGATTTTAATATGAACCCATCATATCTTAGATTGATTCTAATGCAAACCTGTTTTATCTATAGCTGATTCTAATACAAATTTGTCTTATCTATAGCTGATTCTAATACAATCTGTTTTATCGATAGCTGATTCTAATTTTAATACAAATTTGTTTTATCTATAGCTGATTCTAAATACAAATCTGTTTTATAATTAGCTGATTCTAATTCTAATCTGTTTTATCTATAGCTGATTCTAATTCTAATACAAATCTGTTTTATCTATATCTGCTTCTAATACAAATCTGTTTTATCTATAGCTGATTCTAATTCTAATCTGTTTCATCAATAGCCGATTCTAAAAGAAATCTGTTTTATCAATAGCTGATTCTAATTCTAATACAAATTTGTTTGATCTATAGCTGATTCTAATTTAATCTGTTTTATCTATAGCTGATTCTAATTCTAATACAAATTTGTTTATCTATAGCTGATTCTAATTCTAATACAAATCTGTTTTATCTATAGCTGATTCTAATACAAATCTGTTTTATCTATAGCTGATTCTAATTCTAATACAAATCTGTTTTATCTATAGCTGATTCTAATACAAATTTGTTTTATCTATAGCTGATTCTAATTCTAATCGTTTTATCTATAGCTGATTCTAATTCTATTACAAATTTGTTGTATCTATATCTGCGTCTCATACAAATCTGTTTAATCTATAGCTGATTCTAATACAAATCTGTTTTATCTATAGCTGATTCTAATTCTAATACAAATTTGTTTTATCTATAGCTGATCCTAATACAAATCTGTTTTATCTATAGCTGATTCTAATACAAATCTGTTTTATCTATAGCTGATTCTAATTCTAATACAAATTTGTTTATCTATAGCTGATCCTAAAAGAAATGTTTTATCTATAGCTGATTCTAATTCTAATCTGTTTTATCTATAGCTGATTCTAATTCTAATCTGTTTTAACTATAGCTGATTCTAATACAAATTTGTTTTATCAATAGCTGATTCTAATTCTAATACAAATTTGTTTTATCTATAGCTGATTCTAATACAAATCTGTTTTATCTATAGCTGATTCTAATACAAATCTGTTTTATCTATAGCTGATCCTAAAAGAAATGTTTTATCTATAGCTGATTCTAATACAAATTTGTTTTATCTATAGCTGATTCTAATACAAATCTGTTTTATCTATAGCTGATTCTAATTCTAATCTGTTTTATCAATAGCTGATTCTAATACGAAATTGTTTTATCTATAGCTGATTCTAATTCTAATACAAATTTGTTATCTATAGCTGATTCTAACACAAATCTGTTTTATCTATAGCTGATTCTAATAGAAATCTGTTTTATCTATAGCCGATTCTAATTCTAATACAAATTTGTTTGATCTATAGTTGATTCTAACAGAAATCGGTTTTATCGATAGCTGATTCTAATACAAATCTGTTTTATCTATAGCTGATTCTAATTCTAATACAAATTTGTTTATCTATAGCTGATCCTAAAAGAAATGTTTTATCTATAGCTGATTCTAATTCTAATCTGTTTTATCTATAGCTGATTCTAATTCTAATCTGTTTTAACTATAGCTGATTCTAATACAAATTTGTTTTATCAATAGCTGATTCTAATTCTAATACAAATTTGTTTTATCTATAGCTGATTCTAATACAAATCTGTTTTATCTATAGCTGATTCTAATACAAATCTGTTTTATCTATAGCTGATCCTAAAAGAAATGTTTTATCTATAGCTGATTCTAATACAAATTTGTTTTATCTATAGCTGATTCTAATACAAATCTGTTTTATCTATAGCTGATTTTAATTCTAATCTGTTTTATCAATAGCTGATTCTAATACAAATTTGTTTTATCAATAGGTGATTCTAATTCTAATACAAATTTGTTTGATCTATAGCTGATTCTAATACAAATTTGTTTTATCAATAGCTGATTCTAATTCTAATACAAATTTGTTTGATCTATAGCTGATTCTAATACAAATTTGTTTTATCTATAGCTGATTCTAATTCTAATCTGTTTATCTATAGCTGATTCTAATTCTAATCTGTTTTATCTATAGCTGATTCTAATTCTAATACAAATCTGTTTTATCTATATCTGATTCTAATACAAATCTGTTTTATCTATATCTGATTCTAATACAAATCTGTTTTATCTATAGCCGATTCTAATTCTAATACAAATTTGTTTGATCTATAGTTGATTCTAATAGAAATCTGTTTTATCTATAGCTGATTCTAATACAAATCTGTTTTATCTATAGCTGATTCTAATTCTAATACAAATTTATTTTATCTATAGCTGATTCTAATACAAATTTGTTTTATCTATAGCTGATTCTAATTCTAATACAAATTTGTTTATCTATAGCTGATCCTAATAGAAGTCTGTTTTATCTATAGCTGATTCTAATACAAATTTGTTTGATCTATAGCTGATTCTAATTCTAATACAAATTTGTTTTATCTATAGCTGATTCTAATTCTAATACAAATCTGTTTTATCTGCTGATTCTAATTCTAATACAAATCTGTTTTATCTATAGCTGATTCTAATACAAATATGTTTTATCTATATCTGATTCTAATACAAATCTGTTTTATCTATATCTGATTCTAATACAAATCTGTTTTATCTATAGCCGATTCTAATACGAAATTGTTTTATCTATAGCTGATTCTAATTCTAATACAAATTTGTTATCTATAGCTGATTCTAACACAAATCTGTTTTATCTATAGCTGATTCTAATAGAAATCTGTTTTATCTATAGCCGATTCTAATTCTAATACAAATTTGTTTGATCTATAGTTGATTCTAACAGAAATCGGTTTTATCGATAGCTGATTCTAATACAAATCTGTTTTATCTATAGCTGATTCTAATTCTAATACAAATTTGTTTATCTATAGCTGATCCTAAAAGAAATGTTTTATCTATAGCTGATTCTAATTCTAATCTGTTTTATCTATAGCTGATTCTAATTCTAATCTGTTTTAACTATAGCTGATTCTAATACAAATTTGTTTTATCAATAGCTGATTCTAATTCTAATACAAATTTGTTTTATCTATAGCTGATTCTAATACAAATCTGTTTTATCTATAGCTGATTCTAATACAAATCTGTTTTATCTATAGCTGATCCTAAAAGAAATGTTTTATCTATAGCTAATTCTAATACAAATTTGTTTTATCTATAGCTGATTCTAATACAAATCTGTTTTATCTATAGCTGATTCTAATTCTAATCTGTTTTATCAATAGCTGATACTAATACAAATTTGTTTTATCAATAGCTGATTCTAATTCTAATACAAATTTGTTTGATCTATAGCTGATTCTAATACAAATTTGTTTTATCAATAGCTGATTCTAATTCTAATACAAATTTGTTTGATCTATAGCTGATTCTAATACAAATTTGTTTTATCTATAGCTGATTCTAATTCTAATCTGTTTATCTATAGCTGATTCTAATTCTAATCTGTTTTATCTATAGCTGATTCTAATTCTAATACAAATCTGTTTTATCTATATCTGATTCTAATACAAATCTGTTTTATCTATATCTGATTCTAATACAAATCTGTTTTATCTATAGCCGATTCTAATTCTAATACAAATTTGTTTGATCTATAGTTGATTCTAATAGAAATCTGTTTTATCTATAGCTGATTCTAATACAAATCTGTTTTATCTATAGCTGATTCTAATTCTAATACAAATTTTTTTTATCTATAGCTGATTCTAATTCTAATACAAATTTGTTTTATCTATAGCTGATTCTAATTCTAATACAAATTTGTTTATCTATAGCTGATCCTAATAGAAGTCTGTTTTATCTATAGCTGATTCTAATACAAATTTGTTTGATCTATAGCTGATTCTAATTCGAATACAAATTTGTTTTATCTATAGCTGATTCTAATTCTAATACAAATCTGTTTTATCTGCTGATTCTAATTCTAATACAAATCTGTTTTATCTATAGCTGATTCTAATACAAATATGTTTTATCTATATCTGATTCTAATACAAATCTGTTTTATCTATATCTGATTCTAATACAAATCTGTTTTATCTATAGCTGATTCTAATACAAATCTGTTTTATCGATAGCTGATTCTAATTCTAATACAAATTTGTTTTATCTATAGCCGCTTCTAATACAAATCTGTTTTATATATCGCTGATTCTAATTCTAATACAAATTTGTTTGATCTATAGCTGATTCTAATTTAATCTGTTTTATCTATAGCTGATTCTAATTCTAATACAAATTTGTTTATCTATAGCTGATTCTAATTCTAATACAAATCTGTTTTATCTATAGCTGATTCTAATACAAATCTGTTTTATCTATAGCTGATTCTAATTCTAATACAAATCTGTTTTATCTATAGCTGATTCTAATACAAATTTGTTTTATCTATAGCTGATTCTAATTCTAATCGTTTTATCTATAGCTGATTCTAATTCTATTACAAATTTGTTGTATCTATATCTGCGTCTCATACAAATCTGTTTAATCTATAGCTGATTCTAATACAAATCTGTTTTATCTATAGCTGATTCTAATTCTAATACAAATTTGTTTTATCTATAGCTGATCCTAATACAAATCTGTTTTATCTATAGCTGATTCTAATACAAATCTGTTTTATCTATAGCTGATTCTAATTCTAATACAAATTTGTTTATCTATAGCTGATCCTAAAAGAAATGTTTTATCTATAGCTGATTCTAATTCTAATCTGTTTTATCTATAGCTGATTCTAATTCTAATCTGTTTTAACTATAGCTGATTCTAATACAAATTTGTTTTATCAATAGCTGATTCTAATTCTAATACAAATTTGTTTTATCTATAGCTGATTCTAATACAAATCTGTTTTATCTATAGCTGATTCTAATACAAATCTGTTTTATCTATAGCTGATCCTAAAAGAAATGTTTTATCTATAGCTGATTCTAATACAAATTTGTTTTATCTATAGCTGATTCTAATACAAATCTGTTTTATCTATAGCTGATTCTAATTCTAATCTGTTTTATCAATAGCTGATTCTAATACGAAATTGTTTTATCTATAGCTGATTCTAATTCTAATACAAATTTGTTATCTATAGCTGATTCTAACACAAATCTGTTTTATCTATAGCTGATTCTAATAGAAATCTGTTTTATCTATAGCCGATTCTAATTCTAATACAAATTTGTTTGATCTATAGTTGATTCTAACAGAAATCGGTTTTATCGATAGCTGATTCTAATACAAATCTGTTTTATCTATAGCTGATTCTAATTCTAATACAAATTTGTTTATCTATAGCTGATCCTAAAAGAAATGTTTTATCTATAGCTGATTCTAATTCTAATCTGTTTTATCTATAGCTGATTCTAATTCTAATCTGTTTTAACTATAGCTGATTCTAATACAAATTTGTTTTATCAATAGCTGATTCTAATTCTAATACAAATTTGTTTTATCTATAGCTGATTCTAATACAAATCTGTTTTATCTATAGCTGATTCTAATACAAATCTGTTTTATCTATAGCTGATCCTAAAAGAAATGTTTTATCTATAGCTGATTCTAATACAAATTTGTTTTATCTATAGCTGATTCTAATACAAATCTGTTTTATCTATAGCTGATTTTAATTCTAATCTGTTTTATCAATAGCTGATTCTAATACAAATTTGTTTTATCAATAGGTGATTCTAATTCTAATACAAATTTGTTTGATCTATAGCTGATTCTAATACAAATTTGTTTTATCAATAGCTGATTCTAATTCTAATACAAATTTGTTTGATCTATAGCTGATTCTAATACAAATTTGTTTTATCTATAGCTGATTCTAATTCTAATCTGTTTATCTATAGCTGATTCTAATTCTAATCTGTTTTATCTATAGCTGATTCTAATTCTAATACAAATCTGTTTTATCTATATCTGATTCTAATACAAATCTGTTTTATCTATATCTGATTCTAATACAAATCTGTTTTATCTATAGCCGATTCTAATTCTAATACAAATTTGTTTGATCTATAGTTGATTCTAATAGAAATCTGTTTTATCTATAGCTGATTCTAATACAAATCTGTTTTATCTATAGCTGATTCTAATTCTAATACAAATTTATTTTATCTATAGCTGATTCTAATACAAATTTGTTTTATCTATAGCTGATTCTAATTCTAATACAAATTTGTTTATCTATAGCTGATCCTAATAGAAGTCTGTTTTATCTATAGCTGATTCTAATACAAATTTGTTTGATCTATAGCTGATTCTAATTCTAATACAAATTTGTTTTATCTATAGCTGATTCTAATTCTAATACAAATCTGTTTTATCTGCTGATTCTAATTCTAATACAAATCTGTTTTATCTATAGCTGATTCTAATACAAATATGTTTTATCTATATCTGATTCTAATACAAATCTGTTTTATCTATATCTGATTCTAATACAAATCTG
The DNA here is from genome assembly GCA_029339505.1 of Unio delphinus. Classification (NCBI taxonomy): domain Eukaryota; kingdom Metazoa; phylum Mollusca; class Bivalvia; order Unionida; family Unionidae; genus Unio; species Unio delphinus. Next base: position 4,797,736 of record JAQISU010000111.1, on the reverse strand, counting down.
TTTTATCTATAGCTGATTCTAATACAAATCTGTTTTATCTATAGCTGATTCTAATTCTAATACAAATTTGTTTTATCTATAGCTGATCCTAATACAAATCTGTTTTATCTATAGCTGATTCTAATACAAATCTGTTTTATCTATAGCCGATTCTAATACGAAATTGTTTTATCTATAGCTGATTCTAATTCTAATACAAATTTGTTATCTATAGCTGATTCTAACACAAATCTGTTTTATCTATAGCTGATTCTAATAGAAATCTGTTTTATCTATAGCCGATTCTAATTCTAATACAAATTTGTTTGATCTATAGTTGATTCTAACAGAAATCGGTTTTATCGATAGCTGATTCTAATACAAATCTGTTTTATCTATAGCTGATTCTAATTCTAATACAAATTTGTTTATCTATAGCTGATCCTAAAAGAAATGTTTTATCTATAGCTGATTCTAATTCTAATCTGTTTTATCTATAGCTGATTCTAATTCTAATCTGTTTTAACTATAGCTGATTCTAATACAAATTTGTTTTATCAATAGCTGATTCTAATTCTAATACAAATTTGTTTTATCTATAGCTGATTCTAATACAAATCTGTTTTATCTATAGCTGATTCTAATACAAATCTGTTTTATCTATAGCTGATCCTAAAAGAAATGTTTTATCTATAGCTAATTCTAATACAAATTTGTTTTATCTATAGCTGATTCTAATACAAATCTGTTTTATCTATAGCTGATTCTAATTCTAATCTGTTTTATCAATAGCTGATACTAATACAAATTTGTTTTATCAATAGCTGATTCTAATTCTAATACAAATTTGTTTGATCTATAGCTGATTCTAATACAAATTTGTTTTATCAATAGCTGATTCTAATTCTAATACAAATTTGTTTGATCTATAGCTGATTCTAATACAAATTTGTTTTATCTATAGCTGATTCTAATTCTAATCTGTTTATCTATAGCTGATTCTAATTCTAATCTGTTTTATCTATAGCTGATTCTAATTCTAATACAAATCTGTTTTATCTATATCTGATTCTAATACAAATCTGTTTTATCTATATCTGATTCTAATACAAATCTGTTTTATCTATAGCCGATTCTAATTCTAATACAAATTTGTTTGATCTATAGTTGATTCTAATAGAAATCTGTTTTATCTATAGCTGATTCTAATACAAATCTGTTTTATCTATAGCTGATTCTAATTCTAATACAAATTTTTTTTATCTATAGCTGATTCTAATTCTAATACAAATTTGTTTTATCTATAGCTGATTCTAATTCTAATACAAATTTGTTTATCTATAGCTGATCCTAATAGAAGTCTGTTTTATCTATAGCTGATTCTAATACAAATTTGTTTGATCTATAGCTGATTCTAATTCGAATACAAATTTGTTTTATCTATAGCTGATTCTAATTCTAATACAAATCTGTTTTATCTGCTGATTCTAATTCTAATACAAATCTGTTTTATCTATAGCTGATTCTAATACAAATATGTTTTATCTATATCTGATTCTAATACAAATCTGTTTTATCTATATCTGATTCTAATACAAATCTGTTTTATCTATAGCTGATTCTAATACAAATCTGTTTTATCGATAGCTGATTCTAATTCTAATACAAATTTGTTTTATCTATAGCCGCTTCTAATACAAATCTGTTTTATATATCGCTGATTCTAATTCTAATACAAATTTGTTTGATCTATAGCTGATTCTAATTTTAATGTTTTATCTATAAATGATTCTATTACAAAATCTGTTTTATCTATGGCTGCTTCTAATACAAATCTGTTTTATCGATAGCTGATTCTAATAGAAACCTGTTTTATCTATAGCTGATTCTAATTCTAATACAAATTTGTTTTATCTATCGCTGATTTTAATACAAATCTGTTTTATCTATAGCTGATTCTAATTCTAATACAAATTTGTTTTATCTATCGCTGATTTTAATACAAATCTGTTTTATCTATAGCTGATTCTAATTCTAATACAAATTTGTTCATCTATAGCTGATTCTAATACAAATCTGTTTTATCTATAGCTGATTCTAATTCTAATACAAATTTGTGCATCTATAGCTGATTTTAATACAAATCTGTTTTATCTATAGCTGATTCTAATTCTAATACAAATCTGTTTTATCTATAGCTGATTCTAATACAAATCTGTCTAATATGATCTGAATCATTTAAATTGACAAATTATGAACTTAAAATCATGTAATCACATTGAACAAACAAAAAACATTATTGGCATGGAAATGATGAGCAGTGTCTCATTACTTACATTTTTTAAAGTAGTAACAATAGCTTTCAAACAACAATGGGATGCATGGTAAACACTGTTGACACCATGATGTAAGTCATTCTGCATTGGATGTTTACATGTAAGATGATGGTGAATCAGAAAAATCATTCTACAAAAGCTACCAAAAATTGTAGAGAATATGGATTCTCAATGTTTTTAATTGTTCCTTTATGTCTGTTACAGATTAACTTAAAATGGGCATCACATGCTTAACAAAGCTTTCTTAGCTTGTGAACATAAACTGTCAAAACATTATCTACCTAAATTCCAGACTCAGAATACCATGACCAATGATTAAATTATCGACCTAAATTCTGGCCACTGAATACCATAACCAATGATTACATTATCTAAGTTCTGGCCACTGAATATGACCAATGATTACATTATTGACCTAAATTCTGGCCACTGAATACCATAACCAATGATTACATTATCTAAGTTCTGGCCACTGAATACCATTACCAAAGATTACATTATCGACCTAAATTCTGGCCACTGAATACCATAACCAATGATTACATTATCTAAGTTCTGGCCACTGAATACCATGACCAATGATTACATTATCTAAGTTCTGGCCACTGAATACCATGACCAATGATTACATTATCTACATTCTGGCTATTGAATACCATGACCAATGATTACATTATCTAAGTTCTGGCCATTGAATACCATAACCAATGATTACATTATCTAAGTTCTGGCCAATGAATACCATAACCAATGATTACATTATCTAAGTTCTGGCCACTGAATACCATGACCAATGATAACATTATCTAACTAAGTTCTGGGCACTGAATACCATGACCAATGATTACATTATCTATGTTCTGGCCATTGAATACCATAACCAATGATTACATTATCTAACTAAGTTCTGGCCACTGAATGCCATGACCAATGATAACATTATCCAACTAAGTTCTGGCTACTTAATACCATAAGCAATGATAACATTATCTACCTAAGTTCAGGCCGCAGAATACCATGACCAATGATAAAATGCAGCTTTTCCAAATTTGAAGTGGGGCGATCTTCCAGTAGGGCATTTGATGGTGACCCTGAGTTGATGTCATAGTCCTGGAGTTTACGAGTCACTTCTTCTGTGAGCTTGGATTTCTTTCTCAAGGTCAAGGACACAAGCTTTTTGCGCACACTCCTCTTGCCTTGCTTCATTGGGATATTGGGTGTATTTTCCATCTCTACTGACATTCGCTGGGCCTCTTCAAGGTCCTTCTTGTTAAACTTTCTCCCCAGTGTGGCATATATTTTTGACATTACTGGTGTTGTGTCCTATGAAAAGTAAATTGAAGAATTAAATAAAAAAAAAAAAGAATTTTAAATGTAGTAATGTTAATTGTTAAGCAGATTTAATCAAATCAGCCACCATGATTGCATAACAGCTGTGCACATAACTGCATTGTTCATCATGAAAAATATCTCCTACAAAAGAAAGTTATGATCACACCAATCCCTAAATATTTCTTTCCAAACCTGACAAAATGACTCATCACAATGGTAATGGTCCAATCTGACATATTTACTTACAAACATCATACAGATGACATACCCACAATGGTAATGGTACATTCTGACACATCTACTTAAAAGCATCATACAGATGACATACCCACAATGGTAATGGTACATTCTGACACATCTACTTACAAGCATCATGCAGATGACATACCCACAATGATAATGGTACATTCTGACACATCTACTTACAAGCATCATACAAAGATGACACACCCACAATGATAATGGTACATTCTGACACATCTACTTACAAGCTTCAAAGATGACACACCCACAATGATAATGGTACATTCTGACACATCTACTTAAAAGCATTATACTGAGATGACACACCCACAATGATAATGGTACATTCTGACACATCTACTTACAAGTATCATACAAAGATGACACACCCACAATGATAACGGTACATTCTGACACATCTACTTAAAAGCATTATACTGAGATGACATACCCACAATGATAATGGTACATTCTGACACATCTACTTAAAAGCATCATACAAAGATAACACACCCACAATGGTAATGGTATATTCTGACGAGTCTGCATACAGAGAGAATCATCAAAACATCCTCCAGAAATTGAACATGCTCCAGGTTTTGTAACTACTTGACTAAAAATATTTTATGGTCCACATTCTCACTTTTTGTACTGCTAATGCTAGAACCCCATTGTCCACGAGTCTCAATTTTATAATGCTTTTGCTAGAACCCCATTATCCATGAGTCTCAATTTTTATAATGCTTTAGCTAAAACCCTATTGTGCATGAGTCTCAATTTTTATAATGCTTTTACTAGAACCCCATGGTTCATAAGTCTCATCTTTAATAATGCTTATTCTCTTCCTGAGGTATTCCTATATAACAGAAAATTCATAACTTGGCTGGTCCAGAGTCCTGTGACAAGACTTGCCCCTGTTATGCCAAAAATTATTTTATATGTACAATAAAGTGTATATTCAACCTATTTATTGTATGTTATTTAAACTGCTTATGCTTGAACCCACTGTTAATATGTATAAATTTTTATTCTGCTTATGCTTGAACCCCACTGTCAATAATTCTCAATATGTATACTGCTTATGCTTGAACCCCACTGTCAATAATTCTCAATATGTATACTGCTTATGCTTGAACCCCACTGTCAATAAGTCTCAATTTTTTTTACTGCTTATGCTTGAACCCCACTGTCAATAAGTCTCAAATTTTATACTGCTTATGCTTGAACCACACTGTCAATAAGTCTCAATTTTTTTTACTGCTTATGCATGAACCCCACTGTCAATAAGTCTCAATATGTACACTGCTTATGCTTGAACCCCACTGTCAATAAGTCTCAATTTTTTTTACTGCTTATGCTTGAACCCCACTGTCAATAAGTCTCAATATGTACACTGCTTATGCTTGAACCCCACTGTCAATAAGTCTCAATTTTTTTTACTGCTTATGCTTGAACCCCACTGTTAATAAGTCTCAATTTTTATACTGCTTATGCTTGAACCCCACTGTCAATAAGTCTCATATGTATACTGCTTATGCTTGAACCCCACTGTCAATAAGTCTCAATTTTTTTTACTGCTTATGCATGAACCCCACTGTCAATAAGTCTCAATATGTACACTGCTTATGCTTGAACCCCACTGTTAATAAGTCTCAATTTTTATACTGCTTATGCTTGAACCCCACTGTCAATAAGTCTCAATATGTACACTGCTTATGCTTGAACCCCACTGTCAATAAGTCTCAATTTTTTTTACTGCTTATGCTTGAACCCCACTGTCAATAAGTCTAAATTTTTATACTGCTTATGCTTGAACCACACTGTCAATAATTCTCAATATGTATACTGCTTATGCTTAAACCCCACTGTCAATAAGTCTCAATTTTTTTTACTGCTTATGCTTGAACCCCACTGTCAATAAGTCTAAATTTTTAACTGCTTATGCTTGAACCCCACTGTCAATAAGTCTCATATGTATACTGCTTATGCTAGAAACCTACTGTCATTAAGTCAATTTTTATAGAGCTTATGCTAGAACCTCATTGTTAATAAGTCTCAATTTTGATACTGTGTATGCTAGAACCCTATTGTCAGTCAGTAGGCTATTCTATGAATTCTAAGCACTGTATATTAGTATTGGTCAGTAGACCATTCCATGCATTCTAAAATACACACTATATTAGCTGTAGTTAACAGGCCATTGCATCAATTCTGAGCACTGTGAATCAGTTTTGGTCAATAAGTCATGGAATACATTTTAAAATACATTCAGTACTTGTTCTAGTTAATATGCTACTCTAAGCATTTTAAAATACATTCAGTACTTGTTCTAGTTAATATGCTATTCTATACATTTTAAAATACATTCAGTACTTGTTCTAGTTAATATGCTATTCTATGCATTTTAAAATACATTCAGTACTTGTTCTAGTTAATATGCTATTCTATGCATTTTAAAATACATTCAGTACTTGTTCTAGTTAATATGCTATTTTATGCATTTTAAAATACATTCAGTACTTGTTCTAGTTAAAATGTTATTCTATGCATTTTAAAATACATTCAGTACTTGTTCTAGTTAAAATGCTCTTCTATGCATTGTAAAATACATTCAGTACTTGTTCTAGTTAATATGCTATTCTATGCATTTTAAAATACATTCAGTACTTGTTCTAGTTAATATGCTATTCTATGCATTTTAAAATACATTCAGTACTTGTTCTAGTTAAAATGCTACTCTATGCATTTTAAAATACATTCAGTACTTGTTCTAGTTAATATGCTATTCTATGCATTTTAAAATACATTCAGTACTTGTTCTAGTTAATATGCTATTCTATGCATTTTAAAATACATTCAGTACTTGTTCTAGTTAATATGCTATTATATGCATTTTAAAATAAATTCAGTACTTGTTCTAGTTAATATGCTATTCTATGCATTTTAAAATACATTCAGTACTTGTTCTAGTTAATATGCTATTCTATGCATTTTAAAATAAATTCAGTACTTGTTCTAGTTAATATGCTATTCTATGCATTTTAAAATACATCCAGTACTTGTTCTAGTTAACCCTTTGAATCCTAATCTCCCCCATATTTCGGCACAATAACCCGAGCCTCCCCGACAATTTTTGACAATTTTATAAAAAGTAAAATTTTGCAAAAATAAAAGTAATATTATGACTTAGAATGATAATCCACTATGATATAACAGCAAATATCAAATTGTCTCTTTTCAAACATGCTTATAAAATGCTTTTTATTACTATGACTATGTAACAAACTGTCTCGAAATTTTGTTCATGTTGTACCATTCATGCAAGATCTATATTTCACTGACCATCTAGCGAATAAAATACAGGCCTGTCGGGTTATGACGGTAGATAGCTAGGCCGGTATACCGGCCTGTCAGGTAATGATGGTAGATAGCTAGGCCAGTATACCGGCCTTTCGGGTATATACACTGTTACAACCGGCCGGTAAACCGGCCTGTCGGGTTCAAAGGGTTAATATGCTATTCTACGCATTTTAAAATACATTCAGTACTTGTTCTAGTTAATATGCTATTCTATACATTTTAAAATACATTCAGTACTTGTTCTAGTTAATATGCTATTCTATGCATTTTAAAATATATTCAGTACTTGTTCTAGTTAAAATGCTATTCTATGCATTTTACGCATTCTAAAAGACACTCTGTATTATTTGTAGTCAATAGGCCATTGATTAATAGATCATCGAATGCATTCTAAAATACAACCTGTACAAGTTGTAGTCAATAGATCATTCTTTGCATTCTAAAATACACTCTGTATTATTTGTAGTCAATAAGCCATTCTTTGAATTCTAAGCAAAGTGTATCAATCTTGGTCAATAGGTCAAGAAATGCATTCTAAAATACACCTGTATTAGTTATAGCCTATAGGCAATTTTACAAATTCTAAGCTCTGTGTATCAGTCCTGATTATTTGGACATGGAATGCATTCTACTACAAGACGCTGTATTAGTTGTAGTCAACAGGTCATTTTATGAATTCTAAGCTCTGTGTATCAGTCCTGATTATTTGGACATGGAATGCATTCTACTACAAGACTCTGTATTAGTTGTAGTCAACAGGTCATTTTATGAATTCTAAGCTCTGTGTATCAGTCCTGATTATTTGGACATGGAATGCATTCTACTACAAGACTCTGTATTAGTTGTAGTCAACAGGTCATTTTATGAATTCTAAGCTCTGTGTATCAGTCCTGATTATTTGGACATGGAATGCATTCTACTACAAGACTCTGTATTAGTTGTAGTCAACAGGTCATTTTATGAATTCTAAGCTCTGTGTATCAGTCCTGATTATTTGGACATGGAATGCATTCTACTACAAGACTCTGTATTAGTTGTAGTCAACAGGTCATTTTATGAATTCTAAGCTCTGTGTATCAGTCCTGATTATTTGGACATGGAATGCATTCTACTACAAGACTCTGTATTAGTTGTAGTCAACAGGTCATTTTATGAATTCTAAGCACTGTGTATCAGTCCTGATTATTTGGTCATGGAATGCATTCTACTACAAGACTCTATTAGTTGTAGTCAACAGGTCATTTTATGAATTCTAAGCACTGTGTATCAGTCTTGGTTAATAGGTCATTCTACACATTCTAAAAGTCACACTGTATCTATGTTGACCAATAAGCCATTTTATGCATTCATAAATGTAGAAATAAAGTTTAACTACTACGGTTTAGTCTTGTGTTGCACATTTTTGTTTTGTAAACACTATTCAAAAAAAGACCATTCAATTTATAAAAAATAGAATTAGTTTCAAACCCTGGAGCAATTTATTACCAAATTTATTAAATTCTAATCTAGAGCTCAATCTGCTTTGTTATTTATTACCTTTGTATCTCCCATAGCAATGTAGGCTTTTGGCTCAGGAAGATCACCCATGAATCTCAGGATGGTGACCCACACAGCTAGTGCAGCCTAAAAAACAGCAATCATTATTTGAGATTTATGATTCAATACTTTCATATCAGAAGTGGACACTAATGTCGTTACCTCATTAAAATGTTCAATGAAGCAAGGAAAAGGTAGCATGTTCTAAATCAATTAACAAAATGGCACCCTAGATGGTTTAATGGCCCTTAGTAGAACGTGCTTTCTGATGGGATAATTCCTCTAGTAGAATGGATTTTCTGATGGGAATATTCCCCATAGTGGAATGGACTTTCTGATGGGAATATTCCCTATAGTGGAATGGACTTTCTGATGGGAATATTCCCTATAGTGGAATGGACTGTCTGATGGGAATATTCCCCATAGTGGAATGGACTTTCTGATGGGAATATTCCCTATAGTGGAATGGACTTTCTGACGGGAATATTCCCTATAGTGGAATGGACTTTCTTATGGGAATATTCCCTATAGTGGAATGGACTTTCTGATGTGAATATTCCCTATAGTGGAATGGACTTTCTGATGGGAATATTCCATATAGTGGAATGGACTTTCTGATGGAAATATTCCATATAGTGGAATGGACATTCTAATAGGAATATTCCCCATAGTGGAATGGACTTTCTGATGGGAATATTCCCCATAGTGGAATGGACTGTCTGATGGGAATATTCCATATAGTGGAATGGACTTTCTGATAGGAATATTACCCATAGTGGAATGGACTTTCTGATGGGAATATTCAATATAGTGGAATGGACTTTCTGATGAGAATATTCCCCATAGTGGAATGGACATTCTAATAGGAATATTCCGCATAGTGGAATGGACTTTCTTATGGGAATATTCCATATAGTGGAATGGACTTTCTGATGGGAATATTCCATATAGTGGAATGGTATTTCTGATGGGAATATTCCATATAGTGGAATGGACTTTCTGATGGGAATATTCCATATAGTGGAATGGACTTTCTGATAGGAATATTCCCCATAGTGGAATGGACTTTCTGATGGGAATATTTCCCCAAATAAAATGGGCTTTATGGAAGTTTATATGAAAGAAAGCAGCAATTGCAAGTAAGTAGAGGACTCCTAAACTGCCAATAAGTCATTGGAAATCCAGCAGACCCAATAGAGATGGCTCTCATTATTTTCAGACGTAGAATTCAAACTCTTTTATCGGTTTTTCAATAATTCATCGCAAGACCCTATCTGAGAATTTTTTAAATAATTAAGCACAAGAACCTATCTGGGATATTTTAATTTATCTCAATTCTTTCTCAGTAATCATGTAAAACTAATTTTACTACAAAAGGGACAAAAACAACCCAAACAGACTTGTACAACAATAACAATGATCACCAATTCTGAAGCCTAGCACTTACTGGAATCTATTTATAGCACACTAGGTACTAAAAATACATGTAACAATGGGTAGTGTTTCCATACTGGTAATTCTGGGATACCGTATGCTAACAGTTACTTGTTCTATTGATAATGCATTGTCAGATGTCAAATGAGATGGGCATAGAGGGTAGTTCACTTGTATGCACTACAATCATGAGATAGGTATACTGAGATGCAGTTCACTTGTATGCACTTTGAGAGAAGCATGAAAAAGATATATTGAGATGTAGTTCAGTGTGTGTATGCAAATTGGATTTTTGATGAAGCTTTAAAAACATTTCAGTCATATCGCTAGGAAGTCTGCAGTGTGGCAGTTTTTAGTGATGTCTAGCATTGGGGCATCATGTCGCAGACATGAAGCATTATGTCCCACCCAGTCACATTATCCTGACACCAAGCTGACCAGTCCTAACACTAACCTCTTAATGCTGAGTGCCAAGCATAGGAGCTGTTAGTACAATTTCAATAAGACTGGTACGACCTGGCCAGGGATACAACTCAAAATATCCCTCATCTGAGGCAGATGCTAATACAACTATGCCACTGGAGCGGTCATGTGGTTTAGAGGTATGCAATTTGAGAGAAAGGGTTCTGTATTGTGATGCCAAATGATTCTTGAAAAATGTAGCCATAATGAACAAAGGATGTCTACATGATCTAATTATCAAGATTTCATTACAGCAAAATATTAGTTTGATCAAATTTAGTCAATTAAAGCAGATTAAATATCTGAGTTGTAGAAGAAAAGACAACAACCTTACAATTTTAATGTCAGCAAATTTTATATGGAAAGCTAATTTGATTAATAATACTTACTTTCTGGAGCATCTCACAAAAAACCTGTTGGGCATTCAACTCCAAATTGAAATTCTGACTCAAAACACTCAAATATAACAAGAGTATTGAGAGGGCATGATATCATTCATCTGACATAACTGTATTGACAAAATATTACCTGATGTAAACTATCTTTAAACATTTTATATCATCTGAACTTTACCTATTTTACAACAGACTGATACAAATTTTCTAAGACATAATTAGTATTAATGGATCTTAATCAGATTAACGTATTTGCCAAGGACATAGTCTCTATCGACCTATCAAACTTGACAAATTAGATGTAATAACATCTTTTTAACATACCCAGCTCTCACTTAATACAAAATCTGCCAGAGACAATAATGAAGTAAGTTACTGTAATACTTTGAAGCAAAATCTAATCAAAAATCAAAATCAGGAGTGTAAGCAATCTCAGCCAATCATAATTCAAAATCTGGAGTGTAAACAATCTCAGCCAATCATAATTCAAAATCAGGAGTGTAAATAATCTTAGCCAATCAGAATTCAAAATCAGGAGTGTAAACAATCTCAGCCAATCAAAGATAAGTTAGATTACTCCAAAAATATATGCAAGTCTTGCTCCTAATCAACTCATGTAATATATTGATGATACAAAACTATTCAATTAGTGTCAGCTAAGTCAGAATGGAAACTTAGGTAGCTAGAGTGCTGAAAAGCTTTGCCAATCAGTAAAAAAAATCACTCCATTAATAGAAGCTGAGAGATGCCATGTTCTAATAATTGATTTGTTGAAAGTTATACAAAATATAAAACATAAATTTTTCTTTCATATCAGACATCAGTACTATATTTAAGTCAAATAGATGAAGATGGCAATGATGATGATAATGATTATATCTGCATAGGAATCATCTTTACATTGAAAATAGATTTTTGTGTTACAAACATTGTTTGATAATTCTTGCATGTGGAAATCTTACCAGCTGATCACCTTCATTACCCTGAGGCAAGAGGGAAACCCGAAGCGGACGACGAATGTAGGTGTGAGTTTGGTTACCCTGGAAGTACATTGCTGCAAACTTAGAGAATTTGTACTCTGCCAGCGATTCTTTATCCTCTGGCATTGGAAGCTGCATGTCGGTGTCCACATACATATCAGCTGAAGTTTGCTTCGATGCCAAATACTGGAAATAAAATAAACTTTCCTTTAAGTTGTTCATTGGGTGTTTTACACAAACCATGATGAAAAGTTGTAATCTAGTATCATCAATTTGTAAAAGCACAACCATAGTTATCTAAATATGGTCAAAAATCTGAGTTTCTTTTAAAAACATATCTGCAATGATTTAATTAATATACTGTTTTAGTATTAATTACAGACAATATTGTACATAGTTTAAATACTTTATTAATAACAGTAAATATCCTACACACTGACAATTGTATAAATACCCTAAATTTTGTAGAATATTTTATAAATTACAGTAAATATTCTACAAGCTGTCTGAATACTTAATATATTACAGTAAATCTTTTACACAGTCTGAATATTTAATAAATTACAGTAAATATTCTACATACTGCCTGAATACTTTATAAATTACAATACATATTCTACATACTGCCTGAATACTTTATTAACTACATTAGATACTCTACATACTGTCTGATTACTTTAGAAATTACAGTAAATATTCTACATACTGTCTGAATACTTTATCAATTAAAATACATATTCTACATACTGCCTGAATACTTTATTAATTACATTAAATACTCTACATATTGTCTGATTACTTTAGAAATTACAGTAAATATTATACATACAGTCTGAATACTTTATAAATTACAATACATATTCTACATACTGCCTGAATACTTTATTAATTACATTAAATACTCTACATATTGTCTGATTACTTTAGAAATTACAGTAATTATTATACATAGTCTGAATACTTTATAAATTACAATACATATTCTACATACCATCTGAATACTTTATAATGTTACATAAAATATTCTACAGACTGTCCGAATACTTAATAAATTACAATAAATATTCTACAGACTGAATACATTATTAATTACATTAAATACTCTACATACTGTCTGATTACTTTAGAAATTACAATAAATATTCTACAGATTGAATACATTATTAATTACATTTAATACACTACATACTGTCTGATTACTTTAGAAATTACAATATTCTACAGACTGAATACATTATTAATTACATACTGTCTGATTACTTTAGAAATTACAGTAAATATTCTACATACAGTCTGAATACTTTATAAATTACAGTAAATATTCTACATACTGTCTGAATACTTTATAAATTACAGTAAAACATCTACATACTGTGTGAATACTTTATAAATTACAGTAAATATTTTACATATTGTGTGAATACTTTATTAATTATAGTACATATTCTAGATAATGTTTACACACTGTATTAACTATAGTGAATATGCTACATACTGTATGAATATTTAAATTAATTACAGGAAATTACTAATTACTGCTTAAATATTTACTAGGCAAAAAAAGAGGCAATAAATCAAATATCTAACATGCTGTTTAAAGTGTATCAACTATGCTCCGAAGAATTCAATCAGTGACTTACTTTTTGCTCTTATTGCACTAATATCAGAAATACTTATATGTCCTTGATGCACATGATCAATACAGACATTCTATCAGTCTAGCTAGATTTTATTATAAATAAAGACATTATATCACTCTAGCTAGGTTATATTATGAATCCAGACATTCTGTCATACTATCTTGGTTATATTATGAATACAGACAATCTGTCAGTCTGTCTATGTTTTATTATGAATACAGACATTATGTCAGTCTAGCTAGGTTTAATTATAAATACAGACATTTTCTCAGTCTAGCTAGGTTTAATTATAAATACAGACATTCTATCAGTCTAGCTAGGTTTTATTATAAATACAGACATTACATCAGTCTAGCTAGGTTTTATTATAAATACAGACATTCTCTCAGTCTAGCTAGGTTTTATTATGAATACTGACATTCTTTCAGTCTAGCTAGGTTTTATTATAAATACAGACATTCTCTCAGTCTAGCTAGGCTTTATCATAAATACAGACATTCTATCAGTCTAGCTAGGTTTTATTATAAATACAGACATTGTATCAGTCTAGCTAGGTTTTATTATAAATACAGACATTATATCAGTCTGTCAAGGTTTTATTATAAATACAGACATTATATCAGTTTGTCAAGGTTTTATTATAAATACAGACATTATATCAGTCTGTCAAGGTTTTATTATAAATACAGACATTATATCAGTCTGTCAAGGTTTTATTATAAATACAGACATTATATCAGTCTAGCTAGGTTTAATTATGCAGCTGACATTAATCAGATGAAATAAGGGTAAAAAAGGCAATAATTCAAGACTTACCCCAAATGCTGAAGGTCCATCTTCACCATGATCTCTGTTATCATCTGAGATGAAGTTAAACATGTTATCAATCTGTAAGTATAAATACATTATGGGATAAAGGACAGCTGTGTTTGATTTACCAAGAACATTAACGCTGAACAGTTACTATGACTATTCTTGAAACGTCAGTAGCAACAGTGCCTCAATTTTGATGCCATGTCATAATCATAGGAAAAATTAACACTGCATGAAGATGAAAAGGGCCTGCAGTGTCAATAGCAGACATGCCTCAATTTTGATACCAAGTCATAAACATAGGAAAAATTAACACTGCATGAAAATGACCACGGCCTGCATCTTAAGCCCACCCCCAAACTTCAAGCAAAACAAAACTTGTGAGATTACAATTAATCTATGATGTGGATGGATAAATGGACTGATGGACATGTAGACAAAAGATACTGCTTTAACATGCCTTCAATTTGACACCACATCACAAAGATGCAAAATAATATCACAAGAAGCTGACTTTGGCCTCCATTTCAAAGCCACCACTTAGCTTAAAGTAAAATACTTTAAAATTAAAGTTAACCTAGGATGTGGACAGACATATGGACAGAAAGGCATCATGAATGCCAAAGAGACTGCTATGCAACCATGCCTTGATTTTTCGGCCATATCTTAAAGATTATATGCAAAAATTATATCACAACAAGATGGCGATGGCCTGCATGTCAAACTGACTGCCCAGCTTAAAATAAAAAAAACTTTAACATTGAGGTTAATAATATGTTATAGGTTTTTGTAGTGAGGGCTAACTGTGTGTACCCTACCTGATTGTAATCTATGATAAAATTTATATTGATGGATAACTGTATGTACTCGACTAGACTGGAACCTGTCATACGATTTTCTACTGAGGAATAACCTATGTAACCTACCAGATTGGAATCTTTATAGCAAAAATAATTGTATGTCATCTACCAGATTGGAATCTGTCATAGGTTTCAATAGTGGAAGATAATTGTCTGTTATCCAAAAGATTGGAATCTGTCATAGGTTTTTATAGTGAAAGATAATTGTATGTTATCTACCAGATTGGAATCTGTCATAATTTTATAGTGAAAGATAAATGTATGTTATCTACCAGATTGGAATCTGTCATAGGTTTTTATAGTGACAGATAATTGTATGTTATCTACCAGATTGGAATCTGTCATAAGTTTTATAGTGAAAGATAATTGTATGTTATCTACAAGACTGGAATCTGTCATAAGTTTTATAGTGAAAGATAAATGTATGTTATCCACCAGATTGGAATCTGTCATAGGTTTTTATAGTGAAAGATAATTGTATGTTATCCACCAGATTGGAATCTGTCATAAGTTTTATAGTGAAAGATAATTGTATGTTATCTACCAGATTGGAATCTGTGATAGGTTCATTCTTCCTTCTCTCCACCATATCAATCTGCTCTGACCTCAGTCTTGCTTCCTGTCGCTGGCGCATTTCCTCTTCCTCCACTTCCTTGTCAATAGCAGCTAACCGTTGCTAAATAAAAGATAATTCCAAATGAATTGGGCACTAAAAAGGACCCTCAGTGTATTATCATTGAATGTGAACTTTATTATTTACTTCATAATGCAGAAATATTGCACTGAATTGGACTGGTTTTAGCTAACTAACTAGTTATATAAAGAAACAATGAATTTTATCTTGGAAAGTTGAACACATTTCTGATATTACAAATAACATCCCAATGAATATATATGCTAGATGTTTTTATTACAGAGAATAAGATAACATGAAAGTAAGAGATTATCTTCAAAGAATTCAATATTAAAAAATAATGAAATAAGAGTTCCTCAAATGGACTGACACTCTATTCATCAGTAGGTATTTAAACGAATTCAAGATCAGACTATTTTTTTTCTTTTTAACTTTTCAGTGTTGAAACTCTGTGATACTCTCGAGTAAAAACTAGTTTTGCACAATGGACCATACAGGATGCAAAATCAGCATCATTTTCATTGGGGACCAACTAGACATTATGAAAGTCTTTTTGTGAAAACCCAGTTTCAATATCAATTAGCATTTAGGTGAAAAATGAAGCAGTAACAAGGATTTCAAGCCAGTCATTGGTGGTCATCCTGGGTGTCAATATCAATTAACATTTAGGTAAAGTTCTAAGCAGCAACAAGGATTTCAAGCCAGTCCATACTGGATGGCAATATCAAATAGCATTTAGGTTAAGTTTTGAACAGTAACAAGAATTTCAAGCTAGTCACTGGTGGCCATACTAGATATCAGATTTGAACAAGTTTCATCAAAAACCAACTTGTCAAAGCAAGAAGTCTTCTGGTGAAAACCTAATGTTAATATAACCTCTATTTATTAAATGTTGTAAGAAGAAGACTTGTAACTGAATGACAGATTAACATTATTGTATAGGACCTATTGACAGATTAACATTATTGTATAGGACCTATTGACAGATTAACATTATTGTATAGGACCTATTGACAGATTAACATTATTGTATAGGACCTATTGACAGATTAACATCATTATTGTATAGGACCTATTGACAGATTAACATTATTGTATAGGACCTATTGACAGATTAACATCATTATTGTATAGGACCTATTGACAGATTAACATTATTGTATAGGACCTATTGACAGATTAACATCATTAATGTATAGGACCTATTAAACAGCATACAACAAAGTTACCTGATATGACATGTTGGCTTAATGCAGGTAAGATCAGCACTATTTTCATTAATAACCAACTATTCGTTATAAAATTTCTTCTGGTGGAAATCGCATGTCAATATAACTTTTCGATTACAGAATAGTATCCACAAGACAGTCAAAGTTATTTCCATGGCTACCATACATATTGGCACCATTTTCATGTAGAACTGGCTAGATGCAAGTCATTTGGGGAAACACAATGTCAATATGAATACCCCCACACTCTTTCAAGAAGGATGAACAATGTGAACATTTTAAAGCTGGTCACCATCAGAAATATATTGAATATCAGATAGGCACTAAGGACCAACTAGACATTATAGAAATCTTCTGGAGAAAACTCCACACTGATTTGACCATCAGTTCAGGATAAATAGCAATAATTAACTTTTCAAGATGGTCTTCATGGTGGACCTTTTTGTCCCAATAAAACATTGTGATCCATGTTTATGAATTTGAGATTTTTGACAATTCTCAAAGCAGTGTGAGATACAAACATTATGCTAACAGACAGACAACACATGGATAATGGAATATCAATGAACAATAGACAAGATGACTCGATTTTAAATTGGCCATTGTGGCAACCATTTTGACTGTAACAAATACCATTTTTATTCAGGAACACATAGAGCTCATTAGATGTCTTTTGGTACAACCCCACATCAGCATGGCCATCCATTCAAAAACAGTCAAATAATTCAAGATGGCCATTGTGGTAATCTTCCTAGGTGTAAGATTAGCACCATTTTCATTTTGCTAGGTATTATAAGAAGTATTTTGTCTTGACATGTACAAGCATAATGGCCCAACAATGAAATGCATCTAATTATGCCACCTTATAGATACCACATCTCGAGTCCCTTACAAATTTCAAATACACTTTTCATGAATATAGTTATCAACCACCTACTCCTTGTAGTGAGACAAAAGATACCTGATGAAGTCTCTCAGCCTCTTGCTTTGCTTTTTTCTCATTCATCTTCTTTCTCAAAGCAGCCTCTTCCACATTCCTAAGCTGCTCAGCTTCAATTTTTTTCTGGTGCTAAAAATACAAGTATACCATTATTGTCCCAAATATTTTCATAATATTACAAGTTTATTAATGTCACAAATACTGTCATAATATTACAAGTCTATTAATGTTGCAAATACTGTCATAATATTACAAGTCTATTAATGTCACAAATACTGTCATTATATTACAAGTCTATTAATGTCACAAATACTGTCATGATATTACAAGTCTGTTATTGTCACAAATAGTTTTTTTTTTTTGTTTTGTTTTAGGGTTTAACGCCATTTTTCAGCACACACGATAGGCTATACATGATGGCCAGTATTATTGGTGGAAGAAAAACCCAGAAAAAAAAACAACCTATGAGAAGCTACTGGCAAGCTTTCTCACATAACTACATTAGCCAAATCTTAGACTCTAACCCACACAGACATAGGTGAGACGGCAGAGATCCGTAATGGAAAGCGCTTTAGACCACTTGGCCACTCGGGGCCCCATACACAAATATTGTTATACTACAAGTCTTTTAATACCACAGATACTGTCAAAATATTACAAGTTTGTTATTGTCCCAAATATTGGCATGATATTACAAGTCCATTAATGTCACAAATACTGTCATCATATTAAAAGTATGTTATTGTCACAAATACTGTCATAATATTACAAGTCTATTAATGTCACAAATAATTTTGACTGCAAGAACAAATTTAAAGACCTAATAATGTTTTCTACCTTAAATATTTTCAGCATTTATGTTATGTTTTCTAATTTCATGGTATCTTGTTTTGGTTGTAGTCATATCATTATATATATTGTAAAGTGTTTAGAGCTTATAAAGATTAAGTGCTATTTTATTATTAAAACTGTCATGATATTACAAGTCTATGAATGTCCAAAATACTGTCATGATATTACAAGTCTACGAATGTCCTAAACACTGTCATATTACAAATCTACGAATGTCCTAAATACTATCATGATATTACAAGTCTACAAATGATATTACAAGTCTACCAATGTCCTAAATACTGTCATGATATTACAAGTCTACGAATGTCCTAAATACTGTCATGATATTACAAGTCTACGAATGTCCTAAACACTGTCATATTACAAATCTACGAATGTCCTAAATACTATCATGATATTACAAGTCTACAAATGATATTACAAGTCTACCAATGTCCTAAATACTATCATGATATTACAAGTCTATGAATGTCCTAAACACTATTATGATATTACAAGTCTATAAATGTCCTAAACACTGTCATGATATTACAAGTCTATGAATGTCCTAAACACTGTCATGATATTACAATTCTACGAATGTCCAAAACACTGTCATGATATTACAAGTCTACGAATGTCCTAAATAATGTCATGATATTACAAGTCTACGAATGTCCTAAACACTGTCATGATATTACAAGTCTACGAATGTCCTAAAAACTGTCATGATATTACAAAGTCTACGAATGTCCTAAATACTGTCATGATATTACAAGTCTATGAATGTCCTAAATACTGTCATGATATTACAAGTCTACGAATGTCCTAAACACTGTCATGATATTACAAGTCTACGAATGTCCTAAATACTGTCATGATACACATCAGTATCATTATTGTCACAAATATTGTTATGAAGCTGAAATATGTGATAAAAATAGTAATAAAGGTAAGAAATGAAAAGTAGCAACCCTAACCCAAATAAAGGTTAGAAATGAATAGTATCAATCATAACCATAATAAAGGTAAGAAATGAAAAGTAGCAACCCTAACCCAAATAAAGGTTAGAAATGAATAGTATCAATCATAACCATAATAAAGGTAAGAAATGAAAAGTAGCAACCCTAACCCTAATAAAGGTATGAAATGAATAGTAGCAACCCTAACCCTAATAAAGGTATGAAATGAATAGTAGCAGCCGTAACCCTAACAAAGGTAATGACATGAATAGTATCAATCATAACCATAATAAAGGTAAGAAATGAAAAGTATCAATCATAACCATAATAAAGGTAAGAAATGAATAGTATCAATCATAACCATAATAAAGGTAAGAAATGAAAAGTAGCAACCCTAACCCAAATAAAGGTTAGAAATGAATAGTATCAATCATAACCATAATAAAGGTAAGAAATGAAAAGTATCAATCATAACCATAATAAAGGTAAGAAATGAATAGTATCAATCATAACCATAATAAAGGTAAGAAATAAATAGTAGCAACCCTAACCCAAATAAAGGTAAGAAATAAATAGTAGCAACCCTAACCCTAATAAAGGTATGAAATGAATAGTAGCAACCCTAACCCTAATAAAGGTATGAAATGAATAGTAGCAGCCGTAACCCTAACAAAGGTAATGACATGAATAGTATCAATCATAACCATAATAAAGGTAAGAAATAAATAGTAGCAACCCTAACCCTAATAAAGGTATGAAATGAATAGTAGCAGCCGTAACCCTAACAAAGGTAATGACATGAATAGTATCAATCATAACCCTAATAAAGGTAAGAAATGAAAAGTAGCAACCCTAACCCTAATAAAGGTATGAAATGAATAGTATCAATCATAACCATAATAAAGGTATGAAATGAATAGTAGCAGCCGTAACCCTAACAAAGGTATGAAATGAATAGTATCAATCATAACCATAATAAAGGTAATGACATGAATAGTATCAATCATAACCATAATAAAGGTAAGAAATAAATAGTAGCAACCCTAACCCAAATAAAGGTAAGAAATAAATAGTAGCAACCCTAACCCTAATAAAGGTATGAAATGAATAGTAGCAGCCGTAACCCTAATAAAGGTATGAAATGAATAGTATCAATCATAACCATAATAAAGGTAAGAAATGAAAAGTAGCAACCCTAACCCTAATAAAGGTATGAAATGAATAGTATCAATCATAACCATAATAAAGGTAATGACATGAATAGTATCAATCATAACCATAATAAAGGTAAGAAATAAATAGTAGCAACCCTAACCCAAATAAAGGTATGAAATGAATAGTATCAATCATAACCATAATAAAGGTAAGAAATAAATAGTAGCAACCCTAACCCAAATAAAGGTATGACATGAATAGTATCAATCATAACCATAATAAAGGTAAGAAATAAATAGTAGCAACCCTAACCCAAATAAAGGTATGAAATGAATAGTATCAATCATAACCATAATAAAGGTAAGAAATAAATAGTAGCAACCCTAACCCAAATAAAGGTATGACATGAATAGTATCAATCATAACCATAATAAAGGTAAGAAATAAATAGTAGCAACCCTAACCCTAATAAAGGTATGAAATGAATAGTATCAATCATAACCATAATAAAGGTAAGAAATAAAAAGTAGCAACCCTAACCCTAATAAAGGTATGAAATTGACTTTTACTAGCCAGCAACTAAAAAGCATCCTGTACATTCCCATTTTGCATTGCATTTCTGCTTAAGCGTATAAAAAAGCACAGAAGATGCTCATATATCAAGCAATATCTTGATTTATGTTCAAGTTTACTTTTCATACCATGAAAGTACAAAACACATCAGATATCAATCAATACACCATGATTTCAAGCAATACACCAAGATATCAAATAATACACCAAGATATCTCGCAACCCACAAAGATTTCAAGTAATACACCAATATATCAAGCAACACACCAAGATATCAAGCAATATATCAAGATATCAAGCAACACACCAAGATATCAAGCAATACACCAAGATATCAAGCAACACACCAAAATATCAAGCAGTAGTACATGAAGATATCAAGCAACACACCATGATATCAAGCAGTACACCAAGATATGAAGCAATACCTTGATTTATGTTCAAGTCTAATGACAAAAGATTAAGATTATCTATATGTAGGAAAATGTGGCAGAAAGGGAGATAACTAACTACCATATTATGGACATAATTATAACTCTGAATTGTTTAAAATTATGCAGGTTTTATGAAACTGACTCTTGAGTTGTTTGCCATATTATACCTTAATGAAATTTAGTCATACATTTAGTTCAGTTAAAAACAATGGAAATTTTTTACAAAATGTTCTGAATTTCTTGTAATCAAAGGTAGCGTCCCATATGTTAAATCATACCTCTATCTTCAGTCTCCGATACTTTCTCCTGACAATCATTGACCGAATCTCAGCCTGAATCTTAATAACAGCGGCTCTCTTTGTCTGGACATACTGCCGCACCAAATAGCCACGACAATAGCGCTGGAGACCTATGATCACACCTCTCTTGCTGTTAAACTGTGCTGTTAGAACTCTCGATCTGCATAAAGCCTGGAGGCGCAAGTAACCTTGACGGAACTAAAAGAAAATGAGATTAAAAACCCATATGATACAAAGCCAACATACAAAAGTGAAAAATTATCTAGAACATGTTCCTTATTTTCCTTTTCCTAGAGGTCTTTTCCTAATAAAATGCCTCTTGAATAACAATTGCTAGACAAAAAATAAAAATTAGAAGCAAAAAAACATACAATACGAAGTCTACATATAAAAGTGAGATAGTTTTGAACATGTTTCTTTTCATCTTTCTTTATGTGTTTTGCTAATAAAATGCCTCTTGAATAATAACAATTGCTAGATAGACTATTAGGTGAAGAGGGGAGACAAGTCCTGGGTAACTAAGATATCTATATTAAGAAATAGTCTCTATACTAAGAAATACAGTCTCTGTATCACGAAATATGGTCAATCACTTGTAAAAAGAATTTGTTCAATTAGAATTCAAATTTTTCCTAAATGCTAAAACTGAGAATGCTGCTTTATTTTTAATTAATTTACAGTATGGTTTGGCAAGGGAGGGAATCAAAGTATATCTATAGTCACTCTTATAAAAAAATTACGTTTTATCTCCACTTCTTACATACCTGGAGGAAGCGCTTTCTCTGTGCATATGATCGCCAGGTTGACTGAATGGAAATACATGCTCCTTGAACCTTCAGGAAATGTCTGCGGATATGCCAGGCTCGTATGCACTTCTGGACAACAAGAATTTTCTCTGTCAAAACTTCCTCTCTCCTCTGTTCTAGGAACACATCTTGGGCATCCTATGTTGATCAACAGAAAATATTTAAGACAATCAATTGTAACATCTGATAGCCTTTTTCTGTCTTGTAAAAATTGGAAATATGAAACGAAGGATTAAACTGTACAATAAGTGGTTTACATTCAAATAAAAATTGACCTAAAATTTTGTAAAGTGTAAAAAAAACACTTATGAAATCTGGGCTCATCATGAAAGAATGAACATTAATGCAGAATTCAAATCTTCCCCTTTCTATGTGGATGTAACTGCAGTTTGGCTGGGAAGGTTTATATGATTGGGTAAGTATTCAATAAGAAAGAATTAATTTCTCCTTTAAATATGTTACCCAATTATAATACCTTAGTATAATAGGTAAGAGGTTAAGAGAGATTCCCCATCCACTAAGGTATGTAAGACAGCTTCTAGGTAACCCAACTGGATATGACTCCATCTGTTGGGGAGCAGCTTTAGAAAGGGAAAATATTCCCTTCCCCAAATCCAGCTGAACTCGTGAAGCCATGTCTTCTGAAGCTGTCAAATGACCTGGAAAAGTGGTCTGTTGTGTCATGGTTATAGACCCCAACAAACTGAGTCGAGTCCTTTGGGAGGAAAGATTTCTGAGATAAAAACTGAAAACCGTGGACTCAGATCTTCATCCCACAGCATGGATAAACAAAAGAACTGTTAAAGAACAGTTTCGGTCTAAGGCAATGCTTGTGGTAACTGCTCTAACCTGATCAGTTAAAATGCTTAACTTCATCTGAGTTGAAGTTATTTCTCGATACGCTGAGTATTTAAACCATTTATCCCTTCACCTCATATAGTGTCTGGCTATATAGGCAGTTGATATACATGTACAAAAGCTACACAGTGCAGTTTGCTATTAATAAAACACCTATTACATATCTGACTATAAGTGCATTGATATGTATATTTAATTTAATTGTCTGTCTGTTTGTTAAATTTTTCAAAAATTTTACAGGTTATGGTTTTGATTTTGTAAACATCTGGATCAGTCTAGAAGTTTTTTTTTTTTTGTTTCATTAGGTACTGGGTTTCTTTTCAAGAAAATGCTAATTGTGACCTGAGGTCAAGTAGAGAACTATATAATCTTGTAAATGTGAGGACTTGGTTATTCATGTTTTTAACATCTAGCACTTTTAAGTTGTATTATATATATGTTGTAACCAGAAATTGTGTGTGTGTGTGTGTGTGTGTGATTAGGATTTTTAGTGTAGTTTTAAAAGATTTTCAGTCATATCACTATGATGTCTGCAGTGTGGCAGTTTATAGTAATGTCTAGCACTAAGGCATCATGCCGTAGACATTGTAGTATGATGCCCCACCCAGTCACATTATCCTGATACCAGGCCGACCAGTCATAACACAAACCACTTAATTTTGAGCGCCAAGCAAGGCAGCTGTTAGTACCATTTTTTAAGTCTCTGGTATGACTCAGTTGGGGATTCAACCCACTACCTCCCACTTCTACGGTGGATGCTCTAACCACTAGGCCACCGGAGTGGTTGAATCTTTGGGCTGGAATCCTTCTTTTGTTAATATTATTGAGGTTGCACTCTACAGTTTCGTAATCTGCATAGGGTTAGAATTAAAAGGAAAATAATTTCCAAGGATTTCTTCACTGGTTATACTGGCTATATAATAAAGACTTTGTATATTTTAGGTGTTGTTAGAAGAACTTTTAATTCCCTTTATTTTGATGTAATAATGATAGGTGTAATTTGGGTTCTAGAATATACAGCTTGGGATCACTTAATATGTGCTCATATAAAAAAAACTGCTAGCTCTGCAGGATCATTTTCACTTCTTACACTTCAGAGGTAAATTGTAGAAAAATGATCCGATAACTTTTTTTTTACTTTTCAGATGTTTTGTTATTTTTTTCTTTGCACTTTCAGAAGCTGATATTGCCTACTTCAGCAAAATGCGTTTTCCTTAGTTTAATAACTGCTAAAGTTATTGTACTTTTGATTAATACCTGTAGTGGTATAGATTCCTGTAGTGGTAAAAAGTGTTCATGTGTACACCACTGTCTAAATAATTTCGTTTTGCCTTTGTATGCTTTCAGAGTAAATGGCTTTTTTGCCGGAGTGATTCTCTGTGTAACTGGTTGTCAGAGCAGTTTATTTCTGAGGGCCTGCTAAATATGGTCCAGATGTACAGGTTCAGTAGCTTTGAGTTGGGGTGAAAGAACTGCCCTTGTGGTTGTTCGAGTAGATGAATGACATTTGCTGTTTTCCAGGAAATTGTGAGATATGGGAGGTCACAGATATATAATTTCCTCAATGTGAGTAGTGCAATAAGAATGAAGTGACACTTCACATCTCTTGCTTTTTCCTTTGGACTCAGAGGTGTTGAAGGGAAGACATATGCATCCAGACCATTCAAATCTATGGAGTGTGCATCAACTGCCCAGGATTTAGGATCTGCAACTGGTAAGGCAAGGGTTGGAAGCTTGGTATTGTTGCAAACAGGTCTACCAATGATTGGTCCCATCAGATGCATATTTGAGTGAAAACCAAAGGATGCAGAGACTATTCCATCTGTGTCAGCTGACTGTTTTAAGACTAAGATTCTGGTATTATGTTTAGTCATGTAGGAATATGATGAACATGGACAAATATTTGTTGTTGACAAGACTAATTTAGTAAAATCAAAACCAGCATTGAAAACTCAGAGGACATGGTTACACCTTGCTGTTTTATCTAAGTTACCAATGTAGTGTTGTTAAAACGAGGACTTGCTTCCCAGTTAAAAGTTTCCGCCACCAGGGAAAGGCTTTCAAATGGCCTTTATCTCAAGAATATTAATATGTAGATACTGATCCTGGGGAGATCACACTCCAATATGCCCCATCCATCTGTACTCGCACCCATGCAAACTCTCTGGCAGTTGTACTTTATGACATATACCAGCCAAGTTATTTTGCTTTAAGTCTAATTTTTTTTGTTTGTTTTTGTATGGTTTAACGCAATTTTTCAGCACAATATAGGCTATACACGGCGACCAGTATTATTGGTGGAGGAAGAACCCGGGAAAACCCCTGGATAGAAACACCGACCCATGAGAAGCTACTGGCAAGCTTTCTCACATAACTACATTAGCCAAATCTGAGACTTGAAAACCCACGCAGACTGAGGTGAGATGGCAGTGATCCATAAAGGAGAGCACTTTAGACCACTCGGCCACTCTGGGCCCCTTTTAAGTCTTACAGGTTGGTCCAATGGATGAACCTTTGGCCTCCATTGGGACAGAGTATTTTGTAACAGGTGCATATAAAGACAACCTTGGATGATGAGCTCCACTGTCACATTGAGCAAGCAATAAAGGAAATTTTAGGTTGAGAGAAAATCCTCTGAGAGTAATGAAGCCACCAGGGCTCTGTTCCTGCTCTGTGTGTTTAATTCCATACCTACTAGATCAAAGTGTCAAGATGGCACTAGGTCAGATTTGTCCTTGTTGACAAAGAAACCAAGACTGTAAGCAGTTGTTATTCTAGTGTTTAACGCCAATTTTCAGCACATGAAAGCTATATATGGCGGCCAGTATTAATGATGGAAGAAGAAGCTGGGAACCACCCCACCCAACAAAAATACTACTGACCCACGAGAAGCTACTGTCAAGCTTTCTCACATACCCACATCGGCCAAATTTGTGACTCGAACAAACGCAGACAGAGGTAAGATGGCAGTGATCTGTAACAGAGCACGCTTTAGACCACTCAGACACTCAGGACCCCAGACTGTAAGCAGTAAGACAAGGGTTAACATATCATGTTTTAAGATATAATTCATCTGATGTTTTTGCAGGATATTGATGTTGCAGTGTGTTAGACGGTCCAGACACCAGCCATGAGAACCAAGGAGCATGAATGAATTGAGTACACTTAGGTCAATGACATGGCACAGAGTGTAACTTGCCCCTGGGACAAAAAATGTCTGGAATAAAATGTTGGGGAATTTAAATTTAGCCCAACAATTCCTATATCAAGGGCAAATTGCTAGGTGGGCAAAACACATTTAGTTCTTTTCACTAACACATTTTATCTGAGAGGGCTGAATCTATGAGGTAGTAGTAGTTCATCTAAGTTATTATGATTGGGTAATGTATTTAAGGAAGATATCAACAAATTAGTTTATTTAAATTCTTTTGTTTCAAAACCTTTGATGGTTACATTTGATATTAAGCAGCAAAACATGATGACATCAAAGTCTGTCATTTGTACAGGTAAGTGGTACATTTGTAAGTAGTAAAGAGTCAAATACCTTCAGAAAGACACTATTTTGTACTGCAGGTCAACACAAATAGTTAAATACCTTTAAATAGACCATCTATAATACTACAGGCCAACTCCAAGAGTGAAGCATTAATGACATTACAGTAGAACCCGTCTTAGAGAGACCACATCTTTTGCCAAAACGATATGACCTCTCAAGACAGGTAGTCTCTCATAACAGGTCATACTGCTACATAATCATTAATATTTGTGTGTTGAGAGTGTGGTCTCTCAAGACAAGTGGTCTCAAATAGCAGTGGTCTTTCAAAACAGGTTTTACTGTATTCATCATTTGTAATAAAACTTCACAAGAATGAAATCTACCTTCAGAAAGACTTTTGACCTCCCCATTTGATAGTCAGTTCCATTTAAGACAGCCAGACATATCTTGTTTGAGGCAGCAACGCAATCTTCCTTGTGGGCAGGGCCTATGCCAGGGGCAAGAAGTCGATACCTGTCCACAAAGTCATGGAAAGTGTGTCTGATAGGGTATCCAGCACGTCTGATACGAATGGTCTCCATCATTCCGGAGTATCTGAGCTGCTTACAGCACAGCTCTCGATCAAACATCTGCAAGAAATTTAAAAAATTAAAAAATTGAAGTATGTTAAATGTAATGTAGTGCTCCAAGTTGTTCATCATCTTTTGTAGCACTTACAAAGACAGGGTAACAACAATTCATCTTAATAATGCAAAATCTAATAAGAAAATGTGATCAAAATTTTCTAAGAAATACAGTCTCGATACTAAGAATAACAGTCTCTACATTAAGAAATACAGTCTCAATATTAAGAAATACAGTCTCTATATTAAGAAATACAGTCTCGATACTAAAAAATAGTCTCAGTATTAAGAAATACAGTCTCTATATTAAGAAGTAGTCTCGATACTAAGAAATAGTCTCTATTTTAAAATATACAGTCTCTATTAAGAAATACAGTCTCCATTAAGAAATACAGTCTCTATTAAGAAATACAGTCTCTATATTAAGAAATAGTCTCTATGCTAAGAAATACAGTCTGTATCACGAAATACAGTCTCTATCTAAAGAAATACAGTCTATATTAAGAAATAGTCCCTATATTAAGAAATACAGTCTCTACATACAGAAATACAGTCTCTATACAAAGAAATACAGTCTCTCTATATATAAGAAATAGTCTCTATATATAAGAAATACAGTCTCGATATATATATAAGAAATACAGTCTCTATATTAAGAAATACAGTCTCTATAGAAAGAAATACAGTCTCCATATTAAGAAATAGTCTCTATATTAAGAAATATATTCTCTATACATAAGAAATACAGTCTCTATATCAAGAAATAGTCTCTATATTAAGAAATACAGTATCTATATAAAGACTCTCTTTATATAAATAAAAAACAGTCTCTATATATAAGAAATACAGTCTCTATATTAAGAAATACAGTCTCTATATAAAGAAATACAGTATCTATATAAAGAAATACAGTCTCTATATAAAGAAATACAGTCTCTATATAAAGAAATACAGTCTCTATTGTAAGAAATAGTCTCTATTTTAAGAAATAAAGTCTCTATCTAAAGAAATACAGTCTCAATATTAAGAAATACAGTTTCTATCTATAAGAAATACAGTCTCTATATTAAGAAATACAGTCTCTATATTAAGAAATACAGTCTCTATATTAAGAAATACAGTCTGTATATAAAGAAATACAGTCTCTATATAAAGAAATACAGTCTCTATATAAAGAAATACAGTCTTTATATTAAGAAATACAGTCTGTATATAAAGAAATACAGTCTGTATATAAAGAAATACAGTCTGTATATAAAGAAATACAGTCTCTATATAAAGAAATACAGTCTCTATATAAAGAAATACAGTCTCTATTGTAAGAAATAGTCTCTATTTTAAGAAATACAGTCTCTATCTAAAGAAATACAGTCTCAATATTAAGAAATACAGTTTCTATCTATAAGAAATACAGTCTCTATATTAAGAAATACAGTCTCTATATTAAGAAATACAGTCTCTATATAAAGAAATACAGTCTCTATATAAAAAATAGTCTCAAAAGGTTAATTCTTATCTTTGGCTACTGAGGAAAATCAAAACATACATTCCTCTTCAGTATAGGGTCATCTTTTATAAAAGTTATATTCATCCATATCTGTACTACTGTAACGTAATTTGGGGTAATACCTCTAATTTAAACATAACAACACTTATAAGGCTCCAAAATAGGGCTTGCCATTTAATTCTAGAGCAATGTATAGACAATTTTCAGGATGCGATGAATAATATAAAGATTTTAACAATACACGAAAGAATATTTCTTAGAAAAGCCAAATTGATGTATAAAGTATCCAGAAAATCCATTCCTGTCTATCTAAGCAATATCTTTCACCAAAGAGATGCTGATGGTACTCCAAATTTAAGGTCTATAAGAAGAAAAAATTACATTATACCAAGGCCAAAAAAGGAATTGTTTAAAAAAAGTTTTCAATATACTGGTCCAGTAGTATGGAACAACATTCCCAGCAACATAAGGCAGGCTCCTAGCATTTCTTCATTTCATAATCAATGTCTTAAATGGATGAAATCTTTAGAAAATTGAACAGTGCTAGTACCAAAAAAAAAAAAAAAATACTGCCTGCTTGTCTGTTGTTTTTCTGTGCATCATTTTCAAAGCTGAATGTTTCAACACAGAATGATATTTTATGTTTCTTATATGTTTGTGTTTTTACAGATGCCTGTGCATGTGTTCCAGGCTTGATACTTTGAAATTTAAAATTCCTTAATTATTTAGCATTGAGCCAGACTCTTCACATCATGTTGTATGTATTGTATATATTGTACATAACAGCTAGAAAGCCTCAAGGTAGATTAGTTCTGTAACTAATTGAGTTACCTTCTCTAAATAAAGTCTTTATTATTATTATTATTATTATTATTATTATTATTAAGAAATACAGTCTCTGTATTAAGAAATAGTTTCTATATTAAGAAATACAGCCTCTATATAAAGAAATAGTCTCTATATATAACAAATAGTCTCTATACTAAGAAATACAGTCTCTATATCAAGAAATAGTCTCTATATTAAGAAATACAGTCTCTATGTTAAGAAATACAGTCCCTATATATAAGAAATAGTCTCTATATAAAAAAAATAGTCTCTATATTAAGAAATAGTCTCCATATATCACAAATAGTCTCTATACTAAGAAATACAGTCTCTATATTAAGAAATGGTCTCTATATTAAGAAATACAGCATCTATATAAAGAAATAATATCTTTATGTATAAAAAAACAGTCTCTATATTAAGAAATACATTCTCTATATATAAGAAATAGTCTCTGTACTAAGAAATACAGTCTCTATATCAACAAATAGTCTCTATATTAAGAAATACAGTATCTATATAAAGAAATAGTCTCTATATTAAAAAATACAGTCTCTATATATAAGAAATACAGTCTCTATAATAAGAAATAGTCTCTATATTAAGAAAACAGTCTCTATATATAAGAAATAGTCTCTGTACTAAGAAATACAGTCTCTATATCAAGAAATAGTCTCTATATTAAGAAAAACAGTATCTATATAAAGAATTACTGTCTCTATATTAAGAAAAAAAGTCTTTATATATAAAAAAACAGTCTCTATGCATAAGAAATACAGTCTCTATATTAAGAAATACAGTCTCTATATAAAAAATAGTCTCTATACTAAAAAAATAGTCTCTATATCAAGAAATAGTCTCTATATTAAGAAATACAGTATCTATATAAAGAAATACTATCTTTATATATAAAAAACAGTCTCTATATACAAGAAATACAGTCTCCATATTAAGAAATACAGTCTCTATATTAAGAAATACAGTCTCTTTATATAAGAAATACAGTATCTATATAAAGAAATACAGTCTCCATTTTAATAAATACAGTCTCTATTTTAAGAAATACAGTCTCTATATTAAACAATACAGTCTCTATCTAAAGAAATACAGTCTCTATCTAAAGAAATAGTCTCAATATTAAGAAATACATTCTCTATATTAAGAAATAGTCTCTATCTATAAGAAATAGTCTCTATATAAAGAAATACAGTATTTATATAAAGAAAGACAGTCTCTATTTTAAGAAATACAGTCTCTATATTAAGAAATACAGTCTCTATATGAAGAAATACAGTCTCTATATATAAGAAATACAGTCTCTATATTAAGAAATACAGTCTCTATCTAAAAAAAATACAGTCTCTATATTAAGAAATAATCTCTATACTAAGAAATACAGTCTCCAGATTAAAAAATGGAGTCTCTATATTAAGAATTACAGTCTCTATATATATATATAAGAAATACAGTCTCTATATTAAGAAATAGTCTCTATATTAAGAAATACAGTATCTGTATTAAGAAGTAGTCTCTATTGTAAGAAATATAGTCTCTGTATATAAGAAATACAGTCTATACTAAGAAATAGTCTCTATATTAAGAAGTAGTCTCTATATTAAGAAATAGTCTGTATACTAAGAAATACAGTTTCTACTTTAAGAAATAGTCTCTCTATATAAGAAATAGTCTCTATATTAAGAAATACAGTCTCTGTATTAAGAAATAGTCTCTATATTAAGATAGTCTCTATACTAAGAAATACAGTCTGTATATAAAGAAATACAGTATCTATATAAAGAAATACAGTCTCTATATAAAGAAATACAGTCTCTACTTTAAGAAATACAGTCTCTCTATATAAGAAATACAGTCTCTATATTAAGAAATACAGTCTCTGTATTAAGAAATAGTCTCTATATTAAGAAATACAGTCTCTGTATTAAGAAGTAGTCTCTATTGTAAGAAATATAGTCTCTGTATATAAGAAATACAGTCTATACTAAGAAATACAGTCTATATTAAGAAGTAGTCTCTATATTAAGAAATAGTTTGTATACTAAGAAATACAGTTTCTACTTTAAGAAATAGTCTCTATATT
Source organism: Unio delphinus (assembly GCA_029339505.1). Taxonomy (NCBI): domain Eukaryota; kingdom Metazoa; phylum Mollusca; class Bivalvia; order Unionida; family Unionidae; genus Unio; species Unio delphinus. The sequence continues at coordinate 4,765,090 of JAQISU010000111.1, read as the reverse complement.
AAGATAGTCTCTATACTAAGAAATACAGTCTGTATATAAAGAAATACAGTATCTATATAAAGAAATACAGTCTCTATATAAAGAAATACAGTCTCTACTTTAAGAAATACAGTCTCTCTATATAAGAAATACAGTCTCTGTATTAAAAAATAGTCTCTATATTAAGAAATAGTCTCTATATTAAGAAATACAGTCTCTATCTAAAGAAACACAGTCTCTACTTTAAGAAATACAGTCTCTCTATATAAGAAATACAGTCTCTATATTAAGAAATATAAGAAATACAGTCTCTATATTAAGAAATAGTCTCCATATTAAGAACTAGTCTCTATACTAAGAAATACACTCTCTCTCTCTCTCTCTCTCTCTCTCTATATATATATATATATATATATATATATATATATATATATACATATATATATATATATATATATATATAGATATATATAAGAAATACAGTTTCTATATATAAGAAATACAGTGTCTATCTTAAGAAATACAGTATCTATATTAAGAAATACAGACTCTATATAAAGAAATACAGTCTCTATATTAAGAAATACAGTCTCTATATTAAGAAATACAGTATCTATATAAAGAAATACAGTATCTATATAAAGAAATACAGTATCTATCTAAAGAAATACAGTATCTATCTAAAGAAATACAGTCTTTATATAAAGAAATACATTCTCTATATTAAGAAATACAGTCTCTATATTAAGAAATACAGTCTTTATATAAAGAAATACAGTCTCTATATTAAGAAATAGTCTCTATATTAAAAAATACAGTATCTATATAAAGAAATACAGTATCTATATAAAGAAATACAGTATCTATATAAAGAAATACAGTCTCTATATAAAGAAATACAGTATCTATATAAAGAAATACAGTCTTTATATTAAGAAATACAGTATCTATATAAAGAAATACAGTCTTTATATTAAGAAATACAGTATCTATATAAAGAAATACAGTATCTATATAAAGAAATACAGTCTTTATATAAAGAAATACAGTCTTTATATAAAGAAATACAGTATCTATATAAAGAAATACAGTATCTATATAAAGAAATACAGTCTCTATATAAAGAAATACAGTATCTATATAAAGAAATACAGTCTTTATATTAAGAAATACAGTATCTATATAAAGAAATACAGTCTCTATATTAAGAAATACAGTATCTATATAAAGAAATACAGTATCTATATAAAGAAATACAGTATCTATATAAAGAAATACAGTCTTTATATAAAGAAATACAGTCTTTATATAAAGAAATACAGTCTCTATATTAAGAAATACAGTATCTATATAAAGAAATACAGTATCTATATAAAGAAATACAGTCTCTATATAAAGAAATACAGTCTCTATATAAAGAAATACAGTCTCTATATAAAGAAATACAGTCTCTATATTAGGAAATACAGTCTCTATATTAAGAAATACAGTCTCTATATTAAGAAATACAGTATCTATATAAAGAAATACAGTATCTATATAAAGAAATACAGTCTCTCTATATAAGAAATACAGTCTCTGTATTAAGAAATAGTCTCTATATTAAGAAATAGTCTTTATATTAAGAAATACAGTCTCTATATTAAGAAATACAGTATCTATATTAAGAAATAGTCTCTATATTAAGAAATACAGTCTCTATATTAAGAAATACAGTCTCTATATAAAGAAATACATTCTCTATACTAAAAAATGCAGTCTCCATATTAAAAAAGATAACAAAGCTCAGCCAGCCAAATCCAAGATTATTTCTTTATGTTGCACTGATTTCATTTTTAAAACAGAACCAGAGACAAAATGATGCAATAATTTGATTTACCAGACTGGTACAATGTCCAATCAAAATTTAGTTTCTAATGTGGTAACAAGCACAGCTAACCAAGATTACCTCGTAAGTATGAATAATGAACTTGCTTATGCTTGAACTTGATTTTACATAACCATTTCACAAGTTTTAAAAAAGTCTGATAAGAAATATTGTTTTTAGAATATTTAAACTCTCATCAATCAAAAGCAAGATCACATAATTAGTATGCATTGCTCAAAACTAATAATCATATTTACAATGAATTAAGCCCATTTACCAAGTTTAATCACAATTTTATCAAACATACACTTTCTTGAGGTCCATGGTTTCAAATACAACAGTATTGATTCACTATTAAAATAACAGTTAAATGCAAATATTTAACTCAGAATATATAGCTAATTTACATAAATAAAGTAAACCATTCTATAGTGGGTTGTTGCTGTGAATCCAACTCCAAACTGTTGCCTAAGGCTAAGGAAGAAAGTATGTTTGAGATGATGTGTGGTTCTGCATTCCAGTATTTGTTATGCCAATGCTGGAGGAAATACAATACCTCCAATCTACTTTGCAGTGGCATACCATCTTGTGAAATTGCAAGGCCATCCGGACCAAAGACACAATAGCCTAAACAGATGGGAAGACCAATCCATCAAACAGATCCAATAGCATAAACAGATGGGAAGACCAATTCATCAAACATAGACAATAGCATAAACAGATGGGAAGACCAATCCATCAAACATAGACATAATAACATCAACAGATGGGAAGACCAATCCATCAAACATAGACACAATAGCATAAACAGAAACGAAGACCAGTCCATCAACTGACCATAGACATAATAGCATAAACAGATGGCAAGACCAGTCCATCAACTGATCATAGACACAATAGCATAAACAAATGGGAAGACCAATCAACTGACCATAGACATAAAAGCATAAACAGATGGGAAGACCAGTCCATCAACTGACCATAGTCACAATAGCATAATCAGATGGGAAGACCAGTCTATCGACTGACCATAGACACAATAGCATAAACTGATTGTAAGACCAGTCATCAACTGACCATAAACACAATAGCATAAACAGATGGGAAGACCAATCCATCAAACATAGACACAATAGCATAAACAGATGGGAAGACCAATCCATCAAACATAGACACAACAGCATAAACAGATGGGAAGACCAATCCATCAAACATAGACATAATAACATCAACAGATGGGAAGACCAATCCATCAGACATAGACACAATAGCATAAACAGATGGGAAGACCAGTCCATCAACTGACCATAGACATAATAGCATAAACAGACAGGAAGACCAGTCCATCAACTGATCATAGACACAATAGCATAAACAGATGGGAAGACTAGTCCTTCAACTGACCATAGACACAATAGCATAAACAGATGGGAAGACCAGTCCATCAACTGACCATAGATACAATAGAATAAACAGATGGGAAGACCAGTCCATCAACTGACCATAGACACAATAGCATAAACAGATGGCAAAACCAGTCCATCAACTGACCATAGACACAATAGCATAAACAGATGGGAAGACCAATCCATCAAATGAAGTATACTGTATTGAAGATTTTGCGTGGAAGTACAACTATTGAGTATAGCTTGTATACAAAAGTGTACCAACAAGGACATTTAGCATCCAATGTATTTTTGCTTCATGCCAGCAGTCATTTAAATTATTTCATTAGTGTTTGACATAATTTAATTTCAACAAAATTATAATTCTATACTCATTTTTTAATAATGAATATGTTGCAATAATATTACAATACTTCATTTATTACTGCAATATGATCTTTTCAATACATAACCTTACAAGGAATACAATTTTAAATGTGAACCAGACATTGGACGGTTCAATTTACAACCTAATGATGAATACAATTTCAAAAATAGGACAAGACATTAGCAAATTCAATACAAAACCCTGCAAGTAATATGATTACAAAATGAAGACCAGACACCAGCCAAACAATGTTCTGAAGATACATTTCAAGGATGTGGTCTATTTTTTATGTTAGTGCTGTACATTGTTTATGGGAGGAATTTGTTTTTCTTTCCTTCTCAGTCTTCTTTTTTATTCTTCTTTCTTCTTGTAGAGGTCAGTTAATGCAATGTTCCAGCTATAATTTACTTTTACAGAAGAGAGGTACAAAAGGGAATTAATTGTTGAAAGAAGGGACACTTAACAAAATTGAAGTTTTTGTGAAAACATTTTTCAATCAGATTAAGCTTTCAATTTCTACCTTTCAGAAACAGAAACAGATAAAACAAAACACGATGTATCCTACATTGAGTAAACAGATCAAATCATTTTTTGAATTATCCAATATCAAGTAAACAGACAAATGAGTTGAACAAATAGAAAATAAGAGTTTTAAGTCAGTGATATGGAGACATGGAGAGGAGATGAATCTTGAAGGAGTGAGGACAGGAAGTAGTAGGGCTCTGACATCAGAGGGGAGGAGCTAGTGCAACTCTGATAGCAGAAGGGATGGCACCGGTGGTGATCATATTCATTTCAGTCTTGCTAGATCATTGTAATGCTAATTCAAAATTGTTAGTCAATATTGACCTGCAACACAAATAAATAAAATTCAAGAAAGAAATTTTGCTACTAAAAGGATCCTGACAAAGACATACCAATGGTTTCTTGAACTCATTTGGCTTGATACATCTAACAAAGAAATTTTGCTACTAAAAGGATCCTGACAAAGACATACCAATGGTTTCTTGAACTCATTTGGCTTGATACATCTAACAAAGAAGGGCTGACAGGCTCCTAGTGTCTTCATCAAGGCTTCAAGGGATTTCTTAAACTGTGCCCCAAGAGTTGGTGCTCTCTTTCTTGTATCTGCTCCCTGGAAATAAAATATACTTGTGAGGCATTCTGCTTTTGAGTACTAACCAGTGAGACATGTCTTCAGTTTTTAAGTACAAAACAGTGAGACATGCCTTCAGGCCTTTAGTACTAAACAGTGAGACATACCTTCAGTGTTTCTGTACTAAACAGTTACACATGCCTTCAGTTTCTGAGTACTAAACAGTGAGACATGCCTTCGCTTTCTGAGTACTAAACAGTTAGACATGCCTTCAGTTTCTGAGTACTAAACAGTTTGATATGCCTTCAGTTAATTTAGTACTAAACAGTGAAACATACCTTGTTTTTTTTATTACTTACCAGTGAGACATATCTTCAGTTTTAGAGTACTAAACAGTGAGACATACCTTGTTTTTTTATTACTAAACATTTAGACATGCCTTCAGTTTTTGAGTATTAAACATAACAATGATTAAACACTCCAGTGGCCTAGTGGTTAAAGCGTCCACCATGGGAGCAGGAGGCTGTGGGTTCGATCCCCAAAAACGTCATACCAAAGACTAACAAAAAAGGTACTAACGGTCACATTATCCTGACACCAGGCCAACCCATCCTAACACTAACCTCTTAAAACTGAGCACCAAGCGAGACAGCTGTTCCATTTTTATAAGTCTTTGGTAATACTCAGCCAAGGATTGAACCCATAAACTCATGCATTCAAGGCTGATGCTCTAACCACTAGGCCACTGAGGCGGTCCACATATCATCTTAATAAAATGAATACCAACAAATCATCTTAATAACGAGTGCCAACACATCATCTTAATAACACTAGTATCTACGCATCATAAACAGCATCTTAATAACATGAATACCAACACATTATCTTAATAACACGAATACCACCAACACATCATCTTAATAACATGAATACCAAAACATCATCTTAATAACTTGAATATCAACACATCATCTGAATAACATGAATACCAACATATCATCTTAATAACATGAATACCAACACATCTTAATAACTTGAATACCAACACATCATCTTAATAACATGAATACCAACACATCATCTTAATAACATGAATACCAACACATCATCATAATAACATGAGTACCAACACATAAGATAAACATCTTAATAACATCAATACTTTTCTTCCAAAAATATTTTAAATACTTTTAGTGAGAAATATGTATATACTGACAATTTCATAAACACTGCACACATTTGGATGATGTTTGTCTTGAATATATACCTAATATTAAGCTGCTGAATGAACCCTATTATATTAAAAACAGTTAATTTCTAGTTCAGATATGATAGATACAATCTACTTTTGAGGTGATGGGTACAATCTGCCTTCAGCTGTAAGTTTTATCATGGAATAATGAGATGATGGGTACAATCTGCCTTCAGCTGTAAGTTTTATCATGGAATAATGAGATGATGGGTACAATCTGCCTTCAGCTGTAAGTTTTATCATGGAATAATGAGATGATGGGTACAATCTGCCTTCAGCTGTAAGTTTTATCATGGAATAATGAGATGATGGGTACAATCTGCCTTCAGCTGTAAGTTTTATCATGGAATAATGAGGTGATGGGTACAATCTGCCTTCAGCTGTAAGTTTTATCATGGAATAATGAGGTGATGGGTACAATCTGCCTTCAGCTGTAAGTTTTATCATGGAATAATGAGATGATGGGTACAATTTGCCTTCAGCTGTAAGTTTTATCATGGAATAATGAGGGTTAATTTGACAATGCAACAATCACAGAGTTCAGTCAAATCAACTGACATTGTAGTATTTACCACATTATTATCTGCTGCAGTGAACAACGTTTTGACAAACTTGTTGGAAGATGTCTGAACTAACTGTAGCAGATCTCCACTAAATGTGTCACGGTTCTTTTCCAAAAACCCTGTTTAAAAAGAAAGAAAAAAAAGAGTTTCTATAAATGAATTTAGAACTTTAATTATGATCCTAATAGAACAATTATAATTTCATGGAATTTGGTGTGACACCTATTTGACACCCATCATGTGACTTGGAGGAAATTCTACAAAAACATTAATACTGCTACCACAGATAAGTTATATCTATGTATGACAATGCTTATGATACATTAAAACTGTATGAATGAATAATACCATGTATGAATACTACCATAAATGAATATTACCATGAATGAATATTACCATGAATGAGAATACTATTGTGAACGAATATTATTATTTATGAATACTAACATAAATGAATACTGCCATGTATGAATACTACCATGAAAGAATATTACCATGAGAACTTTACAATAAATGTAAATACAATAAATGAATACTAGCATGCATGTACATTAACATGAAAATACTAGCATGAATGATTACTACCATAAATACATACTAACATAAATGAATACTAACATGTATGAATACTTGCATAAATGAATAACAACATGAATGAATAATACCATGTATGAATACTACCATAAATACATACTAACATAAATGAATACTAACATGTATGAATACTAACATGAATGAATACTAACATGTATGAATACTAACATAAATGAATACTAACATGTATGAATACTTGCATAAATGAATAACAACATGAATGAATAATACCATGTATGAATACTACCATAAATACATACTAACATAAATGAATACTAACATGTATGAATACTTGCATAAATGAATAACAACATGAATGAATACTAGCTAGAATGAATAATACCATGTATGAATACTAACATGTATGAATACTAACATGAATGAATACTAACATGTATGAATACTAACATGTATGAATACTAACATGTATGAATACTACCATGTATGAATACTAACATGTATGAATACTAACATGTATGAATACTAACATGAATGAATACTAACATGTATGAATACTAACATGTATGAATACTACCATGTATGAATACTACCATAAATGAATATTAGCATGAATGATTAATACCATGTATGAATGCTGCTGTGTATGAATACTACCATTAATGAATGCTACCATGAATACTACATAAATTATTACCATAAATGAATACTAACATGATTGAATACTATCATATAATCAATATTAATTAACAGTAGTTAAATATGTATGGAGAATTTGATGAAATAACTTTGGCTAGTCATACATAGAGAACTTCAGGAATTGATAACACTGGCTAGACATGAATGGAGAACTTAAGGAATTAAAAAATACTGGCTAGACATGCATGGAAAACTCAGGAGTTAAAAAAGATTGCTGGATATGCATGGAGAACTTCAGAAACAAACACTGCCAAAATGTTCAAGGATAACTTCAGTAATTCACACTGGCTAGTCATGCATGGAGAACTTCAGTAATTCACAATGGCTAGACATACATGGAGAACTTCAGTAATTCACAATGGCTAGACATACATGGAGAACTTCAGTAATTCACAATGGCTAGATATGCACGTCAAATATCAGTAATTCACACTGGCTAGAAACGCACAGAGAACTTCAGTAATTCACAATGACTAGATATGCACATCAAATATCAGTAATTCACACTGGCTAGATATGCACATCAAATATCAGTAATTCACACTGGCTAGATATGCATGGAGAATATCAGTAATTCACACTGGCTAGATATGCATGGAGAACTTCAGTAATTCACAATGGCTAGATATGCACGGAGAATATCTGTAATTCACACTGGCTATAAATGCACAGAGAACTTCAGTAATTCATAATGGCTAGATATGCACATCAAATATCAGTAATTCACACTGGCTAGATATGCACAGAGAATATCAGTAATTCACACTGGCTAGATATGCATGGAGAATATCAGTAATTCACACTGGCTAGATATGTATGGAGAACTTCAGTAATTCACAATGGCTAGATATGCACATCAAATATCAGTAATTCACACTGGCTAGATATGCACGTCAAATATCAGTAATTCACACTGGCTAGATATGCATGGAGAATATCAGTAATTCACACTGGCTAGATATGCATGGAGAACTTCAGTAATTCACAATGGCTAGATATGCATGGAGAATATCAGTAATTCACACTGGCTAGAAATGCACAGAGAATATCAGTAATTCACAATGGCTAGATATGCACATCAAATATCAGTAATTCACAATGACTAGATATGCACGGAGAATATCAGTAATTCACACTGGCTAGATATGCATGGAGAATATCAGTAATTCACAATGGCTAGATATGCATGCAGAATATCAGTAATTCACAATGGCTAGATATGCACGGAGAATATCAGTAATTCACAATGGCTAGATATGCATGGAGAATATCAGTAATTCACAATGGCTAGATATGCACGGAGAATATCAGTAATTCACACTGGCTAGAAATGCACAGAAAATATCAGTAATTCACAATGGCTAGATATGCACATCAAATATCAGTAATTCACACTGGCTAGAAATGCACAGAGAATATCAGTAATTCACAATGGCTAGATATGCACATCAAATATCAGTAATTCACAATGGCTAGATATGCACGGAGAATATCAGTAATTCACACTGGCTAGATATGCATGGAGAATATCAGTAATTCACAATGGCTAGATATGCACAGAGAATATCAGTAATTCACACTGGCTAGATATGCATGGAGAATATCAGTAATTCACACTGGCTAGATATGCATGGAGAACTTTAGTAATTCACAATGGCTAGATATGCACATCAAATATCAGTAATTCACACTGGCTAGATATGCACGTCAAATATCAGTAATTCACACTGGCTAGATATGCATGGAGAATATCAGTAATTCACACTGGCTAGATATGCATGGAGAACTTCAGTAATTCACAATGGCTAGATATGCACGGAGAATATCAGTAATTCACACTGGCTAGAAATGCACAGAGAATATCAGTAATTCACAATGGCTAGATATGCACATCAAATATCAGTAATTCACAATGGCTAGATATGCACTGAGAATATCAGTAATTCACACTGGCTAGATATGCATGGAGAATATCAGTAATTCACAATGGCTAGATATGCATGCAGAATATCAGTAATTCACAATGGCTAGATATGCACGGAGAATATCTGTAATTCACAATGGCTAGATATGCATGGAGAATATCAGTAATTCACAATGGCTAGATATGCACGGAGAATATCAGTAATTCACACTGGCTAGATATGCATGGAGAATATCAGTAATTCACAATGGCTAGATATGCATGGAGAATATCAGTAATTCACAATGGCTAGATATGCACGGAGAATATCAGTAATTCACACTGGCTAGATATGCATGGAGAACTTCAGGAATAAAAAGGCATTGACTGGACATGCATGGAGAAATTCAGTAATTCACACTGGCTATTGAAAAAAAAAATGGCAACATGATCTAGAAGGTTAATACTGCAAGATCATTTTACCTCTGGCATCATAGAAGACCACTCCAGCAAAATGATTCAAGCCAAACACTGTGTTGATCTCAGCCTTGGGGCGTATGTAGTTCCTGTTACCATTATGGGTCTGATGCAGCTTGTTCAACATGGTCTGGTCTGTTCCCTTCATGAAATCATTCATAGAAGAAAACAATTAAATATATAAAATCAAATGTGATACCTCTGTTTTTAAATAACCTTTATTAAATCCTATGGCAACTAACCTCACTAATATATCCAGGCAATTATAAAAACATCAAATGATGGGATTTGTAAAACTGATTATAAAGTGATCTGCTACTATAGACAAGAAATAATTAGCTTTCATATTCGTGGTTATATTTTGTTACAAGTGAACATCTTTATTCAGTTAAAACCAAATGAGCAGGGTGAAAGAAATCCACTTGTCCACTATCTCGAGGAGTATTGCTGCATTTTCTCCAATGAACTGAGCAAATCTGACAAAATGTAATAAATGCATCATTTACAAATAAGGTCTGCATGTGAAACTTGTATGAATACTAAATGGATGTTACATAGTTCATACTAATTATATAAGTACCTGATTCCTATATTAGTCATCTGTATAAAGTGCTTAATAATGCTTGGGAATGAGAATAATGGAGAAATTACTGTGGATGGGGGTAAGAAGATCTGGATTTGAAGATCTATTCTTGAAAGTACAAATGTGGGATTAAAGCTAATTTCTAAAATTGTACAGCATGTTTAAAAGTCAATTGAATCTGCAGAACTGCCCACTGTGTTTGGCAACCCTACCTTGTTTATATCATTAAATATCTCGTATGTAGCAAATTCCCCTCCTCTCCATTTACAAATTGGAAAAGGAGAGATTAATCAGAAAAGACAGTGGATTTTTCTTGAACAAGCAGGATAAATGAATGGCAGTGACAATAAAATTGTATGTCATGGAAAACAAGTAGGAATTTCAAATTTTGCACTGTGTTAATTTAATGTTGGTGCTGCTGATATTTATTGTCTGAGGTAAAGGATGTGAATGAGAAAGTCTTTGTGTTGTGATCAGAATGGCCTCAGTTTTATCATCATTCATCTGCAGCTTGTTACATGTCATCCATGATTTCACATCACAAATGTACCCATCTACTCCTTGGATGGTAGCATCAACTTCAATTGGGTGGCTAGATTTGTATATTTGGGTATCATCAACATACAATTGGTGAGACACTGGGAAATGATCTATGACACTTGATATGCATTGGTCAGTAAGAAAATTAAAGAAATGTCCATTATGTGGTATGGATGGGGCCAAGAAAATATGCATTGGTCAGTAAGAAAGCTGGAGAAATGTCCATTATGTGGTATGGATGGGGCCAAGAAAATATGCATTGGTCAGTAAGAAAACTTGAGAAATGTCCATTATGTGGTATGGATGGGGCCATGGTAATATGCATTGGTCAGTAAGAAAACTGGAGAAATGTCCATTATGTGGTATGGATGGATCCATGGAAATATGCATTGGTCAGTAAGAAAACTGGAGAAATGTCCATTATGTGGTATGGATGGGGCCATGGAAATATGCATTGGTCAGTAAGAAAACTGGAGAAATGTCCATTATGTGGTATGGATGTGACAATGAAAATATGCATTGGTCAGATCAAGACTGATGGCATGCTCTTCCCTTATGAAGGAGTGATGTACTGATCTTGTCATCTCCATCTTGAATTTTGCTGGCATAATATAAGGCTCAGTTACATTTCTGGATTTAAAGAAACACTAACCCCTAATCTCCACTACCGTTTTGTGTGTGTGTGTGATTAGGATTTTTAATGCAGCTTTAACAATTTTTCTGTCATATTGCTATGATGTCTGCAGTGAGGCAGTTTATAGTGATGTCTAGCACTGGGGCATCATGCCACAGACATTTAGCATGATGTCCTACCCAGTCACATTATCCAAACATGAAGCCAACCAGTCCTAACACTAACCTCATAATGCTGAGCACCAAGTGAGGCAGCTGTTAGTACCATTTTTATAAGTCTTTGGTATGACTTGGATGGGGATTGCTACTGCGGTGGATGCTCTAACCACTAGGCCATCGTAGCAGTCTCAATACCATTTTGTAGATGAGCAACTGTATCTTACCATTTTATAAAAACTTCTTCCAATCAGATGGAAAGGTTTTGGAAAGAGGATGCCATTGGATAAATGAAATCCAAAATCCATACAAAATGATCTTGATCTTCCAATCATTCTAAAGAAATAGGGTGATCCAGTGAGACTGGAAATGTAGGCCATTTTTGGATAATGGAGTAGACCATCTGTGGGAGATAGGGTAGGCAGGTCAATGTATAGAGTTAGTAGGCTTAGAGGCAGAGAACTTGTTTTCCTGACACCCCTGTAAGATTACCTCCTACGCTAGTTAGGTTATTGCCAACAGGCATTAGGCTGTGATATAAACTGAACATTTGACTAAGTGGTGAATTGAAAGAGCAGTCGCCTCCCTTTAAAATGTCTTTTATTTTGCTTGCAAAGAGCAATGACAAGCCAAACAGGGTCATCCATAATGCATCAGGTGTGTTCATTTCCCTTGTGTCAGAATATTCCCAAAGAAGCTACAACCTCATGCTTCTGCAGCGGATGCTCTAACCACTTGACCACCTGAGTGGTTGAATTTCAGGCTGGAATAATTTTTTGCTAAAATTATTGAGGTTTAGCTCTACAGTTTTGTATTTTCCATAGGGTTAGAATTTTAAAGAAAAATAATTCCCCAGACTTTCTTCAGTGGTTATATTGGCAATATAATAAACACTATGTTTATCTTAGGAGCTGTTAGAAGAACTAAATGGGTAACATAAAGCTAGTTTTATTAACTGGGTAATTATTAAAGGGGATGTATACCTGCCCACAATGCAATATTTACATAATAACACCTAATTTTACAACTTTAACAAATATTCTTTCTGTTAATTAGGTAGCCAACACTGGAAAAAGTTGATTACAGTATCTCACTATCTTGTACAAGACGACACAAAAACTTGTTCAACTTTAATGGTTTTTTAGGCACATTTGTACCTCTAATTAAAGTGACCTAACCCCAAAACTATTACATATAATATGAACCTCCATGCAAAGACTTTGTGTCTAAAGATTAATCACAAAAGTAAATTCAGATGTATCTTTATTAAAGACTTTATCTTTGACCTATTCAATGAAGCCATCTAAATTTCAACCCCAGCTGCTCAACAAATATTACTGACAGACAGCCAGACAGATGGTATCATATGGGCATACTATGTATCTAGCTAAAGAAATGTCCACCCAGCAGTTTAGGATATGTTGTTACAGCAGACAAACAGACAGACAGAACGACAGAGGGCATCTCATCATCCCAAAGTACAGCATCATGGTAGTAATTAAGAGGGTCCATCCTACCTTAGGGAATTTACTTTCTTCATCCACTAAGGAGATGATATTCATGGGCTTTGCTCCAATCAAGTCTAGTGCTTCCTGGTTGTCCACAAACTCTATATGCTTCCAATTGATGCCTTCATTGTCATATTCCTCCTGCACATCAACACAAACAATTAAACTTAATTTTGGGCCTATCTGTTTCAGCAATAATAATAATAATAATAATAATAATAATAATAATAATAATGAGTTTACTTAAAGATCATATATTTAACTTTAATAAATTTTTAATACACCATCATACTCTAGAGGAAAATCTCTCTCTCTCTCTCTCTCTCTCTCTCTCTCTCTCTCTCTCTCTCATATAATTTGACACATATACAATCATAATAAATGGATTTGTTTTATTCACAAATAATATTGGCATATTTTTTGTATATAATTAAAACAATGTTTTTGGCAAATTAGGAAAAACTGAATCCTATTGAAACAACTTTATAATTATTTCCATGTTCAAAACAAAACTATATGCCGCACCTCACTTCAAAAACTCTGCCAGACAATGAATGATATGTATTATTCCTTTTTTTAATTATTTAACACATTCATGGACTGAATGATCATAATTTACCTGTTTAATTATTTAATATATTCTGAGACAAACTAAATGTTTCACCTGTTCAAGTTTAAAGATGTGTTGAACGAAGAACTGTTGAAGATTTTCATTTGCATAATTGATGCACAGCTGTTCAAAACTGAAAAATTAATTTGGACAACAACATTTTGCAAACTAAACCCAACATATGAATATTAATATACCATTGATAAAAAAAATTAAACTTATGGCAAGAAATATAAGATACACTGTAGGAATCTTTGGTAATGAAATGCTGTTAGCACTGATATCTCTAATATATATACTCTGTGTATATGGAAGTCTTAAGAAAAGATCAGATCTACTGTTAGCACTGATATCTCTAAATATATATTCTGTGTATATGAAAGTCTTAACAAAAGATCAGATCTTTTGTAAGCACTAATATCTCTAAATATATATTCTATATATATGTAAGTCTTAACAAAAGATCAGATCTTCTGTTAGCACTGAAATCTCTAAATATATATTCTATATATATATGTAAGTCTTAACAAAAGATCAAATCTTCTGTTAGCACTGAAATCTCTAAATATATATTCTGTGTATATGAAAGTCTTAACAAAAGATCAGATCTTTTGTAAGCACTAATATCTCTAAATATATATTCTATATATATGTAAGTCTTAACAAAAGATCAGATCTTCTGTTAGCACTGAAATCTCTAAATATATATTCTATATATATATGTAAGTCTTAACAAAAGATCAAATCTTCTGTTAGCACTGAAATTTCTAAATATATATTCTGTGTATATGAAAGTCTTAACAAAAAATCAGATCTGATGTTAGCACTGATATCTCTAAATATATATTCTGTGTATATGAAAGTCTTAACAAAAGATCAGATCTTTTGTAAGCACTGATATCTCTAAAAATATATTCTATACATATGGAAATATTAACAAATATCGGATCTGATGTGCTGTCAGGACTGTTATCCTTAAATATATATATATATGGTCTTAATGGAGTCTCCCATTTAATGTTTTCATGAGTGTATGTGAATGTTCTAAACAAATCTGACGTGCTGTCAACATTAGGCAAAGAAATAATTTTTTTATGGTCATCCAACCATTTTTTTATATCAATCCTGACAAAAGCGTTTTTCCCACATGAATAACAAAAATAATAATAATAATAAAAAAATCATTTGATATATATATATATATATATATATATATATATATATATATATATATATATATATATATACACACACACACACACACATACAACTTGTACACAACTGTTAACCCCTCCACCTAAAAAAAAAAAGACCTGCCTACCCTATTTTAAAACCAGTGAAAGAGGCTACACACATAACCCCTAAATATATATTCTGTGCACATGGATGTCTTAAACTGATCTGATATGTTTTCAGTACTGTTATTCCTAAAAAGATGTTGGTGTATACAGATTCCATTAAACGATCTGCACTGTTACCCATAAATAGATATTCTGTGTATACAGATCTGCAGCGAGCCCTTTTCAAATCTGTTCCCTCCCAATTTAATCTGATCTCACTTTTGCAATGTTTTCCAATTTAATCTGATCTCACTTTTGCAATGTTTTCCAATTTAATCTGATCTCACTTTTGCAATGTTTTCCAATTTAATCTGATCTCACTTTTGCAATGTTTTCCAATTTAATCTGATCTCACTTTTGCAATGTTTTCCAATTTAATCTGATCTCACTTTTGCAATGTTTTCCAATTTAATCTGATCTCACTTTTGCAATGTTTTCCAATTTAAAACTATATTCACTTGAATATACATAAAACTATTTACAGTGGTGATTTTCTTTTCTTTTTCTTCTTGGGAAAGTGCAGCATAATGCATTACAATGCAATTATATTACATTTTCTCACAAGATGAAAAAAAATAATTCACTAATTATTTCTTGTCTAATAAGTCACTGTGCTATATTTATATAGAGCAAGAAAACACATGCTTGCTCTATATAAGTAAACAGTTATAATCATAATTTATTTAACTAAAAGCTTCTTTCTTCTAAAATAATTTTAAAGAAAAATACAAACTAACTAAAAAATTTCAGAATATCCTTTCAGGAACATTTCAAAAGAGTGACACAATTTATATTTAACATTTCAAAAGAGTGACACAATTTATATTTAACATTTCAAAAGAGTGACACAATTTATATTTAACATTTCAAAAGAGTGACACAATTTATATTTAACATTTCAAAAGGGTGACACAATTTTTATTTAACATTTCAAAAGAGTGACACAGTTTTTATTTAACATTTAAAAAGAGTGACACAATTTATATTTAACATTTGAAAAGAGTGACACAATTTATATTTAACATTTCAAAAGAGTGACAAAATTTATATTTAACATTTCAAATGAGTGACACAATTTATATTTAATTTTCAAAAGAGTGACACAATTTATATTTAACATTTCAAAAGAGTGACACAATTTATATTTAACATATCAAAAGAATGACAATTTTTATTTAACATTTCAAAAGAGTGACACAATTTTTATTTAACATTTCAAAAGAGTGACACAATATTTATTTAACATTTCAAAAGAGTGACACAATTTATATTTAACATTTCAAAAGAGTGACAATTTTTATTTAACATTTTAAAAGAGTGACACAATTTTTATTTAACATTTCAAAAGAGTGACACAATTTATATTTAACATTTCAAAAGAGTGACACAATTTATATTTAACATTTCAAAAGAGTGACACAATTTATATTTAACATTTCAAAAGAGTGACACAATTTTTAATTAACATTTCAAAAGAGTGACACAATTTTTAATTAACATTTCAAAAGAGTGACACAATTTATATTTAACATTTCAAAAGAGTGACACAATTTATATTTAACATTTCAAAAGAGTGACACAATTTATATTTAACATTTCAAAAGAGTGACACAATTTATATTTAACATTTCAAAAGAGTGGCACAATTTTTATTTAACATTTTAAAAGAGTGACACAATTTTTATTTAACATTTCAAAAGAGTGACACAATTTATATTTAACATTTCAAAAGAGTGACACAATTTATTTTAACATTTCAAAAGAGTGACACAATTTTTATTTAACATTTCAAAAGAGTGACACAATTTATATTTAACTTTTCAAAAGAGTGACACAATTTATATTTAATTTTCTTCATTCTTACCTGTTCCGGTCAAAGCTCTCAAATCCAAAGATATCCAAAACACCTATGCATGTTCTGTAGTGTTTAGCATTTGTCTTTGGCTTGTAAATGGCCAGATTAATTTTTTCCACGATCCAAATGAACATTTTCCCATAGATTCCCTTGACAAATGCATCTCGCACATCCTGTGAGGCCTCAACTCCCATTGCTGTTGTCACACTCTCACCTCGTGTCACAATGGTTTTGGTTGTTAAGGCATCAATTAGGCTCTGAGAATTTACCTGCATATATTACAAAAAAATAATCAGTAGATTAACTAAAATACCATGCTTTACAAATAAAATGCAGAGTTAACTTGCTGCTGTTTCACTTATGAAAAAATAATGTATTATAAATACTTAATTTGCATTATTTATTATTTATTTTTATATATTATTTTTGTTTATTTACATGCTACTGTAATGTAACATTGTATGCTGGACTTGACCTTGTCCAGAAGTAAGTTCATTTCTGCTTGACCTGAATTGACCTTTTTTTATTTCATTATGTGTAAACGACTAATACAAAGCTAATTATTCTTTATGTATATGGGTTTAAAAAAAATAATAGTATTATTAATAGAAGTAAATAAGTTTTTTTGCCTAGGTCAAACATTTTGAATCTCCTAAGTGTATTTTACATAATATCCAGGCTTAGGTTTTATTTAGTAAACATCAGAATCATTCTAGAAAGTTATTTTCCATTTGGTAATAGTGTTTTGTAGAAAATACTAATTGTGGTATGAGATCAAGTAAATAACAATATAATCTTGTTGTCAATGGTACCACGACGCATGATGTACAGGGGGCATACCACAAGCTTTGTTTATCAAATCTAGTCAAGCTGTCAATGGTACCACGATGCATGATGTACAGGGGGCATACCACATGCTTCGTTTATCAAATCTAGTCACGCTGTCAATGGTACCACGATGCATGATGTACAAGGGGCATACCACATGCTTCGTTTATCAAATCTAGTCAAGCTGTCAATGGTACCACGATAAATGATGTACAAGGGGCATACTACATGCTTATTTGGCTTTATCGTCAGGTATCAGTTATTATGATTTCTAAACCTGAACCACAAATTTTGAAGAAGACATTGTTAACACTTAAAAACTGATCACTTTGTCTGAGTTTCCAATTTGTATGAGCTAAACTAAAATGACAAAATCGAACATTTTGATTCATCATATAACTATATTGCTTGAAATACTCCTAGATACACAGTAATGGTTTGGTCAAGGAAAGGTTGTAGCCATTAGTTTTCATTTTAAAATCTTAAATATTGCCACTTGACTACTTTTCTGCCAACAAATTGTATATTTAGTGATTTGGTATCAGCCTGATGTTCCCAACCACACACATAATAAGATTCAGGGATACATAATCAGCATCATGTGCCCAACCACATCTCATAAAACATGACTACTGGATGCAGCAGTTGAAATAGTTCAATGGTTAAAGTACCAGACTCATGAACAAAAGTGTATAGGTTCAAATCCTACCAATAGATAGGTTCATGTTATCTACCAAAGCGTGTTCATTATCTACTTGAACCATAACATGACAATGAACTTGACTCTACCTATGAAAAAAATAAACTGTGCCATGAAATTAAATGCATTCAATGATCAAGACTGAATGAGAGTTTAAACACAAACATGTAAGAAATTATGGTCATACAAGTGATAGAAGTGCTCTAAATAAATCTGTAATAAAATAAAGTTTTACAAGCTGAAGATTCTAAGAATAATAACAATAGACTTCCTTTTCTTAGTTTGAGTTGGATCTATAACATAGCTTTAACAATTTGTCAGTCATCTCGCTACGCTGTCTGCAATGAGGCAGTTTATAGTGCCACTGATATGTAGCATGATGTCCCACCCAGTCACATTATCCTGACACCAGGCCAACCAGTCCTAACATTAACCTCTTAATTCTGAGCGCCAAACAAGGCAGCTGTTAGTACCATTTTTGTAAGTCTTTGGTATGACTCGCAATGGGAGCGGATGCTCTAACCACTAGGCCACTGGAGTGGTTTCCTTTTCTTAGTTAATGTGAATCCCCAAATTAATTATACCATATAAACATTCTCTATTTTCCATTTATTGCCAAAAGTATGTATTGGCTGTTAAACTACCCAAATTCACAAAATGGTATCACAGATCAGTAAATACTTAAGTTAAGAATGTTAGTGATATTATTCTCAATATGGCAATTCTTCATTTGCATGGAAAATTCCACACCACCAACAGAAGAGACAGACTGGTAGCCTAACATTTGATAAAGTGTTTGGTAAGAGAACAAGTAAACAACAGACTGGTAGCCTAACATTAGACGAAGTGTTTTGTAAGAGAACAAGTAAAGTAAACACCATGGCTTTGTTGATTAGGGTGATTACTGAGTGCTGCATATGATCAAGCTATTTAGTCTTCAATTAAGCTTACTGTACAGAAATCATTATTTTCATATTAGAATTGCAATGACTATTGTCTCAACCACCCCAAATCTACTGGTTTCTTTATAACCCTTGGCACAAACCTTCCACAATCTTTATGCAAAGTAATTATTCTAAAACAAAACCCATTTTTCTATGAGTCACAATAACTTAAACCTTTGATTTGTTCACACCAATCAACAGTCTTCTAACATTTTATAAGTTCAAGTCCTTAAATAAATGTTAGTCAAGTTTCATAGGAAAGAAAAATGTTATTTATGCCTAATCCATTGTTCTTCTTTTGGTTACAGTGTCTTCAAAGTTTGACATTTGATCCAAAAACTTATAGGTTTCTTCCCTACCCAAAGAACAATAAATCCACATTCAGTCCATGTCTGTAATGAAGAATATTTTTTTTCCCCTTGACCTTTGATCTTCTAATGAAAATTCTACTAGCTCATTCCCAGAATGCAAATTATTTACAAAGTTTGGTAATGGTTGATTGTGGCACTGTGCAGAAAGCAACTAGTGAATAAGACAAATAGGCAGAATTCATAACATAATACACTTTCTTTTGTTGGGTATACAAATATTAAAGGAATTTCATTAAAAAAAAATGGTGATGCATAGTTATTTGCAGTCTCACAGACATTGATTGAGATGGAGTCGTCAGCCAAAACTTATGCACTGGTCAAAATGAAATGTAAAAAAAGATGGGACATGAAGTAGTAACTTAGATACAGCTCTTCATGTTAATATCAATTTGTACACACCTCAAGAAGCCTGGCTGCCTTATTAATGAAGGAAATATCTTTGATCTCACTAGCATCATCTATGGTGTCCATTTCAATAGCTGTAATAAAAATTACAAGATATTAAATGTAACTAAAATGAAAACATATACATTTTGTAAAAACATATTCAGTGGAAAGAAACAAAATCTAGTACCTGCATTCAACTACTGCATTTATTTCCTCTTTTGAACTCATTGTCCCCAGTTTAAGCTGAATATTCTTAGTAACTAGTCTAAGCAAAATATTCTCCTAGTCTCCAGTCTCAGCTAAACAGTCTGTTGTGCTATCAAAGATGTGCCAAATGCTGTGCTATCAAAGATGTACCAAATGTTGTGCTATCAAAGATGTACCAAATTCATGCTATCAAAGATGTGTCAAATGTTGTGCTATTAAAGATGTACCAAATGCTGTGCTATCAAAGATGTGCCAAATGTTGTGCTATCAAAGATGTACCAAATGCTGTGCTATCAAAGATGTACCAAATGTTGTGCTATCAAAGATGTACCAAATGTGTGATATCAAAGATGTGCCAAATTCATGTATCAAAGATGTGCCAAATGTATGCTATCAAAGATGCACCAAATGCATGCTATCAAAGATGTGCCAAAAGCGTGCTATCAAAGATGTACCAAATGCGTGCTATCAATGATGTACCAAATGCGTGCTATCAAAGATATACCAAATGTGTGCTATTAGCATAGGAATCAAGACTTGGTATCTCAATAACATTAAATGCATCTATCCACTAAGCCTAGTGTGTATATTAAATATATGTATCCACTAAGCCTTGTGTGTACATCAAATGTATGTATCCATTAAGCCTGGTGTGTATGTTAAATGTATGTATCCAATAAGCATGGTGTGTACCTTAAATGGATGTATCCACTAAGCCTGGTGTGTACATTAAATGCATGTATCTATCAAGCATGGTGTGTAGATTAAATGGATGTATCCACTAAGCCTAGTGTGTACATTAAATGTATGTTTCCACTAAGCCTGGTGTGTACATTAAATGTATGTATCTAATAAGCCTGGTGTGTACCTTAAATGGATGTATCCACTAAGCCTGGTGTGTACATTAAATGCATGTATCTATCAAGCATGGTGTGTACATTAAATGGATGTATCCACTAAGCCTGGTGTGTACATTAAATGTATGTATCCATTAAGCCTAGTGTGTACATTAAATGTATGTTTCCACTAAGCCTGGTGTGTACATTAAATGTATGTATCTAATAAGCCTGGTGTGTACATTAAATGTATGTATCTATCAAGCCTGGTGTGTAAATTAAATGTATGTATCTAATAAGCCTGGTGTGTACATTAAATGTATGTATCTATCAAGCCTGGTGTGTAAATTAAATGCATTTATACACTAAGCCTGGTGTGTACATTAAATGTATGTATCCATTAAGCATGGTGTGTACATTAAATGTATGTATCCATTAAGCATGGTGTGTACCTTAAATGCATGTATCCACTAAGCCTAGTGTGTAGATTAAATGTATGTATCCACTAAGCCTGGTGTGTAGATTAAATGTATGTATACATTATGCCTAGTGTATACATTAAATGTATGTATCCATTATGCCAGGTGCATATATCCATTAAGCCTACATTAAATTGAAATATGGTGAGATACATACTGCTGTACTGTAGATTTCCCATGTGAAGCAAAGCAGCTAGAATCTTGAGAATTTCCCAGACTTCCTGGTCATTGAACATGAGTACCTTCATGGCAGACCTGATGTCAGCAAACTCCTTCTTGTCGTCTCTACCCTCACATTTGATGTCTCCACCCTGAATTGAAGTAGAAATCAAATGTGATGAGCTCCATTATAAACCTGAATTTGGATATAACACAGTGACATCCTGGCTTCTGAATTTCCATATTAGATGCCTCATAGTAATACTCAAAACATGGTCCCAGCCCATATAAAACTAACAATTCAACTAAGTTTCAGAAACTTAGAACTGGCAGATCATAATTAATTACACAAAAAAGGATCATTTTCTTTTTTTAAATTATAACATAACTTTTAAATTGCATTTTGTTTATTCCACTCCTCCTAACACCAACACACACCAAAGGTCTTAATCTAATTGTTGATCATTCTTACTCTTCCGTGATTTGGTATATAATGTGATCTGAAAAAAATACCCCAAATAAAAACCTCAAAACTGCCAGTAATACCTGTGTGAGATAGTATATACCTATATGAGACAATAATACATGTGTGAGACAGTAATACCCATGTGAGATAGTAATACATGTGTGAGACAGTAATACCTGAGATAGTAATACCTGTGTGAGATAATAATATCTGTGTGAGACAATAATACATGTGTGAGACAGTAATACCTGTGTGAGATAGTAATAGTGCAATGCACCCTGAAGTTCCAGCTTACTCCTCTCTTCTTGAGTCATACCAACCAGCATACAATAGAAGATGTGATAATTTCTCTCATCATGAGCCTGGTGCACAATTCTTGTCTTCTCCAACAAGTACTGCTCTATTTTGGCACCCTCTATTGAACCCTTCTGGTTGAAGTGAATGTCTATGTATTTTCCAAATCGGCTGGAATTGTCATTCCTAATGGTTTTGGCATTTCCAAACGCTGGAAAGAAAAAAAGATTTTTAAATTAATTCCAACTCTGGAAAGAAAATAGATTTTCATATTAATTCCAACAACAACTGCCAAAATTATATTATAATTACCATGTATCTTTGCATTATTACTATAATCCACTGTTGGTCTATTCACAATCACATTCCTTTAATAAAATGGACAAAGACTATGTTATTCTCAAAATGTGACACATGACTGTTCCTACTAATTTTATTTCAGCAAGATTTACTTCCCTTGGGTACCTTGTTAGAACAGTCTTACTTTCAAAACTGCTGTAAAATATTATTGTCAATAGATCTTATTGAAGGTATAAATTTCATTTCAAGTTGTTCCATTCTGTTGCTATGCTTTTCACTTTCTATTTAAAGGTATGAGCAAAAAGTAATATGACATAGCTGAAAATGTGTTTGCATGCAAAACAAGGATTATCAGAATGTACTACATGATGGATACCCTAGGTTTGTCTAGCTAATTGCTACTAAATAAGTGGGTCGCATAGATTGTGACTATAATACAACAATAATTTCAAATTCTTGTAACTTTTCTTTAATAATTTTAGAAATAAATACATAACTGAACTTTGTAAAGACTGATATGATAAAATTCAACAATCCTAAACATTTGACTACATAACTATGCAAAGGGTCACAACTCAACATAGTCCTGAAATGGAATGCCTATTAAAGAAAACGTATTAGATTCCCTATTCGTATACTATCAGACATTTCTAAAATATTGATTCTAAGATTACTCATAATCTTTATTAATTGAATTGTTCGTTTTTTTCATCAATTATACATATAAAGAGGAAAACTAATTGTCTCTATTTCTTTTTGAAAGAGGCCTCTGGTATCAAGCACAATGGGTAGTAGAAAGGATTGTGACATATTTCTATAGGTCAGTAATATATTTTTATGTTACAGTTTTAGATTTTACGTCCATCTTGAAACTTTGTAAAATAATTCATTATAATAGGTTTTAAATATTTAGATATAGAATGGTGCCATGCTGGACCTTTGGAATATTATTCTATATTTAATATTATAATAAGTTTTAAATATTTACATTTTTAATTTTTCCATCTTAAAACTTTGTTATATTATTTATTATAATAGGATTAAAATATTTAGAGGTTCCGATACTATGAGGTCGTTTATTTTCCTTGGTGTCAGTATTTTTTCCAGCATGTTTAATTCTGAGAATCTTTGTCCAAATTGAACAAATCCTGCTTTGAAAATGAGCCATCACGTGATAATTTGCCATGGGCTCAACAAAAGCAATAACCTTCCATAAATATGAACCAACATGTGATAATTTGCCATGGGCTGCCAATTACTATGTGACAGTTTACAACTGAGCAATGAGATGCTTTCACTGATTACCCGGTTATCAAAAACATTTTACTGTGTTTTTTAATGTAATGTAATGACATAAATGTAGATTTCTGTATTCAGTGGTAATGTATCCAACTATTACAAGCCATGATGTAAGGACGTTCAGGGGCCCCGAGTGGCCGATTGGTCTAAAATGCTCTTTGTTACAGATCACTGCCATCTCACCACTGTCTGCATGGGTTCAAGTCTCAGATTCAGCCATTGTGGGTATGTGAGAAAGCTTCCAGTAGCCTCTGTTGTGTTGGTGTTTTTTTTTTTTGGCTTTTCCCATGTTCTTCCTACACCATTAATAATGGCTGCCATGTATGCTTATTGTGTGCTGAAAAATGACGTTAAACCCTACAACAATAATGTGGTTCATGGTAACTGTAGATAATAAAGATAATCATGTGTAAGTTAAATATTTATTTAGCTTATAAAATATGTTTTTGAAAAATACTGTAAAGAGTCATAGGTGCTGCTCTTTATGAACTAACCCACCCATGTGACCTTCTGAAAATGGAAAATAACCCTTTGTGAAAATGCCAGAGATGGAAACAAATTTTGGAGTAAAATATGTTTCAAATTAACATCAGGGATACTGATATAGGTAGCATGTAGTTTTTATAAATTATCAAATTCAGATGATATAGTGATGTAGACACAGACAAAGAACTTGTAAATTTGGAGGATGAGAAATAGCAGCTACGGTTGGTCACACGGCTTCACTAACTTGATGGTGAGGAAATTATCTAAATTTTCTAAAGCACAACAAAAAAATTCTGTGAAAAAAAATTAAACAAATATAACGATCGCATTTTACTCTTAAATCTTTCTATGCATAATATATGTGTACAAAAATTTAAAATGGTTTAAATTGATGCTAAGCATAGGATACACTATGCTACTTAAAAGTTAACAGGCAGGCCTATATGTATGGAGTCAAACAGGTAACATGTGTTCTATTTATTGTGCATTACACTGGGTAGTTTTTGTATATCGAAATGATAAAGTGCCATACACTCTATGAGGTAAAGGGTTAAAGAAAAGGGGCACAAACTCTTGCCAATTACCTTCTCTTGCCAACAACAGGTATCAGTAGCTTTTAAGCTGAGTGATTTGCCAATAAGGATGCTCCTATGCATGATGGCCAGGAGGTTTATAAGGAATGTGACTGGGAAAGTATACTCAGAGATATATAATTTATTTTCGCTATCTCTTTCTACATTCCCATGCATGATGGCCAGTAGGTTTATAAGGAATGTGTCTGGGAAAGTATACTCAGAGATATATAATTTATTTTCGGTATCTCTTTCTACATTCCCATGCATGATGGCCTGGAGGTTTATAAGGAACATGATTGGGTAAGTATACTCAGAGACACGTAATTTACTTTTAACATTTGCTTTTTCTTTCTACATTCCCAGATCACCAAAAAGTTAGGAGAATAGGTAAATGAAGTAATGCTAAGCATCCTACTGAAAACTCAGGTTTCCTTCTAGATTAAAGTTAAAAATGCCTTGACTGCCACTAAAACAACGATGTTGATCTAATAACAACTGATGTGTATAAAATTTGTATATCCAAACAAGTTCTCTGGTTTTCTGAAAAATGATACTACTGGAGAACTCTGGATCAGATTTTATGATTTCTATTTTCTGATAATGAAAACAGTTTATATTGTGGACAAAATATACACTGGTGAATCCTTTTAGGTTTAGATATCCCTAAAGTGTTCTTTTATTCTCACTTTGAAATTCCATTAACTTTCACCTATGTATTGTTTACCACATAGATGGCAGTGGATTAAGTAGATGACATTTTCATGTGGTACAATGACCCATATAATTTTTATTTATACTTTAGGTTAGTAAATGCACCTCTAAATATTTTAGATTTATCCATTACAGAAGCTGCAATTAACCATCTAGCAATCCTCCATAAGCTGTGGTACAGGTTCATTGGATTAGTACCAGATGGAATAAGATGCATCGGCCCCCAACTATAAGTAAAATTGTGTGATGATAGCACAGCATGACTGGATAAACATCATCCTCACTTAAGTCAATAGCCATCGTGGAAGGGCTCCAAGATGAGCTCAATGACCATGCTGAGGACCAGGCATGCCACACTATACTGATGGACTTCAGCTACGGCCACTGACTCTGGAGAGAGATGGGCTCTGCCAGGCTGTATCTTGTCCTTGACACACTACTTGATGTAAGTGAAGTGGTACGGTCCTATCTCAAGATCACCTGGACAGGCAAAAGCAATGTTGCAAGACAAAGTGGTGGGTGCAGAAGAAGAGGCAAACAGGGAAAAACAAGTGGTAAAACAACATTAAAGAGTGGACAGGCATGGAGTTTGGAGATTCCTAAAGGGGCATTAGAGAAAAGGGAAAGATGAATAGAATTGGTTATAGTCAATTGTACTGCTCCAACAACCTCTTGGACTTCCGCCTCTTATTGTTTCAGATGGCAAGTTGTTTTCACCTATAATTTACTATTTTCTAGCAATTAGGCTTCTATTTATTTTCAGAAGACAGAATCTGTGAGTAGAGATTTTCTCAATAATATTAAGAAAAACCTTATCATCTAATTTCCCTTTGTCATGAATTTATTTCTTTTTTACTATATTGTTTTGTTTTTTTTATCTCCAAATTAAAACGTGCAAGAACGGAACAAGATATTAGTTTAAAATTTGCAAGGTTTGAAGGGATCAACTAATCCTATGCTAGACTGTAATTGTGCCGGATAAATGCTTTTGAAGACTAAAGGTTGCATATCATTCATAATCAACCAGAGGCAGACTAAAATAATCTGATTTTCAATGGTTGATCTGAAATATTTCTATAAATTTAAACTTTTGTATTCAACTTTTAAGCTCAAATAGTGTGATTTTACTGTTATTCATTGTGCTATATTTTCTCTTGATTTCACAGTAACCATAGTAACACTAAAATTAAAGTCACAGCATACAATAATCCCTCCATGAAAAGAACATAACCTCTTTTCTAATCCTTGAATTTAACTACTGACAAAAGATCTGTGACAGACTTGTAATCCATGGCTAGCATGGTCGATACCTACCAAAGCTTTCCTGGATTAGCTACCTCAGTAAATCCTTGGAATAGCACTAGTTCCCAAATTCTTGTCATCATATAATGAATGTTTTAAAAGTGCCGTTAAAAACCAAACTCAGTATTGACATAAATAAAACCGTTTTCACAACAATAAAAAAATATAATACAAAGGAAAAGAAATATTTCAAAAGGATTTAAAGTTACCTTCCATGATAGGGTTAGCCTCAAGTATCTGCTGTTCAATCCAGGAATGCTGACCACTAACGGCTGCTAGAAACTGCAGGATTAGCTTTGTGCTCTCTGTCTTTCCAGCACCAGACTCACCACTACAAAATTAGATATTCTTAATGTTCTTTGAAATGATTAGAAGACAATTAAAGAAATCCTTCAACAAAGAATACAAAAGAATGGAATATAATCAACTTCTTTCCATCTGCAAATAATTTTCAATTCTAAGCCAACTACAGACGAACCTGGTACCTTTCTTTTCGATGAACAATATACAAATTAGTTAAATGACTGACTTGTCATCCAAGTGTCATCATCATCATCAGTGATCTAGTGTAGTCATTGAGGCACTGTGCTGCTGAACATCTGACCAGTTCCCTCCACTTGTCTCGATCATGTGCCTGTGTCTCCGCAAAACATTTCCTGGTCCATTCTGCGATGTTGTCACTCCACTTTTTCTCTGTCTACCTCTCCTTCTGCCACATTGGACACTGTCCTGCAGTACTGTTGTGGAATAGACTGTAGGCTCTATCTAGTGACATGGCCATACCATTTCAGCTTTCTCTTTTTTGACAGTGGTGAGGAGGTCTTTATAATGGCATCCAAGTGTAATTAGACCCAAAACTGGCAAGCTATTTACTCATCTGAAAGGCCTTTATATGTTTGTTTTTTTGGGTTGAAACTTTTTTTTATCTCAGGTACTAGTAAGGATGTAGACATACAAGCTATATAGGAAAGAATAATCTTCTTGCCCTAACAACCAAACTGTGTCAAGTATTCATAATTGCTACAGCTATACTGCATTTTAATTCCAGAAAAATGTGTCAATTATTCATAATTGCTACAGCTAACTGCATTTGACTTCCAGAAAAATGTGTCTAGTATTTAAAACTGATACAGCTAACTGGATTTGACTTCCAGAAAAATGTGTCTAGTTTTTATAACTGATAAAGCTATAGTGGATTTGACTTTGATATTGGAATATAATTAAATGAAATATCAAAAATTAAAAAACACACTACTGCTGTTTTATATACTATTTTACCTCAGAATGAAATTCAGTTAAAACAATATGATGCTTTTGTCCCACACATAGCCTGCTTGGTTGATTGATTGGTGTTTAACAGAACATCAATAGCTAATTAGTTCCAGGGCAACATAGTAAAATACCCTCTTTATAAGTGTCTATTACATTAAAGTTCCTTCTTTGTAAGTGTCTAATACATTAAAGTACCCTATTTATAAGTGTCTAGTACATTAAAGTACCCTCTTTATAAGTGTCTAGTACATTAAAGTACCCTATTTATAAGTATCTAGTACATTGATGTACCCGATTTATAAGTAATACATTAAAGTACCCTCTTTATAATTGCCTAGTACATTAAAGTACCCTCTTTATAAGTGTCTAGTACATTGATGTACCCGATTTATAAGTGTATAGTACATTAAAGTACCTTCTTTACAAGTGTCTAGTACATTACAGTACCCTGGTGTATGATGTACCCTATTTATCAGTGTATAATACATTAATGTACCCTATTTATCAGTGTCTAGTACATTAATGTACCCCATTTATCACTGTATAGTACATTAAAGTACCCCATTTATCAGTGTATAGTATACTAAAATACCCCATTTATCAGTGTATAGTACATTAAAGTACCCTGGTGTATAGTACATAGTACACTAAAGTACCGCATTTATCAGTGTATAGTACATTAAAGTACCCTGGTGTATAGTACACTAAAATACCCCATTTATCAGTGTATAGTACATTAAAGTACCCT
Source organism: Unio delphinus (assembly GCA_029339505.1). Lineage (NCBI taxonomy): Eukaryota > Metazoa > Mollusca > Bivalvia > Unionida > Unionidae > Unio > Unio delphinus. The sequence goes on along the minus strand of JAQISU010000111.1, from coordinate 4,735,340 downwards.
GGTGTATAGTACACTAAAGTACCGCATTTATCAGTGTATAGTACATTAAAGTACCCTGGTGTATAGTACACTAAAGTACCGCATTTATCAGTGTACAGTACACTAAAGTACCGCATTTATCAGTGTATAGTACACACAAAATTGATGATAGCACATATCCAGATCTTTCACTAAGATGTGCACACAAAACATTGAGCGGCAAAAATCCAGATCTTCCACTATATAGTGTACACAAATCTGACAGCAACATAGATCCAGAGCTTCCACTACATAATACACACAAAACTATACCAGCATAGACCCAGAGCTTACACTACATAATACACACAAAACTATACCAGCATAGACCCAGAACTTACACTACATAATACACACAAAACTATACCAGCATAGACCCAGAGCTTACACTACATAATACACACAAAACTATACCAGCATAGACCCAGAGCTTACACTACATAATACATACAAAACTATACTAGCATAGACCCAGAGCTTACACTACATAATACACACAAAACTATACCAGCATAGACCCAGAGCTTACACTACATAATACAAACAAAACTATACCAGCATAGACCCTGAGCTTACACTACATAATACACACAAAACTATACCAGCATAGACCCAGAGCTTACACCAGAGTGCACACAAAACTGATAGCAGCACAACACTGTTCACTGCATTGTTTGTTCCACTTGACATGTGATAAAACACACTTTTTAAAGAAAATTGGATAAAGCCTGCATTGCCTATCTATATTCCAAATCCGGTGTATGCATGACTGTACAGATGTACAACAGTTAACAGCATCTCAAGAGAATCGAGTGATGATTAAAAGTAGTTTTTACAAAAACAGACAAATTTGAAAAAACTTGAGGAAGATAACAACTTACAAATCATCTTGCGTGATAAAAAAAACAAAGACCTTTATAAGCTTGGATATGTCAAGGTTAATATTTGCATGATACCTGATGATGACGCATTGGTCATGTTGATATCTCTGCATATTGTGGTAAGAGTTGTCTGCAATAGCAAAGATATGGGGAGGCAACTCTCCTATCTTCTTGTTTCTATAGGCTTGTATCTGTTCTGCTGTATAGATGGGCAAAATCTGGTAGGGATTCACTGCAACCAAAATGGACCCAGTGAAGGTCTGAAAAATAAATGCATAGGATATATATATGTATAACAGTCAATTCATAAACACACCAAAGAAACCTTAAAAAACATGTACAAAATTACTGCTAATTTATTGCTCTATCCTGCACACAAAAAAACAATTACGGTACATCTAAAGCTACAATTAAACATGACCAGGAAAAGTTCTTGCATAATGATCCAATTATCAGACACTGTTAATATACACTTCAGCTTTTTTGGTGTTAACATAATTCACAAAATAAAATTAGCCAGTGAATCTGATGAGGGTCAACTGACAAATAGGTCAAGGTGACATGCCTTTACTCCCAAGGGTACCAATATGTATAATGATCATGTCAGGAAAGCATGATAACTACCTTAGCAACAGTTTGAATGCAGTGGAGTTAAATCAAGGAGTACCAAAACGTATAGTGATCATGTCAGGAAAGCATGACAACTGACTTAGTGACAGTTTGAAAGCAATGGCATTAAATCATCGAGTACCAATACTTATGGTGATCATTTCATACAACCTGGAATCTGTTAAGTGCATATCTCAAGCTTCCTTGAAGCTTTAGTCAAAAAAGTCCAACAGTTAAAAATCACAACTGTTTACATCATGAAAGATCACGACTGAATGCTCCTTGAATTAACTTTTTGTACCAGTTTTATATTTTTTTTTAATCACCATACCCATTTTAAATACATAGTATTACATAACATGATTCCAGAAGTGATGCTTTTTCATTGGCTAACAGGTGATGTGATTTATGTTATATCACAACATGATTCCAGAAGAGATGCTATTTCATTGGCTAACAGGTGATATAATTTTATCATTTATATTATATCATGACATTTCATCTTCTTGACTCATAGCATTGTAATGGTGTTGTGTAGTTGAAATGGCTTTTTAAAATGAAATAAGGTTAATTTCACTTGTGCATTATATCATGTAATAAAACAATTTGCTGACCTATAGTGAGGTCAATATTTTTGAACCATATTGTTCTCCACTTCATTCTAGTCAATATGAGGCTTGCAACTTCATAACATACCATACACACCTCAATAAAAGTCAATAACTGACACCTCAACAAAAGGATATAATAGTATAATATTATACTGACATTTGAGTTGAACAAGATGTGACGATTTTACCCCAACCCCTTGTATGTAGGTATAAGTAACTATAACTTGTGATTCTGACTGGCCTTGTACATGTATAAATTGTATGTCTGCCTGACCCAGCTGTGATGTTCAAATTGTTCTAAAAGTTAGCTAATCCCCTTACGTAAGATGGTCTTTGTTAGCTCTCGAGGGGAGAGGAGACTGTGTCCATCGCGGACGGGTGACGTAACCACATCAAAGGACAGGACAGCGCCTAATAAGAAGACTGTAACAATTGATAGACACACAGACAGACATTCGGATGATTGACAGTCGAACAACTGACCAGAGTCGATCGCCATCCAATCGAAATTCGCTGAGGGTGGGCCCTTGATTGGAATCTGCGATAATAACTCATGTTTAGTAAGAATTCGTCAGTTGCTACAAGAATTGAGAAGAGAGTAGAACTCCGTACGGCCAGACGAAAATTGGTGGCAGACTCAGATTTTGGAAATCAAGGAAATCTTAAGATAGTTTCACAGGTCAGTGTGATTTTTGTTTGATTTCTGCTTGATACGTCTGCGGAATGGAAGGATTCTCGTATGTATATTCATTTTACTTGTATTGTAGTATGAATAGTTAATTATGATATTAATATTTCGCATCTTTCGTGATGTTCGTTAGTACCTTTGCTTGCAATTGATTATGATGTAAATTCGTTGCATCTTCTTCATGATATTATATTACCCCCTTATTTTGTGAGGTAAAATGTTGCTCTTTTGTTAGTAATAGGTGTGCATATTATTTCGTGAATTATTATGTTTACACCCTTTTGAAAGGACGATTTGTATTCGTGAAGAATTGTATTGTTTGCTAGCCGCTATAAGAATTAATATTAAAATTCTTTGTGTAGGTATATTATGGTAGACTAGCACTTTGTTTACGTATTGCAATTTGAATGTGAATATTGTGGATTCGGTACGCTTGTGTAGGACATATATATAAATATATAGATAGTCATATTACTAATAGTAGTAATATTATAATACAATGATATTTGAAATATTTGTATGTAGATACTGATAGGGCTCAGTATGTAGATGTTTGAATTCTTTGTGAGATTGTGTCATGGCGCCATTTTGTAAGCGGCGGAAGCGTATGGGAATTTCGATGTGTGCGCATGCGTGACCAAAAATGTCCCGCCTTAAACTGATGGTTCAATTCAGTGACTTAGTGTGAGGTAATATTCATCACCATATGCTAATGCATTATACCTTTCAACAGGAAGCTTTCGGGTGACGTTGAGAAATTTCGGGTGACGTTGAGAAATTTCGGGTGACGTTGAGAGAATTCCGGGTGACGTTGAGAGAATTCCGGGGGAATTCCGGATGACGTCGAAAGAATTCCGAGGGAATTTGAGAGATACCGAGTGAATTTCGGGTGACCTCAAGAGATACCGTCGAAGAGGAAACGGAAGTAGAGATAGAAGAGGAAACGGAAGTAGAGATAGAAGAGGAAACGGAAGTAGAGATAGAAGAGGAAACGGAAGTAGAGGAATCGGAAGGAGAGAAAGACGAAAGGAGACTTATTTAGATGAGTAACACTCAAGAAGGGAAAATATTCCTCACACTGAAATCAAATGATGATCTAGGGATCATTGGGTCAAGAGTGACATTGATTGCTTAATATCTTTAAAATTTTCATTTATTAAATTGTTGTTTAAATTTCATCTTTGTATTTCTTTTAATTTAACTGTCGGCATTGCTGACTGGGGGCTCGTAGCCATATATAATATATTGTCCAGAAGTAAACATTCTGAATGCGGACCAGGGGAACTTCCTCATAATTCTTTAAAGTATATAGGAAGAACCCCACCCCTACTAAACGACACTTCACAGTGGGCGCTTCGTCCGGGATATGAATTAGACATATATTATTTTAGGACCTAAAGTTATTTGTAGGAGTATTAGGGAACAGTGTGAGATATTTCCCATTCTTTGTATTTGTTTAATGATTTTCTCATCTTGCATTTTATTGTCATATGTGCATGCTTTGTAAGCCTTCCATTACTAGCAGTACTGGTGAAGCAGAGGTCGAACAAATATCTTACCTGAACGAAATTAGTTGCTATCGACAGGTAAGTATTTAAACTTGTATTACAAGTAGCTGTGTCTTGTTAGAATATTGAGACAAGGTATCACTTTACATTAGTTATAATGGCCACCAAAAGGCAAATGATAAAGGAATATCGAGCTATGGGGTCTGAAGAGCTCGGATATGAGGGAGATCGCCTGGCGGCCTTTATAGAAGAAAGGATCAAGGAATGGAAGGCAGAAAAAGCAGCGGACAGAGAGCTGGAGCTAGCCGAAAAAGCAGCGGACAGAGAGCTGGAGCTAGCCAAGATAGCAGCGGACAAAGAGCTAGCCAAGATAGCAGCAGACATAGAAACCCAAAGAGAGCTGGAGCTAGCCAAGATAGCAGCAGACAGAGAAACCCAAAGAGAGCTGGAGCTAGCCAGACTCGCCCACACTCTGGAGATGGAAAAGGTGAGAGTTGAAGCTAGGACCAACGGACGGGACGACGCCAGTACAAGCTCTGGAACGACCGGCCAACCATTCATCGACCACAGGATGGTCCAGATCAACATGCCACGCTTCAATGACAGGGAGGAGGCTATTGACGATTTTCTCGTGCAGTTCGAGAAACTCGCACACGCTCATCAGGTCCCTGAACAGCACTGGGCCATTAATGTCTCAGCCTTTTTGCAAGGTGCAGCTCGGGAAGTCTACCACGGCTTAGCTGCAGAAGAGGCTGATGACTACAATGCCCTCAAAAAGGCCCTTCTCTGCCATTATCGGCTGACCGCCGAGACTTACCGGAAACATTTTCGGGACTCGGCGAAAAAGGTAACCGAGACCCACTCTCAATTCCACAACCGTGTTCGAGGTTTATTTGAGAAGTGGATGAAAATGGCTGAAGTCGAACGCACGTACGACGGGCTACGCGAGGTAATACTAAAGGAGCATGTCCTGGGTACTTACCGTCGCGAATTGACAGTCTTCTTAGCCGAAAGAGAACACCGGACGCTCGAAGAGATCGCTAACATGGCGGAGCGATACGAGCAGGCGCACTCGAAGAGTGGAGGTTCCGGGGGCGCGGATCGATCCCGACCCTCTGAGTCGCGTCGTATGGGGGAGGTTGAGCCGGCTGTCCGCAACCGTCAGGGCGACGGGAAGGTCGGAGGGGCACCTACAGGTAGGGATGCCACCTATCAACCTGGACAGGCCTCACACACGAAACCAGGACTTGCAAGTCGGCGAGGGCCGCCGACGTGTTTTAACTGCAAGCGCCTGGGGCATTTTGCCAGGGACTGTCCGAAGGGCAGGCAGACCCAGGTGAATGTCATTGCTAGGAAAGAGTGCATGCCGGAAGCGAGTCGCAACCCAGCCAACCTTGCGGCTGCAACTGTCAATGGTGAAGGTGCCACCATCTTGTATGACACTGGGTGCAGCGTCCCCGCGCTTGTCGACAAGAAGTATGTCAAGCCGGAGGACTATACAGGGGAGGTAATAGAAGTTCAGTACGCGAACTGCGTGCGTGACTCATTACCAGTAGCTGTCATTGACCTCGATTCACCATACGTGAAGGGGAAAATTGCAGCTGCTTGCTTGGAGGGTCTATCACATGACGTCATATTGGGATGCCATTATGTGTTACCCCAGCCGAACCCCGAAACCTGTACACCTATGCCAGTGAGTGCTGTTGAGACCAAGGCCATGAGTCGACAGCCGAAACCGAAGCCGATACAAGTTACATCGACACCGGTTAGTAATGTTCTTCCAGCTGAGTTGAGGAAGCTGCAACAGGGAGATGCAACTCTGGCGCAGTTGCATAAACACGCAGAAGCAGGAACGGAAAGGGAAACTCCGAACGGCGCGGTGAAGTTCGTCTACAAGAAGGGAATCTTGTATCGCCACGCCAGGAAACACAACAAACACTTTAAGCAAGTCGTCGTGCCAAAGGAAAAGCGTTGTGAAGTGCTGAAGCTTGCACACGAAAGTCTCATGGGTGGACACATGGGAATTGCTAAGACACGTGACCGTCTTGTAAAAGAGTTTTACTGGCCAGGGGTCGAGGGAGACGTAAAACGGTTCTGTCTCTCCTGTGACAAATGCCAGAGAATGGCACCGAAAACGGATCATCAACCCATTCCATTGGGGAGTACGCCCCTTATCGATGAACCATTTAGACGTGTCGCCATGGATTTAATCGGACCGATAAAACCCGCGTCTGCGCATGGAAATCGGTATATTTTAACAGTCGTCGATTATGCTACACGCTATCCGGAGGCCGTAGCATTGCGTAACATTGACACGGAAACTGTCGCGAAAGCTCTGTTTGCGATCTGGTCAAGAGTGGGAGTGCCCGACGAGATCTTGACCGATCAAGGGACACAATTCATGAGTCGTGTGATGGCGGAGGTGAATCGTCTCATGTCAATTAAGCACCTCACGACCACACCGTATCACCCCCAATGTAACGGATTGGTCGAACGGTTTAATGGGACTCTAAAGCACACGCTCAAGAAATTGTGCGAAGGCTGCCCCAAGGATTGGGACCGGTATATTCCAGCCATGCTTTTCGCATACCGGGAAGTACCACAAGTGAGTTTGGGGTTCTCTCCCTTTGAACTCTTGTACGGGAGGACCGTACGCGGCCCAATCGCCGTACTGAGACAGCTGTGGACAGACGACCACGCTGTAGAGGAAGTACGCACTACCTACCAGTACGTCGTGGACTTGCGCAACAAACTGGAAGAGGTTTGTTCTCTCGCGCAAGATAATCTTAAACGAGCTAAGGCGCAGCAGGCGAAAAATTACAATAAGCGCGCAAAACCACGTCAGTTTGAGGTAGGGGATAAGGTGTTGTTGTTGTTGCCCCAGGAACACAACAAGTTGCAAGTTTCCTGGAGGGGTCCATACGTCGTCACCGAGAAGGTCGGAGGTCAAAACTACCGGATACGGCTACCGACGAAAGAGAAATTGTACCATGCCAATTTGCTCAAGAGGTACCGGGAAAGGGAGACCGTAAGCGATTTTGTTGTCGCCACGATAGTCACCGAGGATGCCGAAGGCGATACGGAAGGTGCCAACACTGTCCCGAGCTGTCCATTAACGAGGGTCGAGACTCCGTCGGACGTGGAGTGTGACCCCATGTTAACTGAAGGCCAACGGGACGAGATAGAGACCTTGCTGGCCGGGTATTCCGACGTGTTAACAGAAAAACCCGGAAGGACGGCGCTTGTCGAGTTCGGGTTAAAGATGGTGGACGACCGACCAGTGCAGCGGAAACCCTACCCCTTTCCCCACGCGAAACGACAAGTTGTAAGGGAGGAAATTGAGCAAATGATTGCTCTGGGAGTAATCGAACCTGCCGACTCTCCGTACAGCTCACCAGTAGTCCTAGTGCAGACGAAGGACGGCACTCATCGGTTTTGCGTCGACTACCAGAAGCTGAATCAGGTGACAGAATTTCAAGTCGAAATGTTACCTGACCCGGAACATATCTTCGCTTCGGTCTCAAAAGCGAAATATTTTTCCAAGCTCGATTTGTCCAAGGGGTATTGGCAAATTCCGGTAAGGAAAGAAGACAGACCGAAGCTTGCTTTTGCTACTCCCGACGGGACATACCAATGGCTGGTTATGCCGTTCGGGGTACAAAACGCACCCAGCATCTTTACCAGGATGATGCGGAAGTTGTTGGAGCCCTTGCGCGATAGGGGTGTCCACAACTTCATGGATGACCTCTTGTTAGCTACAGAGACATGGGGTGAACACCTCACTCTGTTAGCTGACGTTCTAGAGCGGCTATGTCAGAAGGGCTTGACAGCCCGACCTTCCAAATGTCACCTTGGTTTCAGGACATTGGACTATTTAGGACATACCCTGAGCCAAGGCAAGCTGTCTCCAGAGAATTCGAAGGTGGAGCAACTGCGAAACGCCGCACGCCCCACCACGAAAACGGAGGTGAGGTCATTTCTGGGATTGGCTGGATACTATCGGAGGTATGTCGCTAATTTCAGCGTGATTGCGGGGCCGTTGTCCGACCTAACCAAGAAACGGACCCCGAGTAAGATTATTTGGACAGATGCGTGTGAGCACGCTTTCCAAACACTGAAGGCTAGACTTACATCCGACGCCGTTGTTCGTCTACCGGATTTGGATAAGGAATTCGTCCTTCGCACCGATGCATGCGACACAGGACTGGGAGCAGTACTGCTACAGGAGCATGACAAAATGCTTTTCCCTGTCGCATACGGCAGTCGGAAGTTGTCGGCTGCCGAGGAGAACTACTCCGTATCGGAGAGGGAATGTCTCGGAATCATGTTCGGCATATCACGGTTTGAGCGATACCTATATGGACGCAAGTTCATATTGGAGACCGACCACCAACCACTCGCCTATTTGGCGCAGGCAAAGTTGTCCAATGGTCGATTGATGCGAGGGTCGCTGTTCTTACAGCAGTACCAGATGCAGATCAGATACGTGAAAGGATCTGAAAATGTAGGCGCAGATTTCATGAGTAGAAGCGCTGGAATGATATAGATCATTCTGGTTAAATTTTCATGTTCATACTCAGTTTAGCATCTAGTTGATTTTGCTGATGTTGTTCTTTATATTGTTGTAACACTTTTGCATTTGTAGTATTTTGAGGGAATAAAATCCTGATTTTATTCTCAAGCGTGGGGGGATGTGACGATTTTACCCCAACCCCTTGTATGTAGGTATAAGTAACTATAACTTGTGATTCTGACTGGCCTTGTACATGTATAAATTGTATGTCTGCCTGACCCAGCTGTGATGTTCAAATTGTTCTAAAAGTTAGCTAATCCCCTTACGTAAGATGGTCTTTGTTAGCTCTCGAGGGGAGAGGAGACTGTGTCCATCGTGGACGGGTGACGTAACCACATCAAAGGACAGGACAGCGCCTAATAAGAAGACTGTAACAATTGATAGACACACAGACAGACATTCAGATGATTGACAGTCGAACAACTGACCAGAGTCGATCGCCATCCAATCGAAATTCGCTGAGGGTGGGCCCTTGATTGGAATCTGCGATAATAACTCATGTTTAGTAAAAATTCGTCAGTTGCTACAAGAATTGAGAAGAGAGTAGAACTCCGTACGGCCAGACGAAAATTGGTGGCAGACTCAGATTTTGGAAATCAAGGAAATCTTAAGATAGCTTCACAGGTCAGTGTGATTTTTGTTTGATTTCTGCTGGATACGTCTGCGGAATGGAAGGATTCTCGTATGTATATTCATTTTACTTGTATTGTAGTATGAATAGTTAATTATGATATTAATATTTCGCATCTTTCGTGATGTTCGTTAGTACCTTTGCTTGCAATTGATTATGATGTAAATTCGTTGCATCTTCTTCATGATATTATATTACCCCCTTATTTTGTGAGGTAAAATGTTGCTCTTTTGTTAGTAATAGGTGTGCATATTATTTCGTGAATTATTATGTTTACACCCTTTTGAAAGGACGATTTGTATTCGTGAAGAATTGTATTGTTTGCTAGCCGCTATAAGAATTAATATTAAAATTCTTTGTGTAGGTATATTATGGTAGACTAGCACTTTGTTTACGTATTGCAATTTGAATGTGAATATTGTGGATTCGGTACGCTTGTGTAGGACATATATATAAATATATAGATAGTCATATTACTAATAGTAGTAATATTATAATACAATGATATTTGAAATATTTGTATGTAGATACTGATAGGGCTCAGTATGTAGATGTTTGAATTCTTTGTGAGATTGTGTCATGGCGCCATTTTGTAAGCGGCGGAAGCGTATGGGAATTTCGATGTGTGCGCATGCGTGACCAAAAATGTCCCGCCTTAAACTGATGGTTCAATTCAGTGACTTAGTGTGAGGTAATATTCATCACCATATGCTAATGCATTATACCTTTCAACAGGAAGCTTTCGGGTGACGTTGAGAAATTTCGGGTGACGTTGAGAGAATTCCGGGTGACGTTGAGAGAATTCCGGGGGAATTCCGGATGACGTCGAAAGAATTCCGAGGGAATTTGAGAGATACCGAGTGAATTTCAGGTGACCTCAAGAGATACCGTCGAAGAGGAAACGGAAGTAGAGATAGAAGAGGAAACGGAAGTAGAGATAGAAGAGGAAATGGAAGTAGAGGAATCGGAAGGAGAGAAAGACGAAAGGAGACTTATTTAGATGAGTAACACTCAAGAAGGGAAAATATTCCTCACACTGAAATCAAATGATGATCTAGGGATCATTGGGTCAAGAGTGACATTGATTGCTTAATATCTTTAAAATTTTCATTTATTAAATTGTTGTTTAAATTTCATCTTTGTATTTCTTTTAATTTAACTGTCGGCATTGCTGACTGGGGGCTCGTAGCCATATATAATATATTGTCCAGAAGTAAACATTCTGAATGCGGACCAGGGGAACTTCCTCATAATTCTTTAAAGTATATAGGAAGAACCCCACCCCTACTAAACGACACTTCACAGTGGGCGCTTCGTCCGGGATATGAATTAGACATATATTATTTTAGGACCTAAAGTTATTTGTAGGAGTATTAGGGAACAGTGTGAGATATTTTCCATTCTTTGTATTTGTTTTATGATTTTCTCATCTCGCATTTTATTGTCATATGTGCATGCTTTGTAAGCCTTCCATTACTAGCAGTACTGGTTCACACAAAGAAACTGATATAGAAGACATCTGACTTTCAAAACTTTGAAAAAGCAGTACCTATGTCTCAGCATTCACTGAAAATCAAATTCCTGAAATCATAACTTACATAGATCAGGTTATCTTTATATCGTATAAAGAGGTTCCGTAATATTCCAGCTTCATGGAGATCTCCTAACATAATCATGTCTTCCACACCTTGTACAGAGGATATGTGCATATGCCGCATCTGAAGAGATTTGTCCACCCATTGTTCTCTTCCATCGTCATCCTGGATACGCAATCGTCCTGATTCATGGAAGACCACTTTGGCACCAATGCCGACAGCAAACTCCCCCTTCTCCTTCGGCTCAAGCCAAACATGGTCACCCTGCATTAAAAAAATGTAAAAAATATAAATATGATTAGACACTTAGACAGTGCTGATACTTAAGTAAAAAAAAAAATAAATAAAATAGGCAACAAAAAAAAAGAGATAAATTTAATAAGCACTAACAAATTCTGCATATAAACAAGTATAACACATACAGGGAGCCCAGGTGGCTGACAAGTGGTCTAAGGCACTCAACTTTACCGATAACTCAAATGTCTCACACCAGTAGTTAATCTTTACCGATAACTCAAATGTCTCACACCTGTAGTTAATCTTTACCGATAACTCAAATGTCTCACACCACTAGTTAATGTGAGTGCATCTCAGTTCAACTGCAGTTCTTCACATGATCTTCCACCACCAAACATGGCTGCCATATATTGTCTATAATGTGCTGAAATGTAGTCAAGTATAATGCACACAGCCAGGTATTACAAATACATCAACCAGGTATAATGCACACAGCCAGGTATTACAAATACATCAACCAGGTATAATGCACACAGCCAGGTATTACAAACACATCAACCAGGTATAATGCACACAGCCAGGTATTACAAATACATCAACCATGTATAATGCACACAGCCAGGTATTACAAACACATCAACCAGGTATAATGCACACAGCCAGGTATTACAAATACATCAACCAGGTATAATGCACACAGCCAGGTATAATCATTGAATATAGCTAGTTACAACACACACAACCATCTAGGTGCCCCTAGTGACAGATTGGTCTAAAGCACACTCCGTTATAGGTCACCGCCATCTCACCTCTATCTCTAGGTTCGAGTTTCAGATTAGGCCAATGTGAGTATGTGAGAAAGCTTGCCAGTAGATTTGCGTGGCTTGGTGGTTCTTTCCATGGGTTTTCAAGGGTTCCTCCTCCACCATTAATATCTGCCACCATGTATAGCCCATCTTGTGCTGAAAAATGGCATTAAACCCAACAATGACAAAAACAATCACAACAGTCTACACAGCATACAGCTTTGTACAACATATACAACTAGGCATAATGCATTCAACCATGTATAATACATACAGTCAGGTATAATATATATAACATATGGCCAGGTATGCTGCATAGAGCTGAAATAAAACACATACAACCAGACATCATTCATACAGGAAAGTATACTGCACATAGCCAGGTATTACAAACACATCAACCAAGCACACAGCCAGGTATCATTGATATAGCTAGTTACAGCACACACAGCCAGCTATAAAGCATACAGCCTTGTATAACACATACAACCATGTGTAATATATACAGTCAGGTATACCACATATAACCTGGTATGATACACACAGCTAGGTATATTACATAGAGCTGAATACAACATATACAACCAGGCATCATGTATATAGCCAAGTATAATACCAGTATGTACAAGATGCAACCAGGTATGATGCATACAGCCAAATATGATGCACAGAGACAAATATGATGCACACAGACATGTTCAACACATACAACTAGGTATAACACATACTACATATACAGCCAGGTATAACACATACCACATATACAGCCAGGTATAACACATACCACATATACAGCCAGGTATAACATATACCACATATACAGCCAGGTATTATGCATATAGCCAAATATGATGCACACAGACAAATATGATGCACACAGACATGTTCAACACATACAACTAGGTATAACACATACTACATATACAGCCAGGTATAACACATACTACATATACAGCCAGGTATAACACATACCACATATACAGCCAGGTATAACACATACTACCTATACAGCCAGGTATAACACATACTACATATATAGCCAGGTATAACACATACTACATATACAGCCAGGTATAACACATACTACATATACAGCCAGGTATAACACATCCTACATATACAGCCAGGTATAACACATACCACATATACAGCCAGGTATAACACATACTACCTATACAGCCAGGTATTATGCATATAGCCAGGTACAAAAACTACAACTAGATATAACACATTCTGTCAAGTGGATGCACACAGTCAGGTATAATACATACAGCCATGTATTATACCTACAGCCAGATAAAACACATACAACTAGGTATAATACATATCAACAAGTATGATGTATACAGTCAGGTATAATACATACCACCAGGTTTGATGAATATAGCAAGGCATAATGCAAAAGGTCAGGTATATAATGCATAAACACTGGTATAAAACATACACCAGGTATAATACATACACACTGGAATAAAACATATATGATAATAAATAATTAAGAACAATTATATGACATGTTCTGGCCTTGTTCCTTCTCTGCCAGTCATTTTCCAAATAATACAGAACAATTATTGGATCTTTTTGTGCCTTGTTCCTTCACTGCCAGTCATTTTCCAAATAATATAGAACAATTATAGAAAGTTTAACAAGTTTGCAGTCATATCACTATGATGTCTACAGTGTGGCAGGTTATAGTGATATCTAGCACTGGGCCATCATGGTACAGCTGTATTAAGAGAATGTATATATCATTAAGCTAGTGATGGGAATCGGTCAGAAATTCATAATCGATAATTGGTTCCCCTTAACCAACTGATCATCGATTATAATCGGTTACTAAGAGCAAATTTTAATTTATGTTACACAGATATCTTTGATCAAGAATTCAATATGTTTATAAATATACAGGAGTAATCTATTTTAATGACATGTATACTTTAACCTGACAATAATATTACAAAAATACATTGTTACTTTTGTTCTACAACTTTGTTAAATGAATGCAACTTTTTATGACTGATCAGTCAAATGTAACTGAAATACTGCTACAATCCCCCAAAATTCTTTCGTTCATATGTGATGTGTCTACAATTTAAAGTATAGAAGGTCATGATTTTCTTGTTTGTAATTGTTTATAAATACTACAAAAGATGTTGCAATTTAACTTATACAAATCAACAAAATGTGTTTAAATTTTATTAACTCAATAATTTAACAACTTGAACTTGTAATAATGACTATATGTTCCTAATAATGAATCGTAAGATTTTTTATTTGTGGTTGTAAAGTGATTAATAAATTTCAGGTCAACTTTAGTGGCTGGGAGTTTTACTAACCTTTGTGCTTTGCATGCACCTAAAAGGTTGTCTCCCTTTACACACAATTGATTATGGAGTTTCACAATCGATTATCTTATCGGTTTGCTCAACCAACTGATGATCGATTATAATCGATAATTGGAACAATACTACATTAAGCATTGGTTAAACACTGGATAAAAATATATCAGTGTTAGGAGAATGGTTTATCATCAAGCAGGGGTTCAATTCAACACTGGATATATATATATATATATATATATATATATATATATATATATATATATATATATATATATATATACCATATGTATCCAGTGTTAAATCTATGCTTGATGATAGACCTATTCTTATATATATATATATATATATATATATATAAGAAGAATAGGTCTATCATCAAGCATAGATTTAACACTGGATACATATGATATATGTATTAGGGAATATGGGTTTAACAATGTATATATATATGGTACATGTATATGGGAATATGGGTTTATCTCTGGACTTTTTCTTTTTTCTTTTCCTTTTTTTCTTCGAATTTCAAGGTGTTTGTTTTGTTTTGTTTTTGTAGTCATATCATAATCAATGATGTAAAGCACTTAGAGCTTCTAAAGATTATTAGGGAATATGGGTTTATCACTGGATATATATGGTATATGTATTATATAACAACTGTTTAACACTGGATATATAAGATACAGCTGTATTAAAGTTTATCCTTAACTTACCAATAAAAATGGTGTAGCTGTATTATAGAATGGTTTATCATTGATGTGCCAATATAAATGGTACAGCAGTATTGGAGAATGGCTTATCCTTGATCTGCCAATAAAAATGGTACAATAGTTTTGGGGAATGGTTTATCATAGTTCTATCAACGATCAGAATATCAACGTCTTCTTCCTGACTGAAACATGGCTAAAAACATCAGACAATGAGTCCAAGTGCGCGATCTAACACCCACCGGTTACTCCATCATGTGGCCACTCGTGCGGAGTTGGAATTTCTGTCATTACGAAGAATTCCATGATAAAAATGTCTTAAATACAACACAACTTTCACTTTCTGCAACACATCATTTGAATTAGTCCAAACAACACTCATGCTAGAACAAAGGTCAGTCCATTTTTTTGATAGGTAGCAATCTGATTATTTTTGGAGATTTCAACTCTCACTCTGAGTGTCCTGGAAACTCATGCACATCAAAATTCTAGATTCCATTCATTTTTTCAACTTTAATCAGTCAGTTAACCAACCCACCAATAAACATGGCCATATTTTACACTGGATTCTTCATAGACTTGATGATAATATTTTGATTCTGTGATCCACTATTGTATCCCACAAACTTGCATCAGATCACCTCTGCATTATATGCCATCTCACCATATCAGTCACTACCCCTCCACCTTTATTTGCTACTATGAGAAAGCTCTGTATGATAAAAAGAAACAAACTAATGCATGACATCCAAGCAAACCTAACAACTTTCTTACCTCCTACAGCAGAACAAGTTGACTACTGCCTGCACTCATTGCTTTGCTTGAAAAACATGTCCCAGCCACCAAGTGCAGAGTATCAATTCAAAAGTGTTCTCCATGGTATAACAGTGTTAGGGACCAGCTTCACACTGCTAAGAGAGACCGCTGTAAAGCAGAGAGGCTGTGGCTTTCCACCAGACTCATTATTCATAAACAAATCTATGAAGCCTCTAAGAAGAACATGTGATGTTTTCCAATTTCATGGTGTTTGTTTTTGGGGTTTTTTTGTTTTGTAGTTGTAGTGTATAGATATTGTAAATTGCTTAGAGCTTCTAAAGATTAGGCACTATACAAAGTCCTCATTATTATTATCATTGGCTTGCCAATAAAAATGGTACAGCAATATGGGGAATGGTTTAGCCTTGACCTGCCAATCATAATGGTACAATAGTATATAAATGGAACTGCTAAATATGAGAATTGCCTTTTCATTAAAAATGGGCTTTTTGTCACATAAATATGGTACAGTACCAATAGATGGGTTAATCAAGTATGAATTTACCACTGGAGACATATGGTACTGCTGCATGATGTAAATGTCAGCACCTATTAACCCTAATCTAACTACATTAGTCATGCTGGTTATGGGTGATTGTAAAAGTGTCATTTGAGACATTAATTATGACTGTGACTGAGTGAAATCATTTTATTTGCATGTAGATTTTTAATGCCTTAAAGACTTGAAATCAGGCTCTAAACAAATTGTAGGTATTTTAGAATGAACAGAAATTCAATGTTATAACAGGCCTAGAATTTAATAAAATTTTTGTCTAGTCTC
Source organism: Unio delphinus (assembly GCA_029339505.1). Lineage (NCBI taxonomy): Eukaryota > Metazoa > Mollusca > Bivalvia > Unionida > Unionidae > Unio > Unio delphinus. The sequence goes on along the minus strand of JAQISU010000111.1, from coordinate 4,718,540 downwards.
AAGGACAAGTAGCAACATGCCTAGAATTTAACATGAATTCATTGTTACAAAACTCCAAAAATTTAACAAGAATACAACATAACAGACCTAGAATTTAACATGAATTCATTGTTACAAACTCCAAAAATTTGACAAGAATACAACATAACAGACCTAGAATTTAACATGAATTCATTGTTACAAACTCCAAAAATTTAACAAGAATACAACATAACAGACCTAGAATTTAACATGAATTCATTGTTACAAACTCCAAAAATTTAACAAGAATACAACATAACAGACCCAACCGCTCCGGTGGCCTAGTGGTTAGAGTGTCCGCCGCAGAAGCGGGAGGTCGTGGGATCGTTTCCCGGCCGAAGTCATACCAAAGACTTACAAAAATGGTACTAACAGCTGCCTCGCTTGACGTTCAGCATTAAGAGGTTAGTGTTAGGACTGGTCGGCCTGGTGTCAGGATAATGTGACTGGGTGGGACATCATGCTACATGTCTGCGGCATGATGCCCCAGTGGTAGACATCACTATAAACTGCCTCACTGCAGACATCGTAGCGATATGACAGAAAAATTGTTAAAGCTACGTTAAAAATCCGAAACAAACAAACAAACAAACATAACAGACCTAGAATTTAACATGAATTCATTGTTACAAAACTCCAAAAATTTAACAAGAATACAACATAACAGACCAGGAATTTAACATGAATTCACTGTTACAACATGCCTAGAATTTAAGCATTTCTTTGAGGCCTCAATGGCTATTATCCTGAAAAATTTAATATTACGATAGGCCTAGAATTTATGGGACTATTGACATTTTCTAAAATGCTAGACTGACAGGAAATTTACTAGCTATGGGACTACACTGAAATTATGTAAACTGGTAGACTGACAGGAAATGTACTAGCTATGGGACTAATGAAATTATGTAAACTGCTAGTCTGACAGGAAATATACTAGCTATGGGACTACTAAAATTATATAAACTATTAGACCAACAGGAAATGTACCAGCCTTTGACATGTGTACTACTATTTGGAACACTGTTGTACAGAAGTTTCAATCTTACTTTATAAACTGAAACAAACTTCAAAAGGGAAGGTAAGGTTTTATTACAGTTTTCAAAATAACATACAGCCATATTACACAAAGTTAAAATAAATTTTAAAAAACACGCTGAATTATCTGTAAATTATTCAGTGACTACAAATTATAATACAGCCACAAAACTTAAGCATGCTATTCATATCAGATTTTTCATAAGTATATTTATTAGATCGAAACAGTGTCTAATAAGGTATATGTATTAGTTTCCTAGTGTATAATGAGGTACATTTATTAGTTTTATAGTGTCTAATGAGGTATATTTGTTTCATACAGTGTCTAATGAGGTATATTTATTAGTTTCATAGTGTCTTAATGAGGTAAATTTATTAGTTTCATAGTGTTTAATGAGGTAAATGTATTAGTTTCATAGTGTCTAATGAGGTAAATGTATTAGTTTCATAGTGTCTAATGAGGTATATTTATTAGTTTCATAGTGTATAATGAGGTATATGTATTAGTTTCCTAGTGTCTAATGAGGTACATTTATTAGTTTTATAGTGTCAAATCAGGTATATTTGTTTCATACAGTGTCTAATGAGGTATATTTATTAGTTTCATAGTGTCTTAATGAGGTAAATTTATTAGTTTCATAGTGTTTAATGAGGTAAATGTATTAGTTTCATAGTGTGTAATGAGGGATATTTAATAGTTTCATAGTGTCTAATGAGGTAAATTTATTAGTTTCATAGTGTCTAATGAGGTATATTTATTAGTTTCATAGTGTCTAACGAGGGATATTTATTAGTTTCATACAATGTCTAATGAGGTACATTTATTAGTTTTATAGTGTCTAATGAGGTATATTTGTTTCATACAGTGTCTAATGAGGTATATTTATTAGTTTCATACAATGTCTAATGAGGTAAATGTATTAGTTTCATAGTGTCTAATGAGGTAAATGTATTAGTTTCATAGTGTCTAATGAGGTAAATTTATTAGTTTCATAGTGTCTAATGAGGTATATTTATTAGTTTCATAGTGTCTAATGAGGGATATTTATTAGTTTCATACAATGTCTAATGAGGCACATTTATTAGTTTTATAGTGTCTAATGAGGTATATTTGTTTCATACAGTGTCTAATGAGGTATATTTATTAGTTTCATAGTGTCTTAATGAGGTAAATTGATTAGTTTCATAGTGTCTAATGAGGTAAATTTATCAGTTTCATACCGTGTCTAATGAGGTAAATTTATTAGTTTCATAGTGTCTAATGAGGTAAATTTATTAGTTTCATAGTGTCTAATGAGGTATATTTATTAGTTTCATAGTGTCTGATGAGGGATATTTATTAGTTTCATAGTGTCTAATGAGGTAAATATATTAGTTTCATAGTGTCTTAATGAGGTAAATTGATTAGTTTCATAGTGTCTAATGAGGTAAATTTATCAGTTTCATACCGTGTCTAATGAGGTAAATTTATTAGTTTCATAGTGTCTAATGAGGTACATTTATTAGTTTCATAGTGTCTAATGAGGTAAATATATTAGTTTCAGTGTCTTCATGAGGTAAATTTATTAGTTTCATAGTGTCTAATGAGGTAAATGTATTAGTTTCATAGTGTCTAATGAGGTATATTTATTAGTTTCATAGTGTATAATGAGGTATATGTATTAGTTTCCTAGTGTCTAATGAGGTACATTTATTAGTTTTATAGTGTCAAATCAGGTATATTTGTTTCATACAGTGTCTAATGAGGTATATTTATTAGTTTCATAGTGTCTTAATGATGTAAATTTATTAGTTTCATAGTGTCTTAATGATGTAAATTTATTAGTTTCATAGTGTCTAATGAGGTAAATGTATTAGTTTCATAATGTCTAATGAGGTAAATTTATTAGTTTCATAGTGTCTAATGAGGTAAATTTATTAGTTTCATAGTGTCTAATGAGGTAAATGTATTAGTTTCATAGCATCTTAATAAGGTAAATTTATTAGTTTCATAGTATCTAATGAGGTAAATGCATTAGTTTCATAGTGTCTAATGAGGTAAATTTATTAGTTTCATAATGTCTAATGAGGTAAATTTATTAGTTTCATAGTGTCTAATGAGGTATATTTATTAGTTTCATAGTGTCTGAGGTAAATGTATTAGTTTCATAGTGTCTAATGAGGTAAATTTATTAGTTTCATAGTGTCTAATGAGGTAAATGTATTAGTTTCATAATGTCTAATGAGGTAAATTTATTAGTTTCATAGTGTCTAATGAGGTAAATATATTAGTTTCATAGTGTCTAATGAGGGATATTTATTAGTTTCATACCGTGTCTAATGAGGTAAATATATTAGTTTCATAGTGTCTAATGAGGTAAATTTATTAGTTTCCTTGTGTATAATGAGGTATATGTATTAGTTTCCTAGTGTCTAATGAGGTACATTTATTAGTTTCATACAAAGTCTACTGAGGTACATTTATTAGTTTTATAGTGTTTAATGAGGTATATTTGTTTCATACAGTGTCTAATGAGGTATATTTATTAGTTTCATAGTGTCTTAATGAGGTAAATTTATTAGTTTCATAGTGTCTAATGAGGTAAATGTATTAGTTTCATAGTGTCTAATGAGTTAAATATTTTAGTTTCATAGTGTCTAATGAGGAATATTTATAAGTTTCATACTGTGTTTAATGAGGTAAATATATTAGTTTCACAGTGTCTAATGAGGTAAATATATTAGTTTCATAGTGTTTAAAGGTAACTATATTAGTTTCATAGTGTCTAATGAGGGATATTTATAAGTTTCATACAGTGTTTAATGAGGTAAATATATTAGTTTCATAGTGTCTAATGAGGTATATTTATTAGTTTCATAGTGTCTAATGAGGGATATTTAATAGTTTCATAGTGTCTAATGAGGGATATTTAATAGTTTCATAGTGTCTAATGAGGGATATTTAATAGTTTCATAGTGTCTAATGAGGGATATTTAATAGTTTCATAGTGTTTAATGAGGTAAATATATTAGTTTCATAGTGTCTAATGAGGTATATTTATTAGTTTCATAGTGTCTAATGAGGTATATTTATTAGTTTCATAGTGTCTAATGAGGGATATTTAATAGTTTCATAGTGTCTAATGAGGGATATTTAATAGTTTCATAGTGTTTAATGAGGTAAATATATTAGTTTCATAGTGTCTAATGAGGGATATTTAATAGTTTCATAGTGTGTAATGAGGTAAATATTTTAGTTTCATAGTGTCTAATGAGGTAAATTTATCAGTTTCATACAGTGTTTAATGAGGTAAATATATTAGTTTCACAGTGTCTAATGAGGTAAATATATTAGTTTCACAGTGTCTAATGAGGTAAATATATTAGTTTCACAGTGTTTAATGAGGTAAATATATTAGTTTCATAGTGTCTAATGAGGGATATTTATAAGTTTCATACAGTGTTTAATGAGGTAAATATATTAGTTTCATAGTGTCGAATGAGGTATATTTATTAGTTTCATAGTGTCTAATGAGGGATATTTAATAGTTTCATAGTGTCTAATGAGGGATATTTAATAGTTTCATAGTGTCTAATGAGGGATATTTAATAGTTTCATAGTGTTTAATGAGGGATATTTAATAGTTTCATAGTGTCTAATGAGGGATATTTAATAGTTTCATAGTGTCTAATGAGGGATATTTAATAGTTTCATAGTGTCTAATGAGGTATATTTATTAGTTTCATAGTGTCTAATGAGGGATATTTAATAGTTTCATAGTGTCTAATGAGGGATATTTAATAGTTTCATAGTGTTTAATGAGGTAAATATATTAGTTTCATAGTGTCTAATGAGGGATATTTAATAGTTTCATAGTGTGTAATGAGGTAAATATTTTAGTTTCATAGTGTCTAATGAGGTAAATTTATCAGTTTCATACAGTGTTTAATGAGGTAAATATATTAGTTTCACAGTGTCTAATGAGGTAAATATATTAGTTTCACAGTGTCTAATGAGGTAAATATATTAGTTTCACAGTGTTTAATGAGGTAAATATATTAGTTTCATAGTGTCTAATGAGGGATATTTATAAGTTTCATACAGTGTTTAATGAGGTAAATATATTAGTTTCATAGTGTCTAATGAGGTATATTTATTAGTTTCATAGTGTCTAATGAGGGATATTTAATAGTTTCATAGTGTCTAATGAGGGATATTTAATAGTTTCATAGTGTCTAATGAGGGATATTTAATAGTTTCATAGTGTCTAATGAGGGATATTTAATAGTTTCATAGTGTCTAATGAGGGATATTTAATAGTTTCATAGTGTCTAATGAGGGATATTTAATAGTTTCATAGTGTCTAATGAGGGATATTTATTAGTTTCATAGTGTTTATAATGAGGTAAATATATTAGTTTCATAGTGTTTAATGAGGTAAATATATTAGTTTCATAGTGTTTAATGAGGGATATTTATTAGTAGTTTCATAGTGTTTAATGAGGTAAATATATTAGTTTCATAGTGTGTAATGAGGTAAATATTTTAGTTTCATAGTGTCTAATGAGGTAAATTTATCAGTTTCATAGTGTCTAATGAGGTAAATTTATCAGTTTCATAGTGTCTAATGAGGTAAATATATTAGTTTCATAGTGTGTAATGAGGTAAATATATTAGTTTCATAGTGTTTAATGAGGTAAATATATTAGTTTCATACCGTGTCTAATGAGGGATATTTATTAGTTTCACAGTGTCTAATAATAATAATAATTAATAATAATAATAATAATAATAATAATAATAATGACTTTATTTAAAGAGGGTAACACAATTAGCTAAGAACTAATCTACCTTGAGGCCCTCATACAAAGGAATTTATTTATTTCAGCAGCATCTCAGAAGCCACTGGATATATTGGGTTTGGAAGTAGCGCACTGGGCATTTCTAATCTCAACTGGAATACTACTCCAGAGCAAAGATCCCGAGTACTGGAAACTTTTTTAAAATAATTCCTTATTTGGTTTGGGAATTTTATACTGTTTTGTAGACATTGATCACAGGTGGGGTGTATTACCAGGTAGCCTATACTGGAATAGGGATTGTAAATATTCAGGAGCACTATTATTGGATATCCTGTACTTTAATTTGGCTTTTCTTAAACAGATTCGGTCTTTAATAGGTAATATTTTTAACTTACCAGCTAAATTTTCCTTGATTTCTTTCTGGTTTGATATGAGCCTAAATGCTCTTTTTTGAAGCTTTTCCAGCTTTGCTATGTTTTTATCATTTGAATTACCCCATACTGTATTGCAGTAGTCTAAATGGGGTTGTATGGAACTGTTATAAAATAGTTTGCTGTGCCTTTCAGGGAGAAAATGTCTTATCCTACTGAGAAGCCATAAACTTGAATTGACCTTTTTACTGATATGTTTGATATGATCAGTACATGATAAGTTATTATCTACCAAAACACCAAGTAGTCTGTCATGACAGACCATTTGCAAATTTGTATCCTTCCATGTCAGACATAGTTCATTGCTATCAAGATTTTTCCTTTTTTTCCTTGTTGAGATAAGTAATATTTTAGTTTTACCAGTATTTACTACCACGCCATTGCATGTGCACCAGTTTTCCAGCTTGTTTAATGCATTCTGTAAAGAAATTTCGAGTTCATGCTTTGTGTTTTGGATGTCTGACAATGTTGTGTCATCTGCATAGAGATCTGTAGATGATATTGAGTGTCTTAGTAAAAGTGGTAGGTCGTTAATAAATAAAATAAATAGAAATGGACCTAGAATTGAGCCTTGTGGTATTCCATATCTAATTGTTTCAGGTTCAGACAGAACGTTGTTTATATAAACATGTTGTGTTTTCTCACTTAAGTATGAAGTAAACCATCTGTTTTTTCATCGTATTGGTATATTTTCAGTTTCTTCAAATGGATTTCATGATCCACCATGTCAAACGCTTTCCTGAAATCTATAAATACAGATCCTATTTTTTAACCTTGGTCAAGTGCTTGAAGCCATTTATCAGTTAGGGAGATCAAAGCAGTTTCACATGAATGTTTTTGTGTGATTGATTAGGGTGTAACAGCAAGTGTTTGGTTAAATATGACATGAACGAGTCATGGACATGTTTTTCAATCAATTTTGACAAGTTTGGTAGTATTAAGATTGGTCGGTATTCTTAGATCCAGATTTGTGAATAGGAGTTACTTTTGCAATTTTCCATATTTTGGGGACAGATAAGGCTGCAATACTTAAATTGATTATGAATGTTATGCTATCTAAAACAGCAGAGGCAGAAGATTTAATGAGTCTTGGACCAATCTGATCAAGTCCTGTAGCTTTCTTGGTATCAAGTTCACTGAGACATTTTTTTAACAAAGTTTCTTGATACTGGTGGGATATAGAAAAATACTTCCTTAGCGATTTTGCTGCTGCAGAACTTTTTCAGTTCATTAAAGTTGTTTTCTATCACTGGTTCTTTTAACTTTGTGGTAATGTTGGTGAAAAAAATCATTGAAAACATTTGCAATGTCAGTTTCATCAGTGACTATGGTGTCATTTACCAGAAGTGAGTGAAATATATTTGTCGGATTGTTGTGTGTTCCTCCAGTGAGTTCACTGAAGACTTTCCAAATGGAGTTTGTGTTGCTTTTTTTGTTTTCAGCAATGACTGATAATACGACTTTTTAGCTTTTTTAATCATACATGTGTTTTTGTTATTTTGTTTCTCCATACTTTATATTTTGCATGGTTTCCCCTAGCCTTGAATTGGTCTCATGTTTTCATAGCCTCTAGGATTTGAGTAGTAAGCCAATTAGGTTGGATTTCATTCTTTACTCGATGTATACTTTCAGTGGTGCATATTTAGAGACTACATCCATAAAAAAGTCAGTCCACACTCTCAGAGCTTCATCTATGTCATCCAAATTTTGGACCATTTTCCATGGAACTTTATATAGGTTATCAAGAAACTGTTCTTCACTAAAATGTTTGAATGATCTGTAAGCAATCGTTTTGTGTGTGTTTTTCTTATTTCTCTTGCATTTAACATTTCTTGTCAAAAAAAGTAGGATAGTGGTCACTAAGACCAACATTTGGTACATTAACACAAGCCACATTGTCTGGTAGGTTGGTATAAATGTGATTTATTGAGTGCTTGATTTTTCTGTTACCCTTGTGGGCTCATTTACCATCTGGACTAGGCCTAATGATTCAATAAATTCCATCCAGTTGCCCCTTATTTGAGTGTTGAGATGGTCCTTATTTATATCACAGAGTATATTTGTTTCTTTCTCCTGTGCAAGAGCATTTTCTATTTGCTTCAAAAATTTATCATGATTCCAGATTGCTTTGGAGGAAGGTGGCCTATAAATGAAACCAATTAGAAATGATTTTGCATTATTTTGAGAAATTTCCACCCAGATACTCTCAATTTCATGTGACTCAAAGTCAAGTCACCTTTCTGCATTTACATCTTCTCTATATTTATTAGTTTCATACAGTGTCCAAACGTATCTTTATTAGTTTCATGTAGTGTCTAATGAGGTATAATTAGATGGTTGAATTAATTAACCAGTATCAAAACTGTTCATGAGTAATTCTAATAGAAATTATCCAACAATTATCAATTTAATACTTTCTCATCTTAAATGCCTTCCAAAGCTGTCTTCACTAAGTGTTTGTTAACGAATCTATAATTGCTATAAATATATGCTTTTTTTTAAATGTTCCAAACTGTACCACTTGGATGTAGTTCTACTAATATTGCCAGTACCGTTATGGGACCATTACTGATACCACTGCTGATATCATGACTAACACTTAATGTAATTAAGGTTATTTTATTCTCAATTTAAGACAATTAAGAATTTGTGACCTTGTGACTGTTTTGTATATGGTGTAAAAAATATGAATTACTGTCAGGAGTAGTAAAATTAACATCAAAGTTGTGATGGTCGGCATCTCTGTATTTAAAAACATTTGCTTCATTTGGTCTTGAATTTGTGGGATTAAGACTATTATGCCCTATTTGCAACAAATCAGAAACATAACAATGTAAACAACCTCCAATATATACTTCACATCAACAATGACAATGTAAACAACCTCTAATATACCTCATGTTGTAACAAATCCATCAGCAAATTTAGGTTTTTGTGTGTTTTTCAATGGTCCATGAGAATAAGCATTATTATCTTTAACAGTCATTTTCCCAGGACTCTCTTATTCTCCTATTTTTATCTATGAAATTGTATCCAGCGAATCATTGAGGCATGTAGATTTATCATTCTTCAATCCCTAAACACATTAGTCGACCCTCTGGTCTATACTAGCTGATAAACTTTCATTGACTGCTTTCTCTCATCAAGCACATCAAATCAAAAGCTGCTATTCTGGCATCTAATTATATTAATCATTTCATTCAATTTCATGGAAAAAATTAACTTGCAAAATACTGAAAATGAACTTTTTGATTAAATATGCATTTGTCGTAATCAATTTTCTGAAATACATGGTGGGTGTAAATCCAAGTTGTCATTTTTTCCATTTTCCCAAGACAAACCAGGTAAGTACAGTAGCGTTAAGTTTCATGTCATATCAGCACTTAACCTGCAATATCACCCAGAGTGAATTTAAAATGTATCCCACAAAAAGCATCAAGATAAAATCCCTAAAAAGCAACATCAAATTTTGATATAAACTGAACTCGTTTTAAAAGATGCACACCACACTCCTCTAAACTGATGAAGGTCTCTGCTAGAACATCATTCCCAATATACAAAGCCAAATTCTGATATAAACTGAACTCCTTAAAAAGAATGGGAAAAATCACCCAGTTTGGGTCCTAATCCCTATTTAGTTTTTAACTATTTTTGTCATGGTTAGAAATGGTGTAATTTGTAAAAGAAAAGTGAGTTTTTATCGGAACTAAGAAACAGAAATAGAGCTGTAACATATATAGATGTAACTATGGTTCATGGTCCTGAAGTAAAAACTATGAGTACAAACAGTTTTCAGTTACTAAAAGGGCCCCATGCATACATGCCAAACTGACAGTGATATAACCATAATTATTACATAGTGGCAAAAAAGCGTAATCTGAACAAAAAAGTGTAAACTATATATTAAATGCTACAATTACAGTATAATGTATGAAAAACTGTACAATTTCTTTTACTTCTTGTCACAAAAAAGCAACTTCCATAAAACCAGAATATGAAAACAAAACAGGATGAAAAATACTATTATTGTTATTATGATTGCTATTATTATTATTACTATTATTATTATTATTATTATTATTATTATAAATGACATTTGCCACACTGTCTTGAATGTGTTGGGTTAAGAATCAGCAACTTCTGCAATGAACTGGAATATGGCCTCCTCAATCAAGTGCTGCTCATATTCTTCTGTTCAAAATTGGACATTTGTTTTCTTGATCTGACATGCTTTTTATCTGACATGCTTTTTGATATGAAACGCGGTTTTGATACGACATGCTTTTAGTGATCTGACATAGGTTTTGGAACTGAAATGCTATGAAGTCTAAAAAGATCTGCTTTAATAATTTTCAGTCAATAAAAATCCACATGTCACAAATATTTAAATTCCGGTTAGCTTTATAGCCTGTCCAAATTTTCATAAGAAAGACTGGTCCACTAAAGTACTCTATTATTAATGTAATGAATCTATCAAGTAAAGTTCATACTAAAGAAACACATGTTTTCTTGTACAATTGCTAAAATTAGAAAATAAGGAAATTTCATGTTTAACACAAAAAAATGTACTCTTATGCTGTAGTATATTTTAAAATATATATGATGAGTGGGATTACAGAGATGGTATCAATAATAAAAATAACCAATGCAAAAATTGTCCAACCTCACTGTGCATATCAAAGTACAATTTTACAAAGCATGCCAATTTTCTAATTTCAGCAATTTGCTCTAACAAATTTCATTTTAAAGGTATCCAATTAATTTCCAAAATTATGGCCCCAAGCAGACTCCACAAGCCGTGAAATTATTTCCAAAATTAAGAGCTTCATCTAACTCCACAATCATTTAAGGAAACAAAATATATGGTGGAGCCAAATTAGCACATGTCTAGCATGTTATTACCACCCCCTCCCCTTTCAATTTTCTGTATAACGATTCTAAATCAACAACAAACATTTATTCAAAACAATTTCATGTTGGTATCTTCAAAGATAGACTTCTATTACTATGTTAAATCTTTATCACTGATCTACAAAATCCCTTTGGCCATAGCTAAGTGTGTGTTTATCAACAATATGAAGTGAACCAAAGAAAAATCTTACAATCTGAAAGTGGAAAATTGTTTCTCTGTTCATGCACCTTAAATACTGAAGTCATGATAATATTATGATGGGCACAAAGACATTTTCATGCATTTTTCATTATTTTGTGTTTTATTTCATATTCTATAAATGTTATTATCACAATAAATGTCTGCACAGATCAATAGAAATAGACCAGAGGCCTTGTCAGTCAAGACTCTGCACATAAATTCTGACAGATTAACCATTATTAGGACAGGTTAATTATTAAAGCATTACAATGTGACACACAGTAACCATTTAAGTCATCTGGCCATCATTTACATGTCCCAAAGCCTGTCAATTTTTCTAAGGACAGGCAGAGCATGCAAGCTGTGTGTTAATGCTTGAATCTAATAACTTGCTTGCTACATACATAGTCTGAAGTGGTCATGAAAAAAAAAAAGTTTAGAAACACTGTCAATCTGACCTAGACAAGCTTAAAATTTTGCAGGACAAGTAAAATATTGTTACTTGCCACAAATTTAATACACAATAAGAAAAAATTCAAACTTTTACTAATGTTTGATACAATTATAATTCTTGCAAGTAATAAAAAATTAATTTTCCCATGCTGGTATGTGTTATCAACTCATGAAGCTTGAATTCAGAAATATTGTCTAGTGCTTATTCCAAAAATGGAAACTGTGTCCCAATAGCCCCCTACTTGGGTAAAAGGTGAGAACATTTAGAAGAAAAAAAAACAAGGCTCATCAATACTCTTAAAAATATACATGTACCGAGTTCATTCAATAAATTCATCCACATACCATTATCACAAGCAACACTTTGGATTTATCAATTTCTGCAAAAATTCATCACTTTACCAGCATACAGTTTTTGAATCATTATTGACCCAAACTACAGGCATGGATTTCTATAATTTTTCTTGTCTGCTAGAATAATCATGTCTTCTGCTCAGAACAGGGTTAATTTAATTGAAAAGTAAAGAAATGATCCAAAGTATATAATAATGAAAAGTAAATCCTCATTGTAGAAATATGACTCAAATGCCTGTGATCTTTATCAGCCTTTTCTGCCCTAATACATCCATACTGTGTTTTGAGTTCTTCATGCTCTAGTTTGCTTTCCCCTTTAGAACTTATTTTGGTCACTGAGTCTACACTTTTCATTCCTGTAACACTATTTTGGAAGTAACTGTAGCAGTATTTTGGTGAAGGTTTCAATTATATTTTCTATCACTAATCTACAGCAAATAGTTAATTCTTAGTATTATTTTTAAGAACAGCTCATTGCAAAGGCATAAGCTTGCAACATTCAAAATTTGACACAAAAGGACATAACAAGACATCTAAAAAATCTAAAAAATGTATGTCCCATCACTATCCAGTAGTCATACTCAGTTGGAACACTGTCCACGGGACATGGTTTTGATACACATGAAGACCTACACACACAGGCCTACACACACAGATCTATACATGCAGACCTACACATGCAGGCCTACACACAGGCATACACACACAGACCTACACACACAGGTCTTCACACGCAGACCTACACGTGCAGGCCTACACACACAGACCCACACACACAGGACTACACATGCAAGCCTACCCAGGTTAGCAGCCACAGTGTGACTTTCATCAGTGAGATATTTAACTCCCATTTCCTTGGCTGCATTTGACAAGTCAATAATGCATTCAAGTAAAACCAACAAACAAATGCATCCATTATAATACATCAAGAAAAAATATGCAAGCTTATAAGTAATACTAACCTTGCTGGTGACACTATGGGATTTTAAGTCCATTATTCATGTAAGAATTTATACATTTGATGAAGAATAAGAACTCCCAGAAAGCACTCACATTATGACTATCCAATTTACTCTCCAACATTACCACAGCACTGTAATCAAGTGACTATACTCCAACATTACCACAGCATTGTAATCAAGTGACTATACTCCAACATTACCACAGCATTGTAATCAAGTGACTATACTCCAACATTACCACAGCATTGTAGTCAAATAACTATACTCCAACATTATCACAGCAACTATACTCCAACATTATCACAGCATTGTAATCAAGTGACTATACTCCAACATTACCACAGCATTGTAATCAAGTGACTATACTCCAACATTACCACAGCATTGTAATCAAGTGACTATACTCCAACATTACCACAGCATTGTAATCAAGTGACTATACTCCAACATTACCACAGCATTGTAATCAAGTGACTATACTCCAACATTACCACAGCATTGTAATCAAGTGACTATACTCCAACATTACCACAGCATTGTAATCAAGTGACTATACTCCAACATTACCACAGCACTGTAATCAAGTGACTATACTCCAACATTACCACTGCACTGTAATCAAGTGACTATACTCCAACATTACCACAGCATTGTAATCAAGTGACTATACTCCAACATTACCACAGCATTGTAATCAAGTGACTATACTCCAACATTATCACAGCATTGTAATCAAGTGACTATACTCCAACATTACCACAGCATTGTAATCAAGTGACTATACTCCAACATTATCACAGCATTGTAATCAAGTGACTATACTCCAACATTACCACAGCATTGTAATCAAGTGACTATACTCCAACATTACCACAGCATTGTAATCAAGTGACTATACTCCAACATTATCACAGCATTGTAATCAAGTGACTATACTCCAACATTACCACAGCATTGTAATTAAGTGACTATACTCCAACATTACCACAGCATTGTAATCAAGTGACTATACTCCAACATTACCACAGCATTGTAATCAAGTGACTATACTCCAACATTACCACAGCACTGTAATCAAGTGACTATACTCCAACATTACCACAGCATTGTAATCAAGTGACTATACTCCAACATTACCACAGTATTGTAATCAAGTGACTATACTCCAACATTACCACTGCACTGTAATCAAGTGACTATACTCCAACATTACCACAGCACTGTAATCAAGTGACTATACTCCAACATTACCACAGCATTGTAATCAAGTGACTATACTCCAACATTACCACAGCATTGTAATCAAGTGACTATACTCCAACATTACCACAGCATTGTAATCAAGTGACTATACTCCAACATTATCACAGCATTGTAATCAAGTGACTATACTCCAACATTACCACAGCATTGTAATCAAGTGACTATACTCCAACATTACCACAGCATTGTAATCAAATGACTATAATCCAACATTACCACAGCATTGTCTTTAAGAGAATATACTCCACCATTATCATAACATTGTATTTAAGAGAATATACTCCACCATTACTACAACAATGTAATCAAGTGACTATACTCCGACATTACCACAGCACTGTAATCAAGTGCCTATACTCCAACATTACCACAGCAGGCAATCAAGTGACTATAATCCAACATTACCACAGCAGGTAATCAAGTTGCTACACATTAACATTACCACAACAGATAACAATGTGGACTGCATATAATCAAGTGGAGCATCAACATTACCACAACATATAATCAAGTGGCTACACATCAACATCACCACAGCATATAATAAAGTGGCTACACATCAATATCACTACAGCATATATCAAGTGGCTACATATCAATATCACCACAGCATATAATCAAGTGGCTACATATCAATATTACCACAGCATATAATTAAGTGGTTATACATCAAAATCACCACCACATATAATCAATCAGCTATGTTCCAAAATTACCACAGCAAATAATCCCATTTCACATTAACTCCAGATCCATGATTACCAACAGCAAGAAATATTTGGCATTATTACAGTGTAGCTGTTACCATCTTTGTGAGCAAAATCTACATGATTTGGCCTGATTGTAAGGTCATAGAATGTTTCCAAACAATCTTGCACATGAAACTCAGCCACTAAAATTAATTAAATTCATTTCACACTTGATGCAAATAGATAAACCTAAATTAGTAAATAACAAATACTATGTAAGTATAGCTTGGTAATTTATGATTGGAATATATATTTTAATCCATGATCATTTAATACTTAAAAAAATTAAAAACATTATTGTCCATGAAGTTAATAATGCTTCAAAACTGAACTGAGAAAAGGACATGCAATCCAATTTGGATCAGTGACATATATATGTACAACTACCGGTATGTCTTATCTAGATGTAAATTGGCCTCAAGAAGAACTTACTGCAATTAAATGCATCAAGAGTTTTCAAAATTACAATAACATACCAGGATCTCCAAGCTGTCCTAAAGGTGGATCTCTTTCAAGCTTGAACTAAAAGAGTTTTATAGATTTATTTGCAAACCCTTGTCCAGTAGGACTGATACAAATACCTAATCAATCTGTTTGCAAATACTAATCCAGAAGGGCTGTAACCTGTAATTGCAAAGACATTCTCATCTGTTACACGGAGCTATCACTCCCTACATTTCAAAGCCCCTCTCATAATAGTCTGTTGCTCAGTTTTGCAACTATTCAACTTGAAGACCCTCCCATTTGTTACAATTTTGCATCTTCATCTCCACGAATACCATAATATGTGGTACTCAAAGTTACCATTCCCTTCATTTCATCTCATCTGCTACATCATCTGCTACATTTCATCTATCCATTTTATCCAAGACCCCCTCATCTGTGTGTTACTCATCGTTATCATTCCCTTCATTTCAAAGAAAAAACCCTCATCTGTGTGTTACTCATGGTTACCATTCCCTTCATTTCATAGAAGACCCCCCCCCCTCATCTGTATGATACCAATGGTTATAATTCCATTCATTTCAAAGAAAAAACCCTCATCTGTGTTACTCATGGTTACCATTCCCTTCATTTCAAAGAAAATAAACCTCATCTGTGTGTTATTCATGGTTACCATTCCCTCTCTTCCAAAATCTTTAACTCGGATGATTAGTATCCAGTTTAACTTCAATGCCACTCTCATATGTTGCTCAGTTATCACTCCAGTCAAACAGTGCTACCAAAATTCTCCCAGGTACAGGTACCAATCCAAGCTGCCTGACAGTATATTCTATATAAGTGGTTGACATAGATTTATATTTTGTGCTATACAAACACTAAACAGGCATTTCAATGCACTGCCCTTCTGGCTTATAAATCAACATGATGGTTTATGTGTCTGGCAACATCTGGTCTCACTGTCTAAACCTGCAATTGAACTGTTTTGAAAGTTCAATAAAGTACCTAGTCAGTCATTAACTTTTTTACATGTATATAGTTTTTTTTATGCCAATGTCAATCAGATTGAATTAGTTTTGTAAAGAGGATTTAAATCCTTCTTTTATCCAATTACTATTCACCACACTTGACTATTCACCATACTCGAGTATTCACTATACTTGACTATTCACTATACTTTTCTATTCACCATACTTGACTATTCACCATACTTGACTATTCACTATACTTGACTGCCATCACAATACACTGTGACTGTTTAAACATGGAGGCTTAAAGACATCTGAACGAATTCCCCATATGTACCACAAAATCTACATGATATGGCCATGAAACAATACTATCAAATATTTTTATATTCTTTTTTCTTCTATGCAATGTTGCTATTTTTCCATGACATTCTTGTTAGCAAAGATCTGTCTTTTTTCCATGGCAATGATGAGAGTTTTGTAAGCAAAGAATTGCCGTTTTTCTACAGCAATGTAACTTACAATAATTAAGCAAAACTTTGATATTGTTTTTATACAGTCTGGGCAGAATTTTTTAAATTAAAAATAGAGTATAACTTTAACATTGCTTTATACACATTGGGTAAAGATAGGGATTAAAACTATTTTGCCATAATGTCAATACAGACAAACAGGAAACCGTACCACTTGCTATCAAATCCTGGTTATAACCAGACAAACATGAAACCATACAGACTGCCATCAAATCCTTGCTATAACCAGACTAGGAATGTTAATATCGCTTTTTTCCAAAACCGATTATCGTTTGTAGAAATCCGATTTGAAACCGATTATCGGTTTTTCTCCTACATTGAAATTACAAGAAATATATTCTTATAATGCAAATTAGTGAATGCCTCTTGCGAATAAAAGATATTCATTACACACCATAACGTTTAGACGCGCATCGTCTGACGGCATGGAGAACGATACTGTGGCTCCACCAAAGCCATCAAATCACAGAAGGAATTGGATTCAACAATCGAAAGTGGTAGCATGTTTTCAGCGACAAACTTAGCTACTGCAGCAGTAACTTTTTCTTGATGACTATCAGGACAGTTTCTTTGTGTTCCAATAAATGTTGTTAATCGCGGCTGAACATTTGAAGGAGCCACAATTCCGGGATTGCTACGCAAATGTGCATGCAATCCAGTAGTAGTACCACCGCTCCGACTTATTTGTTGTGAACATAGTTTACAGCGAGCCATGCTTGATGACATTTTTTCAAAGTTTTCCCATACATCAGATTTATTTATAAGACCAGCCATATTTGTAAACTTAAAAACACACAGCCAGCAGAGACCAGTCCTCAACAACAGAGACTGTAGCTATTAACAGTTTATTGTTGTCAATTTCGGACATCAAAGAACTTAGCGACCGGTCAGTCGACTAACTATTTACATCCTTCAGCAATAAATGTATTCATTTACAAACATGCTGCATGGAGCACTCACAAATTTTAAACAAACACACCTTCTTATCTGCTGGCCATATTGTATTAAAATATAAACACTAAACAAATGCATGAATGAATTTTTTTCTGGCATTTTTTTTAAATTTTCACAACAAAAATGGTAAAAAAAATATTGAATTCGATTATCGTTTTGTAAAAACAAAAAGCGATAATCGTTTTCAAAACCGATAATCGAATTTGAATTTCCGATTTTCGTTTAACAACCCTAAACCAGACCAACATGAAACCAGACTTATTTACCATCAAAGCCTTGCTATAACCAGACAAAAATGAAACCAGACCTATTTACCATCAAAGCCTTGCTATAACCAAACAAAAATGAAACCATACCGCTTGCCATCAAATCCTTGCTATAACCAGATACACAGGAAACAATACAGATTGCCATCAAATCCTTGCTATAACCAGATAAACATGAAACCATACAGATTTCCATCAAATCCTTGCTATAACCAGACAAACATGAAACCAGACTTATTTACCATCAAAGCCTTGCTATAACCAGACAAACATGAAACCATACTTATTTAGCATCAAAGCCTTGCTATAACCAGACAAACATGAGACCAGACTTATTTACCATCAAAGCCTTGCTATAACCAGACAAACATGAAACCATACTTATTTAGCATCAAAGACATGTTGCAACCAAACATGAAACCAGACCTATTTAGCATCATAGCCTAGCTACAACCAGACAAACATAAAACCAGACCTATTTAGCATCATAGCCTAGCTATAACCAAACAAACATAAAGCCAGACCTATTTAGCATCAAAGCCTTGCTATAACCAGACAAACATGAAACCATACTTATTTAGCATCAAAGCCTTGCTATAACCAGACAAACATGAAACCAGACTTATTTACCATCAAAGACATGTTGCAACCAAACATGAAACCAGACCTATTTAGCATCATAGCCTATTTACAACCAGACAAACATAAAACCAGACCTATTTAGCATCAAAGCCTTGCTATAACCAGACAAACATGAAACCAGACTTATTTACCATCAAAGACTTACTACTACCAAACATGAAACCAGATTTATTTACCATCAAAGTCAGGTTGCAACCAAACATGAAACCAGACTATTTTAGCATCAAACCCTAGCTACAACCAGACAAACATGAAACCAGACTTCAATTCATCATAATCATCATCATCATTCTCTTGACCTAGTGTGGTCATTGAGGCACTGTGCTGCTGATCATCTGACCAGTTCCCTCCACTTGTCTTGATCATGTGTCATTGCCTGTGTTTCTGCAAAACGTTTCCTGGTCCTTTCTGTGATGTTGTCAGTCCACATTTTTCTCTGTCTACCTCTCCTTCTGCCACCCTGGAGGCTGCCCTGCTGATGGGTCTAGTGACATAGCCATACAATTTCAGATTTATCTTTTTGACAGTGGTGAGGAGGTCTTCATAATGGAGTACTTTGTGCCTGATGGTGTTGCACACTTCTTAATTGTGATGTGGTCTACAAAGGAGATGCCAATGATGGTTCTGTTGCATCTCATTTCAAATGCATGTTCTGTTGTAATTCTGCTGTCAGGGTCCAGGCCTCATATGAATACAAAAAGATTGAGATGACTAGTGCTCTCAATAGTATGATTTTGGTTTAAAACAGATATTCTTGTCTATCCAGACGGGTCTTAGCTTTGACATGTGGTTGCCATTATTTACCATCAAAGCCTTGCTACTACCCGAAAAACATTAAACCAGACTTATTTAGCATCAAAGCTTTGCTAGTACAGGACAAACATAAAACCAGACTTATTCAGCATCACAGTCTTGCTGTAAATAAACATGAAACAAGACTTAATTACTGTCAAAGCCTTGCCACTACCAAACAAACATGAAACGAGACTTGTTTATTATCAAAGCCTTGCTACTATCAAACAAACATGAAACCAGACTTGTTTACCATCAAAGCCTAGCTACAACCAGACAAACATGAAACCAGACTTATTTAGCATCAAAGCCTTGCAATAACCAGACAAACATGAAACCATACAGATTGCCATCAAATCCTTGCTATAACCAGACAAACATGAAAGCACTTATTTACCATCAAAGCCTTGCTATAACCAGACAAATATGTAACCAGACAAATATGAAACCAGACTTATTCACCATCAAAGTCTTGCTACATTATAAAACAAATTTAAATGCACTACTGATAATATCTGGCACCATTCTACAATATTTATTGTAATCAATAGCATACTAACAGGGCGGACTGTACAGGGTAGTAGCCACATGTATCAGAGGTTTTACGGTGCAAAATTTAAATTGCAGGAAATCATTGTCTTAGGCCCATCATCATCCGGGTGAAATTTACGTTTAGTATGCCACTGCTAATGGAAGGAAATATTTACACAGTCATTTTAAAACTGCCTTGAAAGAGGTAAACAATCTGAAATCCTGAAATTGCTTGTTTAAGCAAAAACATTTTTTTTAAAACTCTGCATTATTGTTATTGGCATTCATAATGTGCCCATCAGAAATTTCTGGGTGTAAAATTTATTTCAAACATTTTCTTTGTGATCTATATTTATACTATTAAATTGTACTCTCTATCTACATGGACTGACGATTTCAGTTAAAATTTTCAAACATTTTCTTTTTGTTTGATATTTATACAAGTAAACTGTACAATGACTGATGATTTCACACAGTTAGAATTTGTAAACATTTTTTTTGTGATCTATATTTATACAACTGTACTATCTATTTACATAGGCTGATATTTAGCAGTTAGAATTTTCTGCCTTAGGTCAAATGGCTTCTGACAATCCGATATTATCTGTACTGAATGACCAGTTCATGTTAGTGATGCATGTCCATCATACTGTACAGATCCTGGTGCAGAAGGACAAACAATGTACAATGTATGTACAAATATGTGCCATTGAATTTTGCTGTACTAGGAAGTGAGATGAGCTGATCCCAACTTTACAGGCACTCTTTGATAATTTACATATGCATGTCAAAAAAGAAAAATACTTATTTAATGTATCAGAAAATTTCATATTTCTTGTTTTGTTATTGTCAACCATCTTAACATATAATACATGTCCTTGCCTTGTAAATGGTGTTTCTGATGACAACGGTTTTGTTTTGGAATCCAGATGACATTATGTATAATATTTTACTAAATCTTTCTCTAACATGATATAAGAACTACATTTTATAGTATCCAATATATTACATTGCTGTCTCAAAAATTCATTGACATGGGTTTGATATCAGAAAGATGAAGAAAACCACGTCGCCAACAAGGTCATTAACACATATTTTGAGTCAAATACAGCATTTACTCAATATGACATCCTCAATGGTTCTTTATCTTATCTGAAAAAGCAATCAAGTATGTTGCGTGTGTTCGATATTTAATTTTAGAATTTTGTAGTCATATTGCTACAATGTCTGCAGTGTGACAGTCTATAATGATGTCTAGCACACAGGGGCATCATGCTGTAGACATGTAGCATCATATCTGACCCAGTCACATTATCCTGACACCATGCTGACCAGTCCTAACACTAACCTAGTGATGAGCACCAAGCGAGACAGCTGTTAGTACCATTATAAGTCTTTGGTACTCTGCAAGGGTTCAAAATCCATATCCAAAATGAATGCTCTAAACAAAAGGTCACCTGATTGATAGTAATAAATTATGATGCAAATAATATTGTACTACAGTAATACATCAGCACCATCATTAACAATCCATTTCTGTCATGGCTAGCTAAGCTGACAACCTGTCTTACTTTCATTGGTGGCTGATGCAAACCTACTAGTGAATAAAATCAATAGCCTGAATTTAAAAAATGATTAAATGTACCAAATGCTCTTTAGGTTATTAACTAACTTTAAAACTGTTCCACACCTAATACTTATTCTCTGGCTGCACCTCCAGTCCATGAAGGCACTCTGTATAATATGTCGTTCATTGCACTCTGTATTTTTCTATTCATCATTAGCCATTATTTACTTTTCTGCATTGGAATAAACTGAAATTACTGGCCCCAAAAACTAAGAATTGCAAAGGTTTTTGTAATGCTAACCTGGTCCCTTTTATAATTTGACAGAGACCATCCAGCCACTGGCAATATGGGTCTATCTTATATACTAATAGATAGGGTACAGTGTCACACTGGTCACTATTATACTATGACAGGGTCTGGTGTCACAATCAGTCTAGATGATCAGGGTCAAGTGTCACAGTTAGTCTCAATGATCAGGGTACAGTGTCAGTCCTGATGATCAGGGTAGTGTCACAGTCAGTCCTGATGATCAGGGTACAGTGTCACAGTCAGTCAAGATGACCAGGTTACAGTGTCACAATCAGTTCCAATGATCAGTGTCACAGTCAGTCCAGATGATCAGGGTACAGTGTCACAATCAGTCCTGATGATCAGGGTCCAGTGTCACAGTCAGTTCCAATGATCAGGGTACAGTGTCACAGTCAGTCCAGATGACCAGAGTACAGTGTCACAGTCAGTCCTGATGATCAGGGTTCAACCTCACTGTCAAAAGGCACTGGATCTGAATACAGCATGAACAGGATCAAGATTTGTTTTACTATGTATATCGTATTTCTTTCAACAGTTTAACTTGATATGTGAATTTCTTGAGTAGATGTTGACATGTATGGATCCATTCAGATCTGGTGCATGATGACAGCATTTTTCTCAAAAATGCTCAAATCCTGTGGGGACTGTCATCATTCAGTCATAGTACATCATAGTATAAGTGACATTTGTTTTGTTTATGATATCATGATTCTAACATTTATATTAAGAAAATGAAAATTGTCTGGCCAAAGATATTTATACATATTAAGCCAACATTAGTAGTTGACTATCAAACTTTGTTATAATTTCATTGAATTTGCCTAAAAGTAGTAGATTCCTGTGATAGCAAAAGTCAATCTGTATATACATGTATACACTCAACTAATCACCAGGCACAGTCTCCCCAAGAAAACTCCATTGCAGTGAAAATCAATCAGACCATACACTCACCAAGTTGAATCATCAGGTGCAGTGTAGTCTACTAAAGAAAACTCCATTGTAGTGAAAATCAATCAGACCATACACTTAGCAATTTGAATCACCAGGTGCAGTGTACAGTCTCCCCAAGAAAACTCCATTGCAGTGAAAATCAATCAGACCATACACTTAGCAATTTGAATCACCAGGTGCAGTGTACAGTCTCCCCAAGAAAACTCCATTGCAGTGAAAATCAATCAGACCATACACTTAGCAATTTGAATCACCAGGTGCAGTGTACAGTCTCCCCCAAAAAACTCCATTGCAGTGAAAATCAATCAGACCATACACTTAGCAATTTGAATCACCAGGTGCAGTGTACAGTCTCCCCAAGAAAACTCCATTGCAGTGAAAATCAATCAGACCATACACTTAGCAATTTGAATCACCAGGTGCAGTGTACAGTCTCCCAAGAAAACTCCACTGCAGTGAAAATCAATCAGACCGTACACTTAGCAAGTTGAATCACCAAGCAGAGTGTACAGTTTCCCCAAGAAAATATGATAACTGAATCTTCTATTAGAAAAGCAGACATGTTAGGGTGTGGAGCTACTTGGTGCTGTCCAACTATTCAATGTATTACTGTATAAAGAATAAATGTATATCACATGCATTGTAAATGATCGGAACTTCATTTAACATCAAATGTTTGGCAATATCTTTTCTTTGTATTGTTCTGCACCAATTCATATTCTTCTTCTTCTTCTTCTTCTTCTTCTTCTGATCATTATTATTATTAACACATAATAATTGTCATGGTGTTGCATGTGCATACACATATATTTGCAAGCAAATGCTAAATGGTCAGTACTACCAGTATTATTCAATGCTAGACCTGAAATAACAGATCTGAATAGATGATAGTACTACACACAAGCAGGCATTTAACACACTAATATGGCCTGTAATGTGGATTTCCTTGCATAATACATGTAATTATCATGTGACAGTGCTTGTAACACACAAGCAGACATTAACACTAATATGGCCTGTAATGTGGATTTCCTTGCATAATACATGTAATTATGTGAATGTTTGTAACACACAATCAGGCATTTGGCACTAATACAGCCTGAAATGTGGATTTCCTTGCATAATACATGTAATTATGTGACAGTATTTGTAACACACAAACAGCATTTAACACACTAACATGGCCAGTAATGTGGATTTTCATGTATAATATATGTAATTATGACCCGCTGTAATTATGACCCACAGCTACAAACAAGCAGGCATTTAATTATTATTGATGTTGTAAAGCACTAATAGAGCAAAACGAAGTCATTATTATTATTATTATTATTATTATTATTACACTTATGGCCTGTAATGTGGATTTTCTTGTATAATACATGTAATTGAGTGACAGTGCTACAAACAACATGTCTTTGTATCTAATTTCAGTGGGCAATTCATTCTATGTTGCTGGGCCCTGGTATGCAAAAGAATGTTGTCCATATGACTTCTTTTTCATAGTGGGAATAATGAGTATACGATTGTCAGAAGAGGATTGTAAGTATCTTGCTGGTGTGTACACATGGGTGAGACTGGACAGGTATGCAGGAATGGAGTCCGTCAGTGAAACATAGCACAGAGAAAAAAAACTGTTTGATTCTAGATCAAATGGTTAGCCAGTGTAGGGTACAGAGCAGCGGAGAGGTGTGTTCTGATCATGGTACTCTAAAGATGATCCGAGCAGCTGTGTTTTTAACTGTTTGAAATTTCTGGAGTAGATATTGCGATGAACCAGACAGAATTGAGTTACAATAGTCCAGTCTTGAAAGTACTAATAAACACACAAGTATTTTAGTGACATCAACTGAAAGATATTTGTGAATGGAGCTGATGCATTTCAGCTCAAGATATGCAGCCTTGCATACTATAATGTAATCAAGCTGATACCCTTTGAGACTGGGCAGGGTTTCAAGAAATAACAAACACATTCATGAGTGACAATGAAAATGTATTAAACACTCACGCTAATGAATAGGGAACACGAGAATAACATAAACACAAAGGTACATAATATGAATGTAAAACAAATAGGAAATTGGATTTGACTACTATATCAGACTCATGTAGTCAAATACTTGTTGCAAACTTCATGTAGTCAAATACTTGTTACAAACTTCATGCAGTCAGACACTACTGTCATTACAAAATTCATGTAGTCAAACACTACTGTTATTACAAAATTCATGTAGTCAAACACTATTGTTATTGCAAAATTCATGTAGTCAAGCTACTGTTATTACAAAATTCATGTAGTCAAACACCACTGTTATTGCAAAATTCATGTAGTCAAACTACTGTTATTACAAAATTCATGTAGTCAAACACCACTGTTATTGAAAAATTCATGTAGTCAAACTACTGTTATTACAAAATTCATGTAGTCAAACACCACTGTTATTGCAAAATTCATGTAGTCAAACACTACTGTTATTGCAAAATTCATGTAGTCAATATCACCACATGTGTATCTCAGTGTTGACTTGGCCTGCTTTATGGCATGGTCACTCTACCCTCCAGACTTGTACCTACACGTTGGTACTGAACTGGTGGTTTAACCTCATAATGGTGCACCAGACATCCTAATATTCACACGCTCATCTGGCTATTCATACCCAGTGAGCTGAATATGAAAAAGAAACAACTTTCCAAATAGTCTGCTTTAATTGTAACTACTTTTTAAATATATGACGGTTACGAATGGGCTAATATAACCAGCCTGAAATGTGACATAGGAATGGTATGCAATTAAAACAAAAATTACGATATACTAAGACATTAATACATACATTTTATGTTTTCAACATTAGTCATAGTAGCGACCAGATAAAATTATCTAATTGCATAGGTCATACTCTCTTAATAAACTGAATTACAAGTAAGATCAAATAACGCAACCACATGATACAACATTGAACGTGTCTAATGAAACTGAATATTAATTGCAAACAATGAAAAGAGTTGATTAAAAAACATACAACTCACCCAACTCTTTGGCTCAAACTAAGTGAAAATGGTACATATATATATATATATATATATATATATATATATATATATATATATATAGTCGTGTGCATTAATACATAACACACACAAGAAATTGAGGCATCACGCGATACAAAGAAAAATTAGATTTATAGAAAATATTATGGCGCGCGAAACACAATACCTTGATAATAATAAAATGTATGGTGGTCTAACTAGGCCATATTGGGTATTTCGAAACACATGTTTATGACATGTTGGTGCAATGTGAGAGTACTATCTAGAGTAACACCTAGTTTTCATACTTACTATGTGAATTTAATGTTGGTATTGCTGATATTTATTGTCTGAGATAAAGGATGAGAATGAGAAAGTCTTTGTGTTGTGATCAGAATAGTCTCAGTTTTATCATCATTCATCTGCAGCTTGTTGCATGTCATCCATGATTTTAGATCAGAAATACACCTCTCTACTCATTGGATGGCAACATCAACTTTTCAGTTGGGTGGCTAGATTTGTATATTTGGGTGTCATCAGGTATCATACAATACAATGCATGATGAAACACAAATACTGATACTGTACTGTACAATGCATGATGAAACACAAATACTGGTACTGTACAATACAATGCATGATGAAACATAGATAATGTACAATAGAATGCATGTTGAAACATAGATAATGTACAATAGAATGCATGATGAAACAGATACCATACAATAGAATGTGATGAAACATAGATACCATACAATAGAATGTGATGAAACATAGATATCATAGAATATAATGTGATGAAACATAGATACCATACAATAGAATGTGATGAAACATTGATACTGTACAGTAGAATGCATGATGAAACAATGATACTGTTCAATAGTTGTGAAGAAACATTGATACTGTACAATGGGATGCATGATGAAACACAAATACTGTACAACAGAATGTGATGAATAGATGCCATACAATGACGAAACATAGATAATGTAGAATATAATGTGATAAAACATAGATAATGTAGAATAGAATGTGACAAAACATAGATAATGTAGAATATAATGTGATGAAACATAATGTAGAATATAATGTGATGAAACATATATAATGTAGAAAATAGAATGTGATGAAACATAGATAATGTAGAATATAATGTGACAAAAGATAGATAATGTAGAATAGAATGTGACAAAACAGATAATGTAGAATAGAATGTGACAAAACAGATAATGTAGAACAGAATGTGACAAAACAGATAATGTAGAATAGAATGTGATGAAACACAGATAATGTAGAATATAATGTGACAAAACATAGATAATATAGAATAGAATTTGACAAAACAGATAATGTAGAATAGAATGTGACAAAACAGATAATGTAGAATAGAATGTGACAAAACATAGATAATGTAGAATAGAATGTGATGAAACAGATAATGTAGAATATAATGTGACAAAATATAGATAATATAGAATAGAATGTGACAAAACAGATAATGTAGAATAGAATGTGACAAAACATAGATAATGTAGAATAGAATGTGACAAAACAGATAATGTAGAATAGAATGTGACAAAACATAGATAATGTAGAATAGAATGTGACAAAACATAGATAATATAGAATAGAATGTGACAAAACATAGATTATGTAGAATATGTGATGAAACATAGATGATGTAGAATATGTGATGAAACATAGATAATGTAGAATATAATGTGATGAAACATAGATAATGTAGAATATAATGTGATGAAACATAGATAATGTAGAATATAATGTGATGAAACATAGATACTGTACAATAGAATGCATGATGAAACATAGATACAGTAGCTGTAGAATGTGATGAAACATAGATACTGTATGAGAAATGTGACTGTACTGCTGTTGTCAATAAATAAATGATAACTTTTAAAATTGCATGGATAAAATTATAACACAGTTAAATGAAATAAAATAAAAAGATTCAAAAATAAATAGTTTGGCAAAAATCTAGTGTAGTACAGAACAAGGATACCGAAATGTAAGCTATAGCTAATTAGAACATAAATTATAGCTTTTCCAGTACA
Organism: Unio delphinus; assembly: GCA_029339505.1. Classification (NCBI taxonomy): domain Eukaryota; kingdom Metazoa; phylum Mollusca; class Bivalvia; order Unionida; family Unionidae; genus Unio; species Unio delphinus. The sequence continues at coordinate 4,690,335 of JAQISU010000111.1, read as the reverse complement.
TTAAGTACATTAATGATTTTTGTATGTATATGTTACTAATTTTAAACCTCCTATGAATACTCATATACAAACTAACTGGCCAACATTTGAACTTTTAGCTAAAATGTCAGATTTCTTGATCCCTAATAGGCATTTGTTTATACAATAAGTTTTCACCCCCACTGGTCTCTGGAGTATTATACATTACAATCTGAATGCATTCAGACCAAGCTCTGCTAGGAATTAAGTTGCATTGATTTGGGAAGTGTGCAAATTAATCATGTTGTAGTGATTCTGCAAGCCAATAAATAATGCACAAGGATCACCTAATTTACTGATATTAAAGCTGATAATCACCTAGATGTCTGATCCAGACTTCCTTACTGTAAACAAACATTATGTTCATCATAATTTCTTTTGATTGATCTTAACAGTGGCTGTCGAAGGGGAGGGGGGCCTGAGTGTCTACCATACATCCACTGATAAAGGAAAACAGAATCTAGCATCATTAGTCCTTTGAAGGTGTACACTAAAATAAATCTGACTGTCCTAACTTGACAAAAATATCGATCTCTGTCTGAAAATGTGTCTATTCCTACCAATGCTTTGATTTTACAATGAAAATCTGTACTGATATCCACACTTGACTTCAAAGTGAACCACACACAGCTGAGTGTACTGCAACAACCTCCTATTCGAAGATGACCCTAGCAGTATATGCCATACCCTGTGGCTGCTGATTAAATAAAGGTCTATTTTGGGATTCATAATTGTAGAATTCACTCTTACATTTATACAAATCTATGCCAAAAAGGATGCAAATGTGTGAAAACCAAACCTCATACTGGGATGTTCTACTGTTCACTCTACATTCAACTTCTCACATATTTGGAAGAATGATTCCTGGCCTAATTTCAAACAGGAGTGGACTATTTCTCTCTTGAATTTTGAGTTCTAATAATACATTAATCCCTGGTGGTTTTTGCTGTTTTCGCATGAAATGCGAGTAAGAAACACATTTTGGGGAATATTTCTGAATACATCCTAATACATGGACTTCAAACAATTTTCTATTAGACCAATGCCTAGTTGTGCAAAAAAAAAATGTTTTCCATTGGTTAGTTTGCTTGCACATGAGCAGAAGGTGAAAAGTTGGAGTTGTTTTTTTTTTGTTTGGGTTTGTTTTTGCTTAACGGACCCATAATTTTCGTGTGGAGAAGGCACTGTCTTAAAAATGTCCACCTTACCCTACTTTCTGCACAGGTTCACCTGTCTGTGTGTGCTTCAGACCTGTCTGACTTAGATCTCAGAGGCCATAAAGTCTAAATAAAATCTGGACACAAAATTGGATTCCAACCATGGGCGAAGTTTGGGTGGAAAAAAACTAGATCCAAAAACTTAAGTTTTTCCATCTGTATTTTGTAGTGCAACTAAAGTGTCCATATTGTTTGGTATCATTGTAGAGCTAAATCTGTCTACCTTTCTATAACACCGCCCACGTTTGTGTATCATGCATTACCTCGACGCTACAGACCTTGGAAGTAGGCTACTACCTAATGCCTCATAAACTCGGTACTAGGGGTTAATGTGTTAACTAGACCTGAAAAAGATTTTATTCATGTCTTCTTCTAGACCACTGAAATACTAGTAGACACTCTGTCTGATGTGAGACCACTCAGCATTAATCTTTATTACAGCAGTATTCAAAAATGCCCCTGAAAAACCATTGATTTTTATAATTGTTTACAGTTTTAGTACCAGCGCATTATGTCTTCATTTCTTTTATGCTAGTCTGTGAATCTGCTGATTTTCTTTAACAAAATCAGTTTGATAATTCACTGTAATGATCTACAAAAAATATGTTAACACTGAGGTCAACATACATCAGTAACACAATGATCATAAAATTTGACCAGCCATTTAGTCTCTTGTTTGGTTTGGTGGTAAGCATCCATGCCACCTATGATATGAGTACCAGGTTCAGGTCCCATAATGTACATATTTTACCATGATGTACCTATTTTACCATAATGTACCTATTTTACCATGATGTACCTCTTTTACCATAATGTACCTTTTTTTACCATAATGTACCTCTTCTACCATAATGTATCTATTTTACCACGATGGACATATTTTACCATAATGTACCTATTTTACAATGATGTACCTCTTTTACCATGATGTACCTCTCTTACCATGATGTACCTATTTTACCATGATGTACATATTTTACCATAATGTACCTATTTTACCATAATGTACCTCTTTTACCATAATGTACCTATTTTACCATAATGTACCTATTATACCACGACTTTTGTTAATACATGTACCGATATTTTCAAAACTCAGCATAATATCAATGATTACTATTCAGGATGCTGTAACCTGCTGCTTAAATCTCTTATACATTTATCTGATTATACTAAAAAAAAAGAAAATATGTGTATTTGAATCGATTATATCCTGGGGAAAAAACTAAAATAGGAAAGGTCAATAAATGTTTAAGCACCAACATTTGACTTATCCATCATCTTCATCTACGTAAGGGTCCCCAGAGGCCAACGAAACTTACTAGAAAGACAAAACAGGTGTAACCTGGTACCAGGTCACTTGACAAGTGTGTGCGTGATTTGGATTTTAACATAGCTTTAAAAGAAATGTAATCTTATAACTATGATGTCTGCAGTGTGACAGTTTATAGTCATGTCTAGCAATGGGACATCATGCTGCAGAGATGTAGCATGATGTAACACCCAGTCTCATTATCCTGACATCGGGCCAACCAGTCCTAACCCAAACCTTTTAATGCTTAGCGCCAAGCAAGGCAGCTGTTAGTAATATCTATTGTTAGTCTTTGGCATGACTCAGCCAGGGATCAAACCCACAAACTCACACATCCAAGTCGAACATTCTAGCCACTAGGCCATGGTAACTTGATGATAATTTGATTATACTAAATATACTGCACCAACACTGACAAAAATTATACTTATACAGAAACAGATTACATATATTTGTAGCAATTAATTACTTTCCACCATTTTCTTATAAAATAACCACAATTTGACGAAAATGACATTCTTACATTCTTATATGTGTATGATCTTGTTTTATAGATCACCATGTGACTGTTGTATTACATCACATGATTGTTATCCTTCATCAAAAGATTGCTTCTGCAGCAGACACTGTAACCACTAAGCCACTGGAGCGGTTCACACACATTGTTATCCTTCATAACATGATTGCTGTATTACACCACATAATTGTTATCCTTCATAACATGATTGCTGTATTACACCACATAATTGTTATCCTTCATCACATGATTTTTGCATTACATCACATGATTGTTATCTTTAACCACATTGTTATCTTTAACCACATGACTTATCACATTACATCAAAGTTGCATTTCTTATTGGCACTTTGCCTTGGTTGATCTGTTGCTATTCTACTATGTTAGTTTCAGTTGTAGGATTAAATGTTTCAGCACACAAAAGGCTATGCATATTGGCTAGTTTTAATGGTGGAGGAACAACCTGGGAAAACCAGAGTTAAAAACCTGGAAAGCACAACTGACCCATTAGAAGCTACTGGTAAGCTTTCTCACATAACCACATTGGCTGAATCGGAGAATTTGAACCCATGCAGGCAGAGGCGAGAAGACAGCAATCCATAATGGAGCGTGTTTTAGACCACTCGGCCACTCTGGGCCCCTTTAATTTCAGTAGTTGCACTCCCCACACTACTAAACGCATGCGATGTGTGCACAGTGTACAAGGCCATGACAGGAACCACTTTCACACCACAAGTCTCAGGAAAATCCTTAACATCAAGTGGCAGGTCAAGGTTCCAGACACTGAGGTACTCATCCAAGCAGGTCTCCCCAGCATCCACACCATCCTGATGCAGTGCCAGCTATATTGGGTAAAACATGTTGTACACATGCCACACCACCTGCTGTTTAAGAGACTCTTTTATGGCAAGCTACAACAATGACAGTGATCCCATGGAGGTCACAAGAAGGGCTTCAAAGACAATCAAAAGCTGGATTGAAAGCATTCACCATAAACCTTGCAAACAGCAAACGATCGAATCACTTGCTGTTCCTCTGGGCACAAAGGCTCCAAGTTGTGTGAATCTAGCAGGACAGCAGCTGCAGAGCAGAAGAGGCAAGCCAGAAAAGCACATGCCATCAACCCTCCTGAAGATATCCCAATCTTCTGTCCCTTATGCAAACAAACATTCCATGCAAGGGTTGGCCTCATCAGCCACCTGCTCACACACAGAACTGAACAGAACCAGCCCCTCGGATGAAAGAGAGGTCCTCGCTAAATCGACAAACAACACAAACATACAATATTAGTGTATTGTAGATACTTGTATCACTCTGATATATGAAATCCTTCCCTAATAATGCTCTGCCATAGGAAGCTTCCCTTGCTTCTGAATTTGTTATCAGACAAATGACAAAACCCCAAGATGCCACTCTATGTCAGATGGAATAGTCCTACCTCAATGCATCAAAGCATCTTAAGACTACTGGTAGTCTAACAGTTTTCCACAATATTAAATACAGTACATGTACCAGTAATCAAACTGATAAAGCTCATCTTGCTGACAATTGTTACATGTAAAAAAATAAAAATCACTGGATACTCATAATGTTTTCCATTACCATATTTTGTAATTGACAATAATCCAAGAAAACAAATGTACCAATAACTATGACAGAATATTTAACAGCACATCACAAACTCATTCAAATAATTCCGTTCCATCTGTAAGCAAATACGACTTCTGACATTCATTACAAAATAAACAAATTTCCATGCATCACATTTTTATAAAAACAATATAATCCCAAGGTAATCATGAATGAGGTTATCATAGCAGGTGGTCAATCTCATTCCACAAAACCAGGAAATGGCCACATGCTAGTGGGAAGGACCATATAACATTGGGAATGACCCCCCCCCCCCCCTAACATTTTCTATTCTTGGATTGGTTTTACACTAGAAATTACAAAACCAGTTAAATACTTTATATATTTCCTTCAATTTGCCACATTTTTCCTAAATGACAGGCTGCATTTGTTGTAAGCTCAGATTCACCAAGATTACCATTTATAATACTACTGTTAGACACTAACACAGCAAACAATATCAGCACCAAGTAATGCTACATGTTCTAAAAATAGCTGTTGCATTTTTAGTGCTAGTGACCTTTCCATGACAGGCCAAAAATGACACGTTTCTCACATCATCCTACACAAAATAACTTGATAAACATCTTATTTTCTGTTTATTGTTTTGAATGCCCCTTTATATTTATTCTAAGTAATATTCGTCACTTGCTAGTGAATGGCCTGGAAAATTCTGACAAAAAAAATATTTCTCAATACAATAAGATGAAATAACAGCTGAATGATCCAGTTAGTGTAGTCATACCTAATCCATCATTTTTCTCATCGTTTTTTTAATTAATTATGTATTGACACCCTAAATTTATAATGAAATACTACATACTTACTTATGTAACTTCTGCTTAAGTAGTGCAGTTTGCAGTGATTTATCCAGAATTGCAACATGCCCAATTGTATTGTTAAAATGTTTTAAATATATCCCCCTGTTCATTGTTCAAATTTATGAAGATTAACAGTTTCATAACTTTCATATCCTTTTAAATATTAAGGTAAGTATTGATAAAGTCTTTCCTTGGACAATTGAAAGTTATGTTTCAAAATACCAGAAACCAAATTAATGTATACTTATTGTTCAAATACAATAAACTGGATTAATACAACATGAATCGACTAAAATTGATGTGTGTAAATTGGATCTCACTCTTTGTTCAATCAACTATGTTTTCCAGCATGACTGTAAGTCACACAGACAACCAACATAGACATTTTTATCTGAAATCTGTATCTCAAATTACTGGCACAATGATAATGTTGAATGAAAAATGAATATTGTCCTATTTCTCTACCCATGATGAACATTACTGCAAGTTATAAGTCATAGATCAACACAAAAAACTGGTTAAATTCAATTATTTAAATATCAACCGTTGTCAATGTATTGTTAAAAATCTTTCATGTATGTCAAAGAAGCGCCCACACTAATTCTTTTTATCCAAGAACAAAAATGGCTACATGATACATTTGAATGATTCACAAAAGTAAAAATAAACTGCTAAATGGAACTTGCACCAAAATTCTAACAATGTTCTTAATCCCACCACCCTTCAGCTAAGATGCAATATATACCCTGTAATCATTATTAATAAGCAAAAGCCTTGAAAATAATAACACAATAATTTGATGAATCAACAAGTCAATATTATACAGGCATAAATATATAATATAAATTAATGCCACTACAATCTGACCCTGAAATGAAGTCACAGTATATTCATTCTTAGACCCTAAACTTGACTTGAAACTATTAGTTCCAGTGCATACATTTCAAGATCATAAAACCTGATCCTGAAACCAAGCCACAGTGTATACATTTTAAAACCTAAAACCTGATCCTGAAACCAAGGCACTGTGTATACATTTTGAGGCCTAAAACCTGATCCTGAAACCAAGACACAGTGCATATATTTTAAGGCCTAAACCTGATCCTGAAATCAAGGCACAGTGTAGACATTTTAAGGCCTAAAACCTGATCCTGAAACCAAGCCACAGTGCATACATTTTAAGGCCTAAAACCTGATCCTGAAACCTAGACACAGTGTATACATTTTAAGGCCTAAAACTTGATCCTGAAACCAAGGCAAAGTGTATAGATTTTAAGGCATAAAACCTGATCCTGAAACCAAGCCACAGTGTATACATTTTAAGGCCTAAAACTTGATCCTGAAACCAAGGCAAAGTGTATAGATTTTAAGGCTTAAAACCTGATCCTGAAACCAAACCACAGTGCATACATTTTAAGGCCTAGATCAAAGCCTAGTGTCATCATGGGATATATTACTATCTATACAAAACATTGATATATTAATAATATTCCTATATGAAACACAGATCTACATGTAAACAGAACCACCCACCCAGTATATGACATACACCCATGTAAACAAATTAGCAATATTCCTATGTAAACATAACATATACCCACATATACAAATTAGCAATATTCCTATTTTACATAGGACATGCCACTATATAGTAACATATACCCACGCATACAAATTAGCAATATTCCTATGTAAACGTAACATATACCCACGTATACAAATTAGCAATATTCCTATGTAAACATGACATATACCCACATATACAAATTAGCAATATTACAATGTAAACATGCCACACACCCATGTATACAAATTAGTGATATTCCTATGTAAACATAACGTACACCCATGTATACAAGTTAGCAATATTCCTATGTAAACATGCCACACACCCATGTATACAAATTAGCAATATTCCTATGTAAACATAACATACACCCATGTATACAAATTAGCAATATTCCTATGCAAACATAACATACACCCACGTATACAAATTAGCAATATTCCTATGTAAACATGCCACACACACATGTATACAAATTAGCAATATTCCTATGCAAACATAACATACACCCATGTATACAAATTAGCAATATTCCTATGCAAACATAACATACACCCATGTATACAAATTAGCAATATTCCTATGTAAACATAACATACACCCATGTATACAAATTAGCAATATTCCTATGTAAACATGACATACACCCAGTATACAAAATTAGCAATATTCCTATGTAAACATAACATACACCCATGTATACAAATTAGCAATATTCCTATGCAAACATAACATACACCCATGTATACAAATTAGCAATATTCTTACCAAAACTCACTCACCCAGAATAATAATTAGGAATATACCTATAAAAAACAACACACACCGAAAAATAATTAACAATATTTCTATCATAAACACACTCAGAATAATAACTAGCCATATTCCTGCCAAAAATACACACCCGAAATAATATGTAGCAATATTCCTATCAAAAACCACACACACAGAAAAATAATAAACAATATTCCAACAAGAGCCACTAATCACCCCAATTAATAATTAGCAACATTTCTACCAAATACCACACACCCAGAAAAATTAAAAGGAGATATGCATGTAGAACTGACCTTTGACAAGAGGACCATTTTGTTTTGTGTTTATTTTCCTTCGTCTTCCTGAGATAATCCTGCAATAAAATGACAAAAATAAAGTTACTTGTATTGCATTAATATTTTAAATGTCATGCACTTAGTAACCACTTGCATGACACATAAATCAATACAGTAAAACATGTGGACTTGTAGTGGGGAATGCAGTAATGGACTTGTAGTGGTGTAGTGGGGAATGCTGTAATGAATGGACTTGTAATGGGGGAATGATGTAATTAATGGACATGAAGTTATGGACTGGTGTAATTATTGGACTTGCAGTAGGGGAGTACAGTAATGATTGGACTTATGAGGGAGTACTGACATCGATGGACTTGTAATGAGGGAGTAATGACATGAATGGACTTAAGAGTGAGGAAATGTTGTAATGAATGGACTCACGAAGAAATGCTGCAATGAATGGACTCGTAGTGAGGACATGCTGTAATTAATAGACTTGTAATGTGGGAGTACAGTAATGAATGGACTTGTAATGAGGGAGTTCTGTCATGAATGGACTTGTAGCGAGTGAGTACTATCCTGATTGGACTTAGAGTGAGGAAATGCTGTAATGAATGGACTTATAGTGAGGAAATGCTGTCATAAATTGACTTGTTGTGAGGGAGTACTGTATTGCATGGACTGGTATTGAGGGGGTACTGTATTGCATGGACTGGTATTGAGGGAGTACTGTATTGCATGGACTGGTATTGAGGGAGTACTGTATTGCATGGACTGGTATTGAGGGAGTACTGTATTGCATGGACTGGTATTGAGGGGGTACTGTATTGCATGGACTGGTATTGAGGGAGTACTGTATTGCATGGACTGGTATTGAGGGAGTACTGTATTGCATGGACTGGTATTGAGGGGGTACTGTATTGCATGGACTGGTATTGAGAGAGTACTGTATTGCATGGACTGGTATTGAGGGGGTACTGTATTGCATGGACTGGTATTGAGGGAGTACTGTATTGCATGGACTGGTATTGAGGGGGTACTGTATTGCATGGACTGGTATTGAGTGAGTACTGTATTGCATGGACTGGTATTGAGGGAGTACTGTATTGCATGGACTGGTATTGGGGGAGTACTGTATTGCATGGATTGGTATTGGGGGGGATGCTGAATACTGAATGCTATCTTGAATATTTTTGTAGCATTCTGTTTTTCTGTGCTGATATTAAATGGTACATTTGAACTAGTAAGACTGATTCAGTTCAGTGCAAACTATGGACATACCAGTATGACAAATAATCTTCTGTGAAAATAAATTAAACAGGTTGTTTTTCTTAATGATGTCAACATTATTTAAAACAAATATTAAGCTCAGAATAAAAATACACAGTTGTTTTTTTTTTTTTTTAAAACCACAAATCATTACAAGTCTAAAATATGATAAAAATATACAGGGCAACTGTCATTGACAACACATTACTCAAATTTGTAACTGAAAATTGTTTAAACCCTAAAAGCTATGAAAACCTGCACTTTGCCATAAACCACTGCACATCATTCATTTAATACACATTTTATTTAATTTCTTCCCAGGGGGCCCCGAGTGGCCGAGTGGTCTAAAGCGCTGTCCGTTACGGACCACTGCCATCTCACCTCTGTCTGCGTGGGTTCGAGTCTAAGATTCGGCTAATGTAGTCAAGTGAGAAAGCTTGCCAGTAGCTTCTCGTGGGTCGGTGGTTCTTTCCGGGGTTTTTCCGGTTTCTTCCTCCACCACTAAAACTGGCCGCCATGTATAGCCTATATATTGTGCTGAAAAATGGCGTTAAACCATAAAAAAAAAAAAAAAAAAAAAAAAAAAATTTCTTCCCAGAGGAACAAGATGTCATAGTGAGAAATGTGTCTATGATCAGTCATGCAGGAACATTGCATGGTATCCCTGTACCATATATGACCACCCTGATGTTGCCATAATTACTGAAATCTCATAAGATTCTTTAGTTGAAATAGTACTACGCTGTAACTTATCTGATAACTAATTTTTGAAAACTAAATGTATATTTAATGAAAGTGGTTTTATTAACAGAGTGATTCTGGACTTTACAGCACACCAGTACTGTAAGGCTATATTGCGTAGCACAATAACAAAGGGTTATATAATTTAGATTTATATATCAGAAAGGTGTATTACCAATGAACAATAAATGTACAAAAATTGAATGATGAGATGAGGATAATATATGAAGGTTCCCAATCAACGGGAGATATCAATGATGTGTATAAGGTTTAATTACAATTTTTTTTAAAACTAAGGTAATAAACATTACCAATGTTGGTTAAAAATACTCAAAGTCTTTGAATTTCAATTAAAATAGTTTTGAGTGAATTATAAGAAAATATGTTTCACTGCAGTCAGTATACATTGATTGCATTGTGACCAAGATATCTGGGCTGCCATTTTTTGATTGTTCTAATCATGGCCACCTAATATGCTGGAATACCAGGGTTTATTCTTCATTTTTAATGCATATTTTTCATTAGAAAGCATGCCTGCTACTACTGATATTTTCTGTGCAAATATACACAAAACACTAGAACATAACTGGCAATCTAGCACATTATCCATCAGGATTCTAATCTACTTCAGTGTAGTATACATATTACAAGCCAGTATATACTGATCATAAAAGATATATGCATCTACGGAGTGAATAACAAACATGTTTCACTTAGTCCATGTAAACACAAGAGTTTTTCACCCTTAAGATAGACTTCTTCACTTGAATCTTTCAACAAAATTTAGGTGTCCCCGAGTTGCCAAGTGGTCTAAAGCGCTCTCCATTATGTATCACTGCCATCTCACCTCTGTCTGCATGGGTTTTAATGTCAGATTCGGCCAATGTAGGTATGCGAGAAAGCATGCCAGTAGCATCTTGTGGGATGTCATTCTTTCGGGGTTTTCTCGGGTTCTTCCTCCACTATTAATACTGGTTGCCATGTATAGTGTTTTGTGTGCTGAAAAATGGCATTAAACCCTAAAACAGTATAGCAGTAGGAAAAAAATGCTATCATCAGGTACATGTAACAGTAGAAAATAAAATATTAGTGTCAGGAACATACATGTAACAGTAGAAAATGTAATCAACAGGTACATACATGTAGCAGTGCAAAATGCTATTGTCAGGTACATACATATGGCAGTAGAAAATAAAATACTACTGTCAGGTACATATATGTAACAGTAGAAAATGCTATCATCAGGCACATGTTGCAATACAAAAAAAAAACATACATGTAGCAGTATGAAATAAAATACTATTGTCAGGTACATGTAGCAGTATGAAATAAAATACTATTGTCTGGTACATACATGTAGCAGTATGAAATATAATACTATTGTCAGGTACATACATGTAGCAGTATGAAATATGATTAGGGTTATTTGTATTCAACAAGGACCAGTCTTAAACACTGATTTCTGTTATGTAATGTTAGTGATGTACAGCAAATGAAACAAAAGTTCACTTGGCATGCACATTGTCAATGGTTGAGTGAAGATGGCACACACATTGTCAAGGGTTGAGTGAAGATGGTAAGCACATTGTCAATGGTGAGTAATGATGGTATGCACATTGTCAAATTCAAGATGACATTCACATTATTACTGAGTGAAGACCTATGTACATTGTCAATGATTGAGTGAAGATGGCAGCACAATGTCAAGGGTTGAGTGAAGATGACACATGTCAAGGGCTCAGTGAAGATGGTAAGCACATTGCACTGATTGAGTGAAGATGGTATACACATTGTGGATGATTAAGTGAAGATGGTAAACACATTGTCAATGGTTGAGTGAATATGCTATACACATTGTCAAAGGCTGAGTGAAGATAGTACCCACATTGTCAACAGTTGAGTGAAGATGGTAATTACACATTGTCAATGGCTGAGTGAATATGATATACACATTGTCAATGGTTGAGTGAAGATGGAATGTATAATGTTATATGTTGAACAAAGATGGTATGCACATTTTTATGGCTGAGCAAACATGGTTTGCACATTGTCAATGGTTGAGTGAAGACAGTATGCACCTTGCAAATGGTGAGTGAAGATGCATTTTTTTTTTGTTTACGACTTTTTTAATGTAGCTTTAACAATTTTTCAGTCATATCACTACAATGTCTGCAGTGAGGCAGTTTATAGTGATGTCTAGCACTGGGGCACTGGGGCATCATGCCACAGACATGTAGCATGATGTCCCACCCTGGAGTCACATTATCCTGACATCAATCCGACCAGTCCTAACACTAACCTCTTAATGCTCTTAATGCTGAGCACCAAGTAAGGCAGCTGTTATTACCATTTTTGTAAGTCTTTGGTATGACTCGGACAGGGATCGAACCTACAACCTCTCACTTCCGTGCTGAATGCTCTAACCACTCGACCACCAGAGCGGTAGTGAAGATGGTATAGTGAAGATGGTATAAACATTGTTAGGAGTTGAGTGCAGATGCATGTTAAACACCTGACTTTAAGAAATATGAAGAATTTGCAAAGATGTCTGGGCACAAAGACAGAATCCATTTGACAAAAGTTATTTTTAAAATCTTGACTTAATAGTAAAGCTACCAAAAATGCAATTTTTAAAAGTGAAACAATGAATTTTGCAATTTATTCTTGAGATTATTTAAAACAGCTGTGATGGGTGTCCATTAAAATCTAAATACATAACAATCTATAAATCTACAACAATGTTGTTGTTGTTGTTGTTGTTGTTGTTGTTGTAGGGTTTAGTGCCATTTTTCAGCACACGATAGGCTATACATGGTGGCCAGTATTATTAGTGGAGGAAGAACCTGGTAAAACCCCATGAAAGAACCACTGACCCACAAGACGCTACTGGCAAGCTTTCTCACCTAACTACATTAGCCAAATCTTAGACTCAAACCCACACAGACAGAGGTGAGATGGCAGTGATCCATAATGGAAAGTGCTTTAGACCACTCAGCCACAAGGGCATCCAATCTACAACAAAATGGATATAGATGGTATTGCCAAGAAGCATAGGTAAGTTAGATACTATTCAAGTCTCTGAAATGAGTAACTGAGTAAACACAGATAAACCTACTAAATTGTACTATCAGGTTTCTCTTACAGGAAAATCTCTGAACCAGAGAAAGGTATTGAAAATGGTGTAGTATACTGTGTGTGGTGGAATAGGTCAATATGCATGACACCTTATTATTTATAAGTACAGATGCTATTTCAGGTTTGTGACTTAGTTCCAGTTGACTTTAATACTTGAACTACTTAGAGGTTCTAATTGTATATACAAGTACAAAGGAGTAGAGCAAAATGAATAGGAAATGAAACCTCTCAGTTCGACCAAAAGAATCACATTCTTTGTAGTTCAGTTTCCTTTTGTGCAATAGATGTCCTACCTAGAACATTTAGCTCCATTGACTTAGTGGTTAGAGTGTCCACCGCGGAAGTGGGAGGTTGTGGGTTCGATCCCCAGCTGAGTCATACCAATGATTTACAAAAATGGTACTAACAGCTGCTTCGCTTGACGCTAAGCATTAAGAGTTTAGTGTTTTGACTGGTCGGTCTGGTGTCAGGATAATGTGACTGGGTGGGACATCATGCTACATGTCTGTGGCATAAAGCCCCAGTGCTAGACATCACTATAAACTGCCTCACAGCAGACATCATAGCGATATGACTGAACAATTGTTAAAGCTACATTAAAAAATCCTAATCAAAGAAACAAACAAAAACATCTTCAAAAAATCACAATATTAGAAGTTTGAATTCACATTTTCCTGTACAATATAAAGCATTTTCTGTACAAAAATATACAGTATTTCCTGTACGATATACAGTATTTCCTGAAAAATATGCAGTATTTTCTTTATAATAAACAGTATTTCCAGAACAATAATATAGAGTATTTCCTGTACAATAATTTACAGCAAGTCATAATATTAAATGTACAAATGAACATATGAAAAAATGTAATTTACTTTTTTATCTACAAAACTGAAGACAGTTCTCTTAACCAAAATTTTAGAATTTTTTTTTTCTGTAGCAAGCCAAGCTCTTCAGATGATAGGATTGCAATAAAGGTCATATAAAGCTAATGTATGCAAAACTTTGTGTGTGTAGTGTGAAAACAGTTGTTTGAGCTGTACAGTATAGCTAGACTTGCATAATTGGGTGTCATCAGTATACAATTGGCGAGACACTGGGTGATGATCTATGACACTTGAGAGCAGCTGAGTGTATAGAATGAAGAAAAAGAATCCAAGAACAGACTCCTATGGAACACCACATCATATAACTGTGCTGGAGTGTATTCCATTTGCAGATACAATTTGACTAAGTAGGACTTAAACCACAGTAAGGCTGTATTATGAATGCTAAATACATGCTGTAGATGGTGAAGTAATAAATCCTGGTCTATTGTGTCAAATGCTGCAAACAAATCAAGGAGGGTGATGACTGTAATCTATAGCTATCTAAATCATAAAAAAATGTCATTAGATATTCTCAGAAGAGTAGTTTCAGTACTGTGGCAAGGGTGATATGCAGACTGTACACTTTGCTAAAAAGACTGAATTCAAATTCAGATGCAAAAGATCACTGACCTATCATCTTTTTTCATTTGGATGCCAGTCTTGGGTATAGACAAGGTGGGTATGTGAGTAAGCTTGCCAGTATTTCCCTAGGTTAATCCTGCACTATACATACTGGCTGCTGGTTACACCTACAAAAACCATGACCAAATGAATTCTTAGTCTTGTTAATTTTCACTGCATTTTAATGTTGCACACTTGTATGCACAGAGTCACAGAACATATAAGAATTATTATAAATCCCCCAAAGAAGCAAACACAAAATGCCATCTGAAAAAAAAAAAGAAAATGCATAAAATACAAAGTGCAAAGTTTTTATACAAACAAATCTCTAATAAAGACCAAAACCTTCCCAGCATGCATATCAAGATGGGATGAATCCTACCAAAGAATCAATGCACGTCTCCATTTCATGTCTCCTCTTAAAAAAAGTTCATCAGAAACCAGTTTCTACATCAAGCCAGTTTCTACAACAACCCACAGGGGGAACATCTTATTGATAATACATTTGATACAAACACAATTGTAATGTTTAGATAATGCCTTTGATAATGTTTTCAGTCAAAATCACTTTAACAAATGGTATGTGATATTGGTGTTCATACCCACTTCATGCCTAGGTAGCTAAGGAGGTACTTGAATTTATCTCTTGTTTCAGATAAACCAGGAAGTTCTGTACGATTATGTCATTACACTGTAACTGTCAGCCATTACCAATGCTTCAACTCCTCTTGAAAGTAAATGTTATCGACTTAAACATACCATAGCGCCTATTACTAAAAAGGTCATTCAAAGGACATCCTTGTTCTTTATTTGCAGGTGTTTTTTATGGACACGTGTCATCCTTTAATGGACAGGTGTCCTTCATGGTCATGTGTCCAATATATTCAGGTATAAATTTTAATGAGGTTAAGGCTAATCACAGCTATTGATACTTGTGGCATGTTATTTTAAATTATTAAGTCCAAAAAATGTAAAAACTGAAATTCATTGGTTGCTGACCATTTGGCAGTACTTAGATCTAACGGACATAAATGTTATATCACTGTCACCTTCTATCCTTAAATATTGGTGTTTTTAATAAATATCTTCAAAAAGTCACTATTTTGCAAATAGAGCTGATGGGTAGGTTCTGAATTAGGGAGTCATCATATTGGGGAGTCAAGGGGTCATCTTATTTGGGAGTCATGGAGTCGTCCAGTTCTGCAAATACTTATATAGTCAACAGTCTAGTACTGCAAAGAGTTAACAGTCCTAATCCAGTCCACTACTGTCAAATACTTGTATATTTAAGTCTGGTATTGCAAGTACTCAATATCTAGCTAACAGCACTGTCAAATGTTTGGAATAGAAATCCTGGAGCAATATAAGTGGGTATGGGGCCAGGTAGAGTGTTGATAATAATGTATTTATCAATGACCTACCTATCTGTAGGTCTGAAGATTCTTTTCATAAATCTTCAGCTTCCAAATTGGGTGACAAGTTTTTCTATAAACTAGACATACCAATTTCTTAGAATAGTCATCCTTTAACTTTCATTTTCATAAAACTTTAAAGGGCATTAGTTGAAAGGGACATTTAATACATTTTGCACATAAACTAATTCAATTAGTTCCAGCATTTTCAAAGCACAGATCTAAGTTTGCACAATAAGAAAGAAAGTGTAGTACATGTATTATACCATGTTCTTCCTTTACAAGAAAACTCCAAACGATGAGGAATTTGTTATTTACCTATTCAGGTCACATTCCCTCAAACTGTAGGTACTAGATTATCGGAGATAAAGCCTACCATGAGGTAATATATAGATTAAATTTAACTGTTGCTGCACATTTACTACTTCAAGTTAACGTCTATATTTACCAATCACATTTCCACCACAAAGAGATCAAGATTTTAGAATCAGATGAAAAGATGTCTTGATAGGAAGTAACTCCTGTGATCTTATGTAATAATAATAATAATAATAATGACTTTATTTAAAGAGGGTAAGACAATTAGCTAAGAACTAATCTACCTTGAGGCCCTCATACAAGGAATTTATTTAATTCAACAGCATCTCAGAAGCCACTGGATATATTGGGTTTGGAAGATGGAAATAGAGTGGGCATTTCTAATCTCAACTGGAATACTATTCCAGAGCAAAGTTCCAGAGTATTGGAAACTTTTCTTAAATAATTCCTTATTTGGTTTGGGAATTTTATACTGTTTTGTAGATATTGATCGCAGGTTGGATGTATTACCAGGTAGCCTATACTGGAATAGGGATTGTAAATATTCAGGAGCACTATTATTGGATATCCTGTACATTAATTTGGCTTTTCTTAAACATATTTGGTCTTTAATAGGTAATATTTTTAACTTACCAGCTAAATTTTCCTTGCTTTCTTTCTGGTTTGATATTAGCCTTAATGCTCTTTTCTGAATTTTTTCCAACTTTGATATGTTTTTATCATTTGAATTACCCCATACTGTATTACAGAAGTCAAAATACGGTTGTATGTAACTGTTATAAAATAATTTTCTGTGCCTTTCAGGGAGAAAATGTCTTATCCTACTGAGAATCCATAAACTTGAATTGACCTTTTTAGTGATATGTTTGATATGATCAGTCCATGATAGATTATTATCTACCAAAACACCAAGTAGTCTGTCGTGACAGACCATTTGCAAATTTTTATCCTTCCATGTTAGACATAGTTCATTGCTATCAAGATTTTTCCTTTTTTTCCTTGTTGAGATAAGTAATATTTTAGTTTTACCAGTATTTACTACCATGCCATTGCATGTGCACCAGTTTTCCAGCTTGTTTAATGCCTTCTGTAAAGAGATTTCGAGTTCATGCTTTGTGTTTTGGATGTCTGACAATGTTGTGTCATCTGCATAGAGATCTGTAGATGATATCGAGTCTCTTAGTAAAAGTGGTAGGTCGTTAATAAATAAAATAAATAGTAATGGACCTAGAATTGAACCTTGTGGCACTCCATATCTAACTGTTTCAGGTTCGGACAGAACGTTATTTATATAAACATGTTGTGTTCTCTCACTTAAGTATGAAGTAAACCATCTAACTGTTTTTTCATCGCATTGGTAGATTTTTAGTTTCTTCAAAAGGATTTCATGATCCACCATGTCAAACGCTTTCCTGAAATCCACAAATACAGATCCTATTATTTTACCTTGGTCAAGTGCTTGAAGCCATTTATCAGTTAGGGAGATCAAGGCAGTCTCACATGAATGTTTCTGTCTAAAGCCTGATTGATTAGGATCTAACAGCAAGTGTTTGGTTAAATATGACATGAATGAGTCATGGACATGTTTTTCAATCAATTTTGACAAGGTTGGTAGTATTGATATTGGTCGGTAGTTATCAGCATCATTCTTAGATCCAGATTTGTAAATAGGAGTTACTTTTGCAGTTTTCCATATTTTGGGGACAGATGAGTGTTGCAATACTTAAATTGATTATTAATGTTATGCTATCTAAAATAGCAGAGGCAGAAGATTTAATGAGTCTTGGACCAATCTGATCAAGTCCTGTAGCTTTCTTGGTATCAAGTTCACTGAGACATTTTTTTAACAAAGTTTTTTGATACTGGTGGTATAGAGAATAGACTTCTTTATTTTGCTTGCAAATATTTTACATACAGATTGCATTTTGCAACATAAATCCCAAATCTCACCTATTATTAAAATTATGTTACATCATTTTAAAAAATGCTGGAGTAGTATGTAGTATTGACAAAAATAACAAGTTTGTGAAAAAGTGGACCCCACTGTCAGCATTTGGCAACAGAACCATATAAATTTAATAGATGTTTTACACTGTCATGGCTTAAACACTTTGGAACAAAGAAAACACTTTGTTTAATACACACACACCCAAACACACATACATCAAACAGGCAATTTAATAATACATTAGGGTTTTGTATGTGAGTTTGTCTTTATGTATAATATTTATATGAATGCATGTCTAAATGCATGTGGTGTTTATTAGTAAGCAAAGAAATATAAAGATTATGATGCAAAACAATTTACGGCAATGCCCCATCAGCCAGGTCATCTGGTGTAATGATGCAAAACTATTCAAAGGTAGTGCTCCATCCACCAGGTCAGCTGAGCTGGTGTAATGATGCAAAACAATTTAAGGTAGTGTTCCATACACCAGATCATTAAAGATAGTGCCCAATACACCAGATCAGCTAAATATATTGGAGAAAAGATGAAATTTATATTTAGTAATTTAAATTGGGTTAGGGTATACCTCTTTTACATCTTAAGACCTACTTCTAAAGCATCTATGCTGAATGTATCTACAATTTAGGTGAAACATCATTAGGATAATCAGGATATTGTTTTCCACGTTCCCCCTAAGCAAATGGTATATGTGCACGCAATGCTCGCTGCATTGTGCAAGTGATACGGAGACAAGCAAACTTTAATGTTGGATTGGCAATTCAGCTGTGCTGGGATGTCTGATCAGCAGCATGCACATGTGCAGCTTAGAGGGAACATATCATGCATCATCATTGCATGATGAATAAGTAATCCAAACAGACACTCTGAAAATGTGCAAAGCTTATTGCTAGGTTACATACTATTTTTTCATCTTTGACATATAAACTATGGCACACATAATCTGCATCAATATAAAAAACAAATATAACACACCGCAGTAATTGAAGAAGCATGTGACATCACCACTTCAACATGCATTTTAAGATCAATTTTCACTGGGTAACAGAAATATCTATCTGATTTAGTCTATTCTGGGGCACCAAACAAGAATACAGGGTCAAATCCAAATCTTCATTAAAGCAATGCATGATACAGTAAATTTGAATCCTGATAATCAATACATACTACAGTAAATTCAAATCCAGATAATGCATGATACAGTAAATTGAAATCCTGATAGGCAATGCATAATACAATAAATTCAAATTCTGATAATGCAAGATACAGTAATTTCAAATCCTGGTAAGCAATGCATGATACAGTAAATTCAAATCCTGATAATCAATGCATGCTACATAAATTTAAATCCTGATAATGCATGATACAGTAAATTCAAATCCTGATAAGCAATGCTTGATGCAGTACATTGAAATCCTGGTGGATGTAAGGCTTGACAAATTAAAATCTTAGTTTATGGAAGGCTTAATGCAGGTGTCTCAGGCTCTTACTAAGATAAAGTTCTCTTGACTACACAAATAGCAGATAAGGATATCTGAAAGCCATTTTATTTTAATTACCACATTTAAATTGGTAAAATCCCACTTTTTCCATTTACAGAAATGAACAAACTACAATGGCTTACAAACCTGAAATGGTGTTTCATTAACTGCAATGAAATTGACTCATCCAATTCTGTTAACTGACATGTTTTTCAAAGGTAAAAAATGTAAGTTTATAATTTTTGTCTCAATAAGCACCACCAGAAATTCAAGCTGATGTAAAATGTGAAGTACAATCAATTCTTATGAACTCAATTTCTACCTAGTGATGCCACATTTATGTGAAAATCAAGCATACTTTTCAAAAAAGTATTAACATAAATTGTACTAGCTTGTCCTGTTAAGAAGAAGATTTGGAAAGGTATCATTTGTTTTGAATGGGTGGGTCTGCATCACTGACAGCCTGGTGTATATTTCTTTACACAGCTAATGACTTTGTAAATGTTTTCAGGCAACAAACAAAAGCCATTTATACATGTAATCATTGAAGTCAAACATTGCAATTCTGAAACTTACTTGTATCTGGAAGGGTTTTTCTTCCTAAAAGTTGTTTTGGAATTCCTTTTACCCTGGAAGATTTTTTCTACATAAGATGTTTTGAAATTCCCAATATTTGAACTACATGTGTAATCTGAAATAGTTTTTCTTCTTGTGTTCTGCAATTCCTTACATTTAACTTTTTTTTTTCCCTTTCATCTTTTATCTTTAGTACCTCATGTTTATCTGGAAGGGTTTATCTTCCTTCTTTCCATATTTACATTTAAGAACTTTACCTTGAATCAGTACAATATATCCATTACAGTCCTATGCCATGTATCCATGATACATGCCTTATTTGATACATTATTGATACAAATATCAACTTGACAGGTTTATGAGTAATTGGGTGGTGATGTTTTATTTGTGCTGTATTCTTGTAGACAGATTAGAGACATATAGACCTATCATTTGTTCATATGCCATTCACATCCTTGTAAAGATAAAATAAATACTTCCAGATAGACTACCAGTAGGTGTCAGTGGTTTTATTCAAGCTTATAGGCTATTTCAGGCTGTTCTAATTGATCAGATGCAGAACTGTGTCACCATGCCCTTTGTTTTGTACTGCATGAAAGCTTTTAAAACATTTTATTACCAAGTAAGGTATCCACTTAAATTCTGAAGACATTTTAATGTCATTTTCAAAACAAAAAAAAAATAGTTTAATTTATGTGTGCAAATCCATGTACAGTGTATGGGGACAGATTTGATGTAATGCATCCTGCTTTGTATTATTTTCTTTTTTAATCTGGATGCCAATATTTCTAACTTAGCACTCTGAATTAAGGGTTAGTGTTAACGGACTGGTCAGCCTGACGTCAGGATAATGTGACTGGGTGGGACATGATGCTACATGTCTGCAGCAGATGCCCCAGTCCTAGACATCACTTTAAATTGCCACAGACTGTAGACATCATATCATTGTGACTAAAACTGTTAAAGCTACATTAAAACTATACATGAAACACCCCACAAATACATTGTTATTTGTTATCAGCAGCAGAGCAGACTGATGGGTTAAAATTACTGACATGGAAATGGGGGTGAGGGCAAATGTAAAGCCATGTGTTAAGACCACCTCATATTTGCTAACTTGCAGAAGATGTGTGGGTGTTGACAATAACTTTTCATAAATCTGGAAGGCATTTTAATGTCATCTTCAAAACAAAAGTAATAGTTCAAGTGACATTAATAAATGCATGTTTCTGCAATGGCTGTCTGAGATTTAAAAAAAACAAACATCTACCAGCAATAACTGTTGCCAATTAAAGTAACTTGTATATGCAAGTGTTGTTATGCATAAACTACCCCCCCCCCTCTACTATCACAATGAAAATTGATATGAACAAAATACCAATTCAGTGAAATATTGAATAATTATTTTTACCAGTAGTTGGCATGCCATTAGACCATAATGTACACATATACATACAACCTTGAGAGATGGATCTGTATCATATGACTGGCTTTAAACAGTGTGCTTGGAAGATCAGGTGACATCACCAGTTTTGACCAATGTGCTTGGAGATCAAGTGACATCACCAGTTTTGACCAATGTGCATGGAGATCAAGTGGCATCACCAGTTTTGACCAATGTGCTTGGGAGATTATGTGACATCACCCATTTTGACCAGTGTGCTTGGAGAATCATGATATACACATTTTTGCAACAGTATTTGGGAGATCATGTGACATCACCAGTTTTGACCAATGTGCTTGGAGATCATGAGATACACACATCTTTGCAATAGTGCTTGGAGATTGTATCTTGGCCAGTATGTTTGGAGATCACACATCACCTCTATACCATTGACTGTATTGGTCAGCATAGGTTTCAGCACATATTAGGGCTTGTCAAATATAGTGACACATTTTGAAACTAAAACATTGTGTACAAAGTGAGTGTGTGTGATAAGGATTTTTAATGTAGCTTCAACTCACTGCAGTGAGGCAGTTTATAGTGATGTCTAGCACTGGGGCATCATGCAGCAGACATGTAGCATGATGTCCCACCCAGTCACATTATCTGGACACCAGGCCGACCAGTCCTAACACTAACCTCTTAATTCTGAGCACCAGCAAGGCAGCTGTTAGTACCATTTGTGTAAGTCTTTGGTATGACTCAGCCAGGGATCAAACCCGAAACCTCCTGCTTCCGCTGTGGACGCTCTAACCACACAGCCACTAGAGCAGTCTATGTACAAAGTGAAACATGTGACTTGTGAATGGAGAACAATACTGTTATCTGTTTTCCATATATCATTAGTTATCTATCATTAATGTTTAATCGTCCTTCATGAATATCCACAAGCTGTCACTCGCTTAAGTTGACTTAGTAATATATTATTAGATTCCAGAACCTGTCGCCGATTAAGAGGAATCATGAACATTTGGTACAAGTCACTAAAAATGCTAAAAAATGCTTATTTCTAGAGTTAAATCCCTAAATATGACCCAAATCATGCTCCCAAAGCACTTTAATTTCATTTAAAAGTTAGCTTAATACATTACCCTTGAAAAAAGAAATAAATGGTTGGCGTAAAAATAGAGTACATTATCGCCTAATGGGTATTTTCCACACTAGCGCATTTATAGTACGGTATACTAATATTACCCCTATACGAATTCATTGGCTGCCATTTTCTTTTGCACTCGCAGTAAAGTAAAACCAAGTAACAAATGGTACTAAACTTAATGACTGACGTTTTCTTTGTCATTGTCAGGAAGGTAAACAAAGTAAACTTCATATGTCACATAAGTCATATAACGAAGGTACAATTCAATAAAATAAAGAAAACATGTACATACTGTGTACGTAGAGGGTACAGGTATTCAATCAATTTAAAATGACAAAGACATACAGAGAAATAATTAGTTGTAAAAATATGTGTGCATGCTAACTACGAGAACGGAAGAGAGAGAACAAAAATACATATGCACATTAAAAATACTTAATAAAAAAACAATAGTACGGATACTCACCAAGGATGAATAGAACTGAAGATAATGATGAATATGATTGAAAATAATGATGAATATGATTGAAGATAATGATGAATATGATTGAAGATAATGATGAATATGATTGAAAATAATGATGAATATGATTGAAAATAATGATGAATATGATTGAAAATAATGATGAATATGATTGAAGATAAGGATGAATATGATTGAAAATAATGATGAATATGATTGAAAATAATGATGAATATGATTGAAGATAAGGATGAATAGAATTGAAGATAAGGATGAATATGATTGAAGATAATGATAAATATGATTGAAGATAATGATGAATTAGCTGTGCAGTACTGTACATTGAAAATAATGAAAATGACTGCACAGTATACTTGAGGAGTTACAGCTAGGTTCTAATGAAAATTTTGCAAATCCATGAATTCACGAATCCAGAAACGCGAATATTAGAGGTGTTGCTGTATTAAGATAAAAGAGATAATCACATTGTATTAAGATGCATGAGATAATCACATTGTATTAAGATACATGAGATAATTACATCATATTAAGATACATGAGATAATTACATTGTATTAAGATAAAAGAGATGATTACATTGTATTAAGATAAAAGAGATAATCACATTGTATTAAGATAAAAGAGATAATTACATCATATTAAGATACACAAGATAATCACATTGTATTAAGATAAAAGAGATAATTACATTGTATTAAGATACATGAGACAATCACATTGTACTGAGGAAAATGAGATAATTTCATATTTCAATCCTTTTAGCATAGCTACTTACTCTAACGAGTGATATATATATATATATATATATATGCACAATAATATCACACAAATTACAAATCTTGAAGTAACAATATTTATTGATTTTAAAAAAGAAAAAAACATTACATTGTGAAATGATTTCTGTTTTCAACCTTGATTGAGAAACACTGTGACATTGGCATGGTTATGAAGAAGAAACTTACTCATGGGCCTGAAATAGTCATCCTTACACATAGATTGTGCTGAAATACACAGAACCTACATTAACCTGAAGGCCTAGAGATGCAAGTTGTTGACCACACATCCAGAATAAAGCACACAAGTGTATGTGGAAAGTATGAAATTGTTGTTAACAGCTATAGTTATGATCCCATCTACAGTCCATTGTACATGAGTGTACAGGGTCACAAATATTAGTTAGGACAGGTACAAGGGACCAATAACATGCAGTTCTATAAATAGTTTGTAATGTGTCAAAATAATATCAAAGCATATGAAGTTCTTGAATTTAAGTCCGGGCAAGTGATACTTTTTAAGGTAATTGCCCTGGGCATGTGTCTGAACAACAAATTTCTTTTGAAAACTTGTGTACCAGTAAAATGAGTGTTATTGTTGATATGGAGTTACATTCGGAATAAAACAACACTTATTTTATGAGTCCCATAGAAAGAGCAAAGTTAAACCTCTCATTTCGTACATTTTTATGTTAGTAAAATACTGATGCTACGATTTTATTGCAAGCTGTAGTGACATTTTTGCTCATCATTGAGCAAACTTTTTTCTAAAAATTGCATAAGCTATCTTGGTGCACTATAGCAAAGCTTTTATGATAACTATAGTTACTGATTTTGCTGTTGGTTTAGGGTTTAACGCCATTTTTCAGCACACGATAGGCTATACATGGTGGCCAGTATTATTGGTGGAGGAAGAATGTGGGAAAAACCCAGAAAGAACCACCGACTCACGAGAAGCTACTGGCAAGCTTTCTCACATAACTACATTAGCCAAATCTTAGGCTCGAACACACGCAGACAGAGGTAAGACGACAGTGATCTGTAACGGAAAGCACTTTAGACCACTCTGCCACTCAGGGCCCCTTATATTTACTGACATATTCTTTAATGTGCAATCAAAAATATAGACAAAAGCGTTTTTGTTTCTTTTTTTAATAGTTATTTAAGCCCTTGAGTTAACGTGGGCATGCGATATAATGTGGATGTGAGAGGTAATTCATTTACATTTAATAAAACAATAAAGGTTTCTTTATTAAATAAAGTGGCAATGTTTTGTGTGTTTCTGTATTTCAGTATTAACCATACACACAGTACTGATATGGCAACAGATTAGTGTTAATGAGGCTGGGGCCACTTGACTTGCTGTTATTCTATTTTTGATCAATACCAAATCTATCTTGAAAACTTACATTAAGACAACATCACAACCATATTGATGTTAAAAGTTTATGATGTTACTTTATGCTAATGCAGGTACATATCTGGCTATTTGTACATTTGGATTTCCACAACTCATTGAAGTATCTGAGAAATCTTAAAATGTTGAAATAATACTTTGGCAGAAAACACATTTAGCAATGTTACTGAAAACTCATGAAAAGACCAATTCTCATGCATCAAACACAATATGTTGACCAGCCTGCCATGAGTTTGTTCAAATATGGTTACTGCACTATAATTCTAAAACATTTTTATTTCGTATTATGATATTGACAATGTGGCAATTTGTTCTTTTGGATTTATGATCTCAAAACTCTTCACAGCTTCCACATCTTTTGTTATTAATTGCAATATTGCTTATGAGGTCATGCTAGTAAACCCATATATTTTGTTACTGGTTGTGGTATAGTAAGTCATACAAGTCATTCTTAAATCAGTATCAATTATCTCTTCCTCCACAATAGTTGTATTAGATGCACAAAATCTGAAGAAAAATTGTGTACATATTAAAGTACATGTTACATAAAACAAATCCTGTTCTTCATTTTAATTTCTGCAGCAATATAGCATTTATTTGAATAGTTGTGTGTGTGTGTGTGTGTGTGTGTGTGTGTGTGTGTGTGTGTGCGAGAGAGAGTGAGAACATATTATTAGCTTGTAATGGGCATCAATAGCATTTATGTAAATAGTTGTGTGTCATGTGTGCGTTAACATGTTAGCTTATAAAGAGCCTCAAGGTTTATCACTTTCTCATTGGTAACTAAACGATTCACACTGAAAATCGTCTTTATTATTATTATTATTATTATTATTATTATTATTAGTATTATTATTATTATTATTATATAGTATTATTATTATTAGTAGTAGTAGTAGCAATATTACCCATTGTAATGCTAATCATGTCACAATGTGCAGACAGGTAAGTGAATGTAGTTAAATACACCGGTGTAACTAAAGGTTTGAAGGACACTAAAATGTTGCAAATGCGCATCCTAGATATGTACATAATTAAAGCTCGTGTCATTTTGCTCCTTTTGTACCCCGACTCGATCCCCTTCCCCCCCCCCCCCCCCCAATTTACTCGGAAGTATCGACCGATAATAAATTTAAACAGTGGTATTGAATTTGAGGCTAATTTGCATTAAGTTTACAATTAAGAAACTTATATGTCATCCGATATTTCAAAGCTACGTCTTAAAATTCTTCTTTCAAAGAAGAACTTTCTCAAGAAAATACCTAATGGCGTCGTTACTTTACATACCTGTCAATCCTTATTCAATCGTAATATAGAGCGGAAGTGGTCAATAACATGTTGATATCGTTGTTAAAAGACATTCATAGTTACACTTAAAAAGCAGCCTACCTTATGCAGGTGAAATGTACATAGTATTTTGGTATTTAGCAACAACTTCACTTTCCTTGGGCAACTGAAGATTCGGCACACCCAAACCCTAGGCCGATTGTCAAGTTTACACACTCCACAGACCACGAAAACCGAATGAAGGTGACGTCAACGGTTGGATCAAAGGCTCACCTGT
The DNA here is from genome assembly GCA_029339505.1 of Unio delphinus. Taxonomy (NCBI): domain Eukaryota; kingdom Metazoa; phylum Mollusca; class Bivalvia; order Unionida; family Unionidae; genus Unio; species Unio delphinus. Next base: position 4,663,036 of record JAQISU010000111.1, on the reverse strand, counting down.
ACAATTAGTTACTTAATCTGGTCCAAATTAGTGTTAAGTTTCCCTATTTACTTCCAAAAAATGATGCCAAAGTTAAAATCAACGCACCAGCCACAGCTAAATGTGACTGGACTTCCAGAATAATGTCTGAAATCGGGTGTGTAACTGTGTGACGTCAGACCAATAGACACATACTATGAATACCTGTTCATTCAGGTAACACACTCAAATAAGAAATCTACCTCGTTTAAGGTTAGTGATTAGTAGACAAAAATGGGCGTTAACTGCTTTACAGTATAAATGAGTTTAAATGTATATAGACGAATTCAAACCATCGTGCATTGCACTTAGTTATACATAATAGAGTCCCTGACCACGTATGACCGACATAGCATAATGAACTGGAATTATCACTCAGCATTTGCCTCCATCTAGTTTGAGGAAGACAAAATAAAATATGTGGTGGCAGGGGCATCTCTCTCTCTCTCTCTCTCTCTCTCTCTCTCTCTCTCTCTCTCTCTCTCTCTCTCTCTCTCTCTCTCTCTCTCTCTCATGGAATTTAATTCTGAACCGAGTTTAGATGATGAATTTGTAGCACATATACTGGGGAAGCATGTTTGAAACTAGATAGATAGGTAGGTAGGTAGGTAGGTAGGTAGGTAGGTAGGTAGGTAGATAGATAGATAGATAGATAGATAGATAGATAGATAGATAGATAGATAGATAGATAGATACTCATTTTTAACCAACTAAAGGTTTTTATTTTATATTTGTCTCTTTATCTTTCTTTAAGACCATGTGTACTTTATAGTGTACAAACTGCTATCAAACGTTGAGGTTCAATGCAAAAGTATGAGATTAAGAGTTTCATCATTTTATTTGTTACCATACAGCGAAAGTGGCAGACATGTAGATATTATACTATCTTATCATCTTGTTATTATGGTTATATAAATACCATGATTCAGAATTAGAAATTAATCATCTTTATTTTTCAAGTTTTGCAGACATTTTATTTTCTTCGCAAAGAAGTTAATTGAACCAGTTATTGCCAATGCTTCTTCGCTAGTTTACAATTTACCCTATCAATGTCTTTGAATACGTTTCTAAACGTGTACAATTTGTATGTACAAACTAAAATATGTACATAAAATAGACGATTGTCGGTATCTAGGAGTACAAATGTACACGTGTATATACGATTTGTATATAGTAAACGAAAATGGGTGCAAATTAGATGCTCGAAATTCGTGCTGCATATTTTTTGGAGATTTGCAACCAATGAAGTATCCAGGTTTGTATTTGTACAATCTTGGTATATATATATATATATATATATATATATATATATATATATATATATATATATATATATATATATATATATATATAGAGAGAGAGAGAGAGAGAGAGAGAGAGAGAGAGAGAGAGAGAGAGAGAGAGAGAGATGAACATGCTCGATTTACCATGGTCAATCGTAATCTGGGTAACTTATATGTTACGATTAAGATTATATACAAATGTCATTAATACATAACAGGAACTCTACAAAATCATTCGCGTGACGTCAAGATCTAATAATACCGTCCAATATTAGGGAAATAAATATGAATACTGAGCTTTGCCAAATTACGCGTATAAATTTGGCCATGAAATGTCCAAGAAAAAGTATGTTTAATTTTTAAAAAAAAAAAAAAAAACATCCGCACCTCCCAAAAAAACACCCACCCCCACTTAGTTTAAATCGAATCCCTTCATATAAGTATGGGATGAATCGCACAAATCCATCAATTTATCTTCATTTCTCCAATGTCAAGTAGTTTTTGTATGCTCGCGTTGAAAAGGTTAGTACCCAAAAAGGTTGTTCTTTGTTTGGAATAGACCAGCGAAGTTGGTCGATAAGCCTTTTTTTTTATTTTGAAGCCGTCAAGTCAAAATAAAAAAAAAGGCTTATCGACCAACTTCGCTGGTCTATGTTTGGAATAGCGTCTCAGGTTATAAAGGTCATCTACAAACAGATAGCAAGACAATACTGCGCATTAAGCGTTGTTGTTCGACCAGTGATCACTGTGATGTCAGAAAAAGAGCAGAGAACAACGTGTTGGTCTAGCACTATGCCTAAGAATTTCTTTTCTGTAAAGTTTTTAATTTTTTTTTTTTGGTGGTGGTAGGGGGTTCTATTTATTTATCTCGCAACAAAATTAACAGTAACAGGTATTCGGGACGGACGGATAGGGAAGACAGGTAGCAACCGAACAAGATATCCTTGTTTCAAGCAGTTGCGGATATTACGAGGAATAAAACATGAAAATTTGCAACTCACACGATTCAGGATAGGGGAGGGAACTCAAAGGATATTAAGCCTTGTTGGCAAAAATACATGCAGTTATTTCCCTATTTGGAACAGCTGATTAAATACACTGACCGTAAAGCTGTCAAATATTTCTTTTTTTGCAATTTAAATCAGTTAATGATTATAAGAAAAATAACTGCATGAAAACAATCAAATTACTTGGTCAAGAATGTGAGATTAATCTTTAATCTACTAATAAGCGAAGAAACCATTATATTTACATTAATTTCTCTGTGATTTAACGGTACTGAATGAAAAATAATGTCATTTAAAATCAATAGAATGGTTGTTACATAGTGTGAAAATATGAAAGAATGTAGGATATCTTACACAAGTGGACGTCTAATATTACCATCATGTCAGTGTGGACGACGCAGTATAACCTTGCATAAAATAAGCAACACTTGAAATTATCGCCTACTGAACCGATTCACTTTTACAGACTGTATAAAGAGACGAAGTTGAAAATGTCTCTCACATTGAAGGCTTAAATGTTATGGTGCCAGTTCATGTGGTAGTAGCATAAGTTCAATCTGCAACATTTTAAACGTATCTATTATTTAATACGTCAGTGATACCAGTTATCATACTATATCAAAATCAAATTAAACCCCTTTGTATTCAAGTTTCCTTATGAAAGAAAATGAAACTTAACTACGGACAATAACGTCGGACTGTTATCCGTAAATACCCAATGTTATGAAGGTCCGAGAAAATGTACATCTGGAACATTTTGTAATATGCCAGCACTAGCGTAGTTCGTGGTTGTGAACTGGGACCAATGACTTTATCAAATATTATGAAGTTATATCTCCAAACAGTGGCCTTAGCATCCATGGAAATCGTAGGTCTGATGGGGTTTTTACTTCTGATAAACCTATCTTACAAGCGATTTTGTTGACACTGGTACAGGTTGCGATATTGTTCTACAAAAGATAAACTGCATGAACTCTCATACCCTGACTGATAACTCATTGTACCGTCGTACATATTACTATTATATAAGCAGACTTTGTATTTGAACAGCATTGCTAAGTCTGTATGCCAAAAATTCCATATCATCCATATAGTTGGTGAGTTTAACCACACAGAACAAACTATTCAATTAAACGTTCATCCTTTTCATGCCTACTTCCAGAAGAGACAGATTTTATTCGGGTATTAGTTGAGTTTCTCTCTTCTTCTCAAGAATTTGTTCCGGTACCAGCTCTTTCCTTACCACACGTCGAGGATTGTAAACAGGGACAGAAAGAAAAGTCTACGTGTCGAACATAAAATACCAGCTACTTCTGTTGAACATTCACGCCTTTAGATGGGCCAGTATGACCATCCGAGCACGTCAACAGAACAATTACAATCACACAAACAAAATGTTATCCTATTGTTGAAGAAAACGTTTCTCCTTTTTCGGATGAGCTCCTATCGTTATGGCCAACCGTGTATAAGCAGAAATATCAAAATTATCCAACTGAAACATTGGTTCAAACGTACCGAGTTATCCAGCTTAGCTCTGTATGTGTGTGTTGGATTTTTAACGTAGCATTAATGATCTCCACAGTGTGGCAGTTTACAGTGATGTCTAGCACTGGGGCATCACTAGAATTATATTTTTTTTTTTTACAACAATAGAAAGAAGCAGAACAAACTTTCTCCTTCAACATCAGTAGAGAGAAAAATGGGCAAGAAGGAAATGACAGGAAGGAGAAGCAGCAGTGAAGAAACAAGGTCTAGGAGAGAACAAGTACAGTGAAAGTCAAACGGCGACGGTATTCTTAAGACATTTTGGCTGAGTTAAGGAGTCTGAATCAAATGTATCAGACTTGTTTTTTTATCACGACCCAAGAGAAAAATACCTTCCCGTATCAATCAGCCAATGCAAATTCAAACACCTGCTACGCCTGAGATATCAAACTAGTGATTTCTACCAAATCATCGACAGGAGCAAAACGAGAAGTATGCCGTGGCCGCGTAAAAGGCTTAAGGCAGTTAACGCTGATCACGTTCCGTTCGGAGTTTGTTTTTTGAAGAAGAAAAAAATCCCCAACGGTCCTTTTCAGGGCCACTCACTTCTGTTGAAAAGAGATAATATTCATTTGCCAAAATCATTTAAAACTCAAATTCTCTTTTCTTTTTAACTCCATGATGAACGTGCGTGTGTTTGTGTGTGTGAGTGTAGTTCCTTATTCTAAAACTCAAAACCAAGAGACACTTCCGTTTCTTTATATTCTGGTAGAAAATTTACAATCCAATTCGCAACACAACACTTTAAAATGTTAATGAGCCGCTTCTGTGCCTTTGTTCTATGTCTCCATATTTAAATGTTTTCACTTTTACAGTGCTTTCCTCCTATTTTTCCTCACTTTCCTCTCGTCTTATTTTCTTCTCTTTTTTCTCTTTCTGGACGTGTCGGAGTGCCTTCTTTGGGGAGGGTAACTCTTATTTCTGTTCGTAATCCCTTCATGCTTCCAGCTCCTGCTGTTTCCTAGGGCATTCTGAAGACGAATGTCCTTTCTCTTTACAATGATAACAGCTATCTTGACGTTTGTCTCTTCTGACACCTGTCTTGCTTTTGTGACGATCTGGACACTCATTAATCCTATGTAATTTCCTCTTACATATATGGCAAGTATCTTGCCATTTATCTCGAAAAGAGGTGGAGTAGTCCATCGGCTTGTCTGAAGAAAACTTTATTATGACATATCGCAAAGCACTGATCATAAATTCGATCTGTGTGGGCTCTTCCATCGTCAGTTTGAGAGTGAAATGAATAATGGAAGGGTATACACTGACCATTGATATGTGGGATACACTGGTCTTACATGGAATAAAGTGACCAATGGCGTTTAAAATGTAGTCATTTCACTTTTGCAGTCAAGATGAGACGATCGCTTTATGTCGCGGACAAAGAAAAAAAGGAAAAGGCAGAAACGTGATTTATCGCATCGCACAATAGATGAGGTGTTGGCTCAAATTCATGCCAGCGATTTTGAAGATGACTTGAGTGAGCCGGAATTCAGACACAGAGAGTCTACCATCAAATAAATTCCATTATCACCACCATTCAACCCTGAAAGGTACTACCACATTCGAGAGACGGAAAAGCTCCCCTGCAAAAAAGTTAGATCCACATCCTACATGCACACAGTCAAGTTTAAAGAATTCTAGTCCGAATTACCGTTGGAGAAAGCAGAAGTGAGATGTTTTGTTAACCACACTGAAACAGCAATGTGAAACCAAAGAAGAAGATCGCTTGAGACATTCCATTCCTCACGACAGTATGAAATCCCCGTTTGAATCGAGTTTAGCAGACCAACATAATTGACATCTTGTAAATTCATCGATAAGATACAACACGTGCAACAATCTAATGACAAATTTCACATCACCGATGGAAAAATGACACTGTACGCGGCCGCCATTTCTCTTCCCAAAGGGACCGGACGCAAAAAAGTGTTATTGTTGGATGACGTTCTCAGCACCAAATAATCCTCGTCCAAATTAACAACCATCAAGACCAGATGTGTTTAGCCCGTGCTATCGTGATGGGGCGAACTTATGCAGACAAGAACGACACGGTAGAATGTAAAAGAGTCTAGAAATTTATTCCTCGCTATACCACGGTGATGGCTCACAATTTCTCTGGATACGATGGACAGTTTTGAGACACCATACGGAACAAATTCCTGAAGTGACTTTGAACGGAATCAAAATCATTTTCAAGCAAGTGTAGCAGATGCAGTTTAAACCTTCGAGGAATTATATGGCCATGCCTTTGAACCGAATGCCTAAACCGTTTGAAATGACCGAAATGGCCAAAGGTTTCCACACTTGTTCAATACCTAATCCATTCACATCGCCGTTCTACCCTATTTGCCTGATGCTCACTACTACGACCCAGACAACATGCGTACCGAACGAGAAAATTTCTACGCTTGGTACCAGACTCACGCCTCGGACTCCTTGAACTTTCAAGAAAAAATGTATTGTCGATCGGACTTGGACATTTCACGGCGTTGCTGTAGAAAATTTCGAGAACAGTTTATGGAACACAGACGGATAAATCCTTTGAAATAAGCCTGCCCTATTGCCAAAGAATGTTCCTTAGTGTACCATTAACAATTCATGCCCGAAAAGAAAACTAGTTGTCATAAGCCCTCAAACGACCAATTTTGTCAAAGGTCAATACTCGGTCAAAGCCCTACGCTGGCTACTTTACTTGTGCGATAAGGAAGACAAATGTATTCAACACGCCCGCAACGGAGGAGACCAAAAGATCATCGGAAAGTATTCGAAAGATGGTTGGGACTTAGGAAATCCCAAGATCGTGTACGAGTTTAACGGATGCTTATTTCACGGATGTTCTTTTCTTCTACCCACAACATGACACACAAAAAAATCTATTTTTACAACGGACCCTGGGAGATTTGTTGTTGTTGTTGTTGTAGGGTTTAACGCCATATTTCAGCACACGATAGGCTATACATCGCGGCCAGTATTAACGGTGGAGGAAGAACCCGGAAAACCCCCAGAAAGAACCACCGACCCACGAGAAGCTACTGGCAAGCTTTCCCACATACTCACATTGGCAGAATCCGAGAATCAAACCCACGCAAACAGAGGTGAGATAGCAGTGATCCTCAACGGATAACGCTTTAGACCACTCGGTCACTAGCGGCCCCTAGGAAATTTGTACTAGGCAACTTGTCAGCGTCGCTTGAAATTATAACAGCAAAGATACCAAGTGGTGAAAACGTGGGAACACTAGTACGATCATCGTATGAAAACCGATCCAGAGTTTAAACGCATCGTGGGAAATTAGACGCTGGTTGACCCTCTGAACTCGTGGGACAGTTTGTACAGAGGACGGACAAATGCCATCAGTTTGTTGTCTCAAGCCGACGTGGAGAAAGGAGAAGAAATAAAATACTTGAACGCGTGCTTGATGTATCCTTAACGTGTGCAAATATTTTGCCATGTCAGCAGGGCAGCCGCAAATTGCTGACGAAACATCGACCTGGACAACATTCGACAATACGAAGGATTGATCAAGTGCAAAGTCTTGCCTCCCACGGACATGTACTATCCCGTTTTATCTCGAAATTGGCAAGGAAAACTGGTGTTTCCTTTGTGCAGAAACGTGCAAACAAGACCAACCTTGCCAGCATACCCAGGAAAAACGCGCCTTGACACGAATGTGGGTCAGGGTGAAATCGTTTAAAACTCTGGATCTGGGATAACAATTGTCAGAAATGTACAAAATTTACCACATTTCCCCAAGACAAGAAAATATTACATGGGCAACGAGACTCAGAAAGGCATTTTTGTAGACTACGTGAACGCCTTTTTGAAACATAAACAAGACGTCAGCGACTATCATTTCTGGTGTCACACTCTCGAGGACCAAAATAAATTCAAAGAGAAATACTGGGAGGAGGAAGGCATTCCTTTAGACCACGTTTAGAAAAACGAAGACAGGCGGTCATTTGCCAAAGTCATGTTAAATTGAAAAATTGCACAAGGACTGTATTTATCCAAGACGGAGTATTTGACAGTACATTTCCGCTACTTACAGATCATTTGCGACAAACCCAAATCCATAAAACATGTGACGTCCTTCATAAGGACCTAATCTTGGTCAATTACGAAAAAGAACTGGACTTTGTAGACGCAGACAATTTTGGTCATGTCGTCATTGCTGCTTACATGACAGCCTATGCTCGTTAAAATTGTACAAGTTTTAGAACGTTTAGTAGATTGTGTGTTGTATTATACAGTTGCATTTGCATCAATCGTCTGGGTAACTGTTACCCTAAAATCGAAGGAGACTGATTAGAAGTTTGGACAGTCAAGCATACCGACAAGATTGTATGTTTTGCCAGTGGCAGTCCCAAAAATTACGGCTACCAATACTAGAATGAACAAGGAGAAGTGCACACAGACTCTGAATTATCTCAACAGTCATGTGGTGAACTTTACAGTGTGGACAGGGTGAAGACTTTAAAATGATCACCTACAAACCGCCCAAGATTGTATGTTTACCCACACACAATATCGTCAGCCTTCCTTTAGAGAAAGTCTATCAAATCGCATACCAGAAGTGATTTCAGCTTCCCAACCACTTCAATTTTTTTCCGTACGGAAAGGTCGATATTGGTCAGCATATAAAACTAGAAAACGTCTGATAGTTCATTGTAACTACCAAGACCAAATGAGAAAGATAAATACTTTTAAACAGACATCATTCAAGTTTGGGGATTCTCAAGTGGAGTGCAATGCTGTGCCTTGGGATTGCAGGGATGCCCTATCCTGTGATGTCATCGGTTCAGTATCACATCATAAGGAACTTTGCTATGACTATTATCACTATACCGAACATGGTATGTCAAACCTGATGGATGCAAAAGCAATGCTAATCATTATCATGGACGCTTTACTACATGTCAGTCTCTGCATGAGGCCCTGTATCTAACACCCTCCGGATGTCATGCAACCCTAAGTAAACTCCTGCCATTTCATTGTACCCTCATCAAAATGAACGTGTGAAAGACGAATATTTGTTCCCTGTGCCTTTTCCTAAATACATATACTGTGACTGAATAATGTTACATCGATTCCAAACCTTCAAAGGAAAATGGCCTAAACATTTGGAGGTCCTAACCAAAAGCCATAGCCAAAGCTGAAATTTCTACTTTGGTGAAGAGAATAAAGTGTTTCAGTTGTGGTTTGTCACTTTACCAGGAAGAACAGAAAGAAAGATTATATTTACCATAAACATACTCGATGCTCTCCACATTGTCACTACCTACCTTTAGTGGGGCATTAGTCATTGAAGAGGCAAACCATATTGTTCAAGAAATCAGCTTGTTGTACAATGACTTGTTTATATTACACATTAATCGTTTTGATGTGCATTTTATTCATGTACTTAACCATTTGGCCTTTATGTTTTTTTCCTTTTCGTGTTGTTCCATTCTAACTTGCAATAAAAGTGTCATGAACAAAAGTATAAAAGCTTTTGTTTTGTCTTCATGTTAAAAGTGACATTCTCTATACTATTGCTATCTTTACTACCTCTGCTCCTTCTTCCTCCGCTTTCAAAGTCGTCGATGAACACTTGGATCATGCCAGTTTGGGAGATTTTGTATGTTAACAGACCTAGTGGTTCAGGCAAAACTGAATTTTATCAAATGTTTGATCGAAGATAAATATCATTTGATCGATTGTGAACCTCAATGGATCATTTGGTGTTATCCGCATGAACATCCAAATGTCCAAAGGACTTAAATAACTGGTCTTGTTATCCTGAGAGGTTGACAAAAACAAGTTGTTTTTATCTGCTATATGAATCACTTAGGGGTACATGTGGGTAGCTCTTTTTCACACAGGAATTTGTGAAAGTGAGGAAAATTATAGCCTCTGACTAATATATGAATAAATCAAATATATTCATCTGAAATATAAGACCATTATAATTCCCTTCCCACTTTCAGTGGCCTATCATATATACTGTTACATTTGGTATTCGAAGGAATCATCATTAGTTGTTGTTGTTATAGGGTTTGACGCCATTTTTCAGTACACTATAGGCGATACATGGCAGCCAGTATTAATGGAGGAAAACCCCTGGAAAGAACCACCAATCCACAAGATGCCATCATTAGTAAATATATGCTTAAAATTACATTGTCTTCCTTCATAAAATATGAGATCTGGTGAATCAAAGGGTGAAAATAAAATAAAAACGTACTAGATGCCACAGTAGATCTTGAATTTAATAAGATTTGTTTAAAAATAAGAATTTAAGCAAGAAACAAAATGGTCATGATGACATAATGACAGAATTCAAAAACAAAGGATCCACACCATGATTTCAAATATTCCATCTAATATGTAATATGCTAAAGCTAAGAGCAGCCACAGTGAATAAGTATTTCTTTATAGGATTGAGTTCAAAGTTATGAAACAGCTGCAGCTTTAATTTTTGCAATCTAAGAATCGGCATAAAATTACTCCACTTTTCCAAAATGTTAGGATTTCAAAAAACTCATAAAAACCTACTCACCCATTCAAGTAACATTTTCACTCAATGAGAATAAAATGTATTCACTCAGCTAAATAAAACAGTTGACAATATTATCTAACTAAATACAGTCATGAGAATGGTTTTATTCTGGAACTCATTCTGACCTTACCAAAAAAAACCTTGTAATTACATACTGAAATTGGCTTTTCTCACTTTGGTGAGTATTTAGTGATACGAAACCAGCCTGCTCTCCCTTTGGTCAGCGTTTATTATGATGAAACCAACTCACTTATTACCATGAAAGAGTGAGAGTACAGTGTTTGTATGAGCTTCAAGATGGAAAAAGTCCATGTTTAAATGTGCATTTTCAATTCATAAATACTGTATGAGAGGTAATTATGCATTATTCAATTAATAAATATGAGTGGTAATTATGCATTTTCAACAAATAAATGTCTGTAGTGTAAACATTATTGACACACATTCCATTTCATTAAAGAGAAATACTGGTCAGCCCTGAATCAGCACTCATCCAATACGGCAATATAGTTCAAAGGTTAAATCGATGGCTGCATCAAGATGGTTCCACACTACTGCTGCTGAAGTCTGATCTACTGATAATAGATACATGGAGTCCATGCACTGTGATTCCACAGCACAGCTAAAGTCTGAAAGAACTGGTCCTACTGACTCAAAGCACCAATAATTGCATCCGCAGGTGAGCATTTCTCATCTGTAATACAGAACATCATGGATTACATGCCTGTCGTGATATGACATTCTAATGACCCCTATCCTATTGCTGTACATTACATGTGTATATTTTGTCATGATATGACATTCTAATGACCCCTATCCTATTGCTTTGTATTACATCTGTATTTTATGTCATGATATGACATTCTAATGACCCCTATCCTATTGCTTTGTATTACATGTGTATTTTTTGTCATGATATGACATTCTAATGACCCTATCCTATTGCCTTGTATTACAGGTGTATTTTATGTCGTGATACAACATTCTAATGACCCCTATCCTATTGCTTTATCTTACATGTGTATTTTATGTCATGTTATGACCCCTATCCTATTGCTTTGTAATACATGTGTATTTTATGTCATATAATGTTCTAATGACCTCTATCCTATTGCTTTATATTACATGTGTATTTTATGTCATATAACATTCTAATGACCTCTATCCTATTGCTTTTTTTATATATGTATTTTATGCTATGACATACAATGTTTAATCATAATGTCTAACATGTCCAAGGGTTCTTTAAATCATATTACTAACAAAGTACCAAATTTGTAGAAAAAATCCTTTTGCTGCATGATAAATTAAATTTTACATTGCATTTCACGTTCAGTTCAAAGTAAATCTAAGAAATGTATAACCATATTTAAAACTTTGCTTATCAAAGCTCACAAAATGGTGAATACTCCTTTCACGGATTTAATATATGAATCTTGTTCTAAGATTAAACAGCCATTTTCTTTCACTGAAACGCATGTGATGTTGTGCCACGAGAAAACTTTGTCCCATTAAGTTGATGGGTGTGGGACAGATTATAAAATTATTCCATATGAGACAAGATAAAATTCCTCAATTTTATTATAGCCTTTAATTTAAGTACTGACTATTGGCTGACTGGCTGGTTGACTGGATGGATTACTGGTTGTATGGATTACTTTAGGTAAGGAGGGGGGATCAATTGTTTTACAGCACCTCAGTACAGAAACGGCTATGAAGTAAAAATTAAGAGTAAAGTTTGACAAACGTTTCTAGTAAAACATGTTTCATCGTGCATACTTACCCCATTCATAATACCTAAAAGAAATATTACTTTGCAAATCCAGCCCTTCTAAATAAAACATTTTAGCAAAAATGGCTGGTATTTGCTCACACAGGTGGCAGTGGGACAGAGTTATGTCTCCTTGATATATGGAATCATGGCAAAACCCAAGAATATAGTAGTTACTATTGGAGTATATATATGGCACACTCTCAGTATGGATATATCTGTGAGGAGGGTGGGAGGGTGTGTGCATATTAAAACTGGATAAGTATTTGTGTAGAAACATATCTAACCAGAAAAAGTTACTTCATTAAATATGTTACCCAATCATAGTATCTCAGGCAAATAGTAAGAGGTGGAAGGAGGTATATCCACTTAACCCTGAGATGAAATGGTTGGGCACCTAAAGAAGGTGAGGCAGCTAGGTTATATAATTAGAGAAGACTCCTTCTGCTGGGGAGTGGCTTCAAAAAGGATAAAATGTTCCCTCTTGCAAATCTAGCAGAAATTGTTAAGCCATGTCTTGTGAAAATGTCAAATGACCTGGGAAGGTGGTCTGTTTTGCCATGGCCATGGGAACAACCAGGTCACATTTAACTGTTTGGGATGAAATATCTCCGAGGTAGAAACTGGTCTCAGATCTCCATCCTGTGGCATGGATGATATCAGAGATCAGTTCCATCAAAGGTGATACTTCTGACAAATGCTCTAACCTTGTAAGCCACAATGTCGAAGACATTCATCTGAGTCAAAGTTATTTCTTAATATACAAATAATCCAGTTAATCCAGGATGCTGTTATATTGCCTTGTCCCTGTTAGAGAGGTAACAATAGACACTGTCCACCTTGATGCTACAGCTGTCTTGTTATGGTGTCACTTTAAGGATCATACTGGATCATGTTGGTGGCCTTGAGTGGATGTGTCAAGAGTAGAAATGTAATGCATGTAATTTGGGTTTCCCAATAGGCATATGTTTCACTGATTCTGCCTGTCACCACTAATGTGATAAGAAAGCAGGTATTGCATGATGAGCCAAAGATGACCTTGAAAGCAGTAATGGTATTTTGTTCAATCAGATTAGTAGCCATGATAGGTTCCAGTTTTGGTACAGAGCCAACATTTTGGCCATGTATAATCAAAGATGGAGAAGAGGTCAGACAAGTCGTTCAATATCCTTTCATTGTGACTGATGCCAATTTTTTCTCGTCAAAGAGCCAGAGGAGGAATTTAGCTATTTCAGGGATAGATACATGTTGTAGTAGTATGTGTTTTTTGCGTACGTCACTGTGTAAAAACATTTTCCATTTGCCTTTGTATGCTTTCAGGGTGGAGGGCCTTCTGGTTGGAGCAATTCTCACCACAACTGTTTGTGATAACCTTATTTCTGAGGGCCTTTTAAATATAATCCAGATATTCAAGTTCCATTACTCTGGGATGGGGTGAAACAACTGCGATCATGATTGAGCAGATGAGGTAAAATCATTATATTCCAAGAAATCTCCATTCTGAGATTGAGGTCATTGATCCACTTCTCCCAACTGAGTGGTGCAACGAGAATGAGGCAACACATCACTTCTGTTTTTTTTTTTTATCAATCTTTGGAATCGGATACGTTGGACTGGGTAGACAAGGGTTGGGAGCTTGGTATTGTCGCAAACGGGTCCACCATTGGTGAGTCCCATCATATATAACTGAGTGGAAATTGTGGGATGGAGAGACCAGTCTGTCTGTGTCAGCTGACTGATTCCGAGACCTCCCAAAAAATCTATTACATTTAGGCATCCAGGAATATGATGAACTTGGACATGGATTTCTTAAAATCACGAAACTACTTATGCAAAGATCTGGCATCTTGTTTCTATCATGCTGAGATAAGTCATAAGTCAGAATGAAGACTCCCTTTCAAGTTAAAAATTCCTGCCACAGAAAATATGTACAAGGCATTGCAGATGAGAACATACAGGATACATACAAACAGTAATAGCGAACATGTGTAAAACATCATACATGATAACAATGTAGATGTTGACTAAGAAGCTTTTTAAAAAGTTTGGCATGTGTCAGCTGACTTTATGTAAAGGGGAAATGGAATTCCATAGTTTAGGTCCAGAAAAAGCAAAACTGTTGGCATGTGTCAGCTGACTTTATGTAAAGGGGAAATGGAATTCCATAGTTTAGGTCCAGAAAAAGCAAAACTGTTGGCATGTGTCAGCTGACTTTATGTAATGGGGAAATGGAATTCCATAGTTTAGGTCCAGAAAAAGCAAAACTGTTGGCATGTGTCAGTTGACTTTATGTAAAGGGGAAATGGAATTCCATAACTTAGGTCCAGAAAAAGCAAAACTGTTGGCATGTGTCAGCTGACTTTATGTAAAGGGGAAATGGAATTCCATAGTTTAGGTCCAGAAAAAGCAAAACTGTTGGCATGTATCAGCTGACTTTATGTAAAGGGGAAATGGAATTCCATAGTTTAGGTCCAGAAAAAGCAAAACTGTTGGCATGTGTCAGCTGACTTTATGTAAAGGGGAAATGGAATTCCATAGTTTAAGTCCAGAAAAAGCAAAACTGTTGGCATGTGTCAGCTGACTTTATGTAAAGGGGAAATGGAATTCCATAGTTTAAGTCCAGAAAAAGCAAAACTGTTGGCATGTGTCAGCAGACTTTATGTAAAGGGGAAATGGAATTCCATAACTTAGGTCCAGAAAGAACAAAACTGAGTTAGGTTTAGGTTTCAGTTGTTTGATATGGAATTAAGTTCATAAGATAATCAGGAGACAAACCATATAAGAGAATCATTTTTGTCAGCGGGTGCATATAAAAGCGACTCAGGGTGAAGAGGTCCGCTGCTTCATTGATGAAGCCTAGGTGATGGAATTCCTGTATAGAAAGAGAATCTCTTGCGTGTAATGAAGCCACCATGGACCTGATTTTCAATGCCCATTCCTGAGGGAGACATGCTCTGTTTACCTGCATGCTGAATTCCATACTACGATCCTAAGATGAAAAACCTGTTAAGACTGAACTACATCAGATTTGCCCCTGTTGACAAAAAAACACAGATTGTAAGCAATGTGACAAGGTTTATCATATTGTTTTTTAATATAACAATCACCTAATATTTCTGCTGGATGTCTTCCAGGTAACTTGATGTTGTCACCCTGAAGATGGTCTGAACACGAGTCATAACACAATTCTTCAGACACAAGGGATATTAAGTCCAAATGCTCAGAATTGATAAACAATGTTGATGTACACAAAATGCAGGAACTTCCTGGAAGCCTTGCAAATTGGTACATGAAGTAATGCTTCTATTAAATTCATGATGATTACAAAATCTCTCTCCTGAATGGCATTCAAAATGTGCTATGGTGTTTTCATCAAGAACCAAGGAGCATAAATGAATTGGTTGAGTGTGCTTAGGTTGACAACAGAGTAAAGAGTGTCAATTACCTTCAGGACCAAGAAAATCTGGTAAAAAAGTCTGGTGAATTTATATTTCAAATGACTTATCCTGCGGTTTTTTTGGAAGAAGGTCATTTATTTCCTGCTGCAAGGTGGTGGCTTTTGAAGGGTCTTTTGGAATGTGTAGCTGATGAAACTCTGGACAGAGAAGGAATTTTTTTTGAAAGTGAGTCCTTTGGAAACCAAATTTTGAGTTCAGTGATCATTGTGGCAAAGCCTGTTCCATTCACCAGAAAAGAAATGAAGCCTTCCTCCAACAAGGATCTGTGGGAAAGGCAGTGTGGAGACAATTTCATTTTTTGAAAGATGGAAGCTGTCATGTAGAGAAATTTTGGCATAAGCAATTAGTAGTTATCTGTCTTTTGTCCACTTTGGTTTATGAGAAGTACGGTTTTCAATGTGAGGAACTAAACAAGCCAGAGGTCTGTACTCGGGTTGTGACCTTTTCTTTTGTCAGTTTGCTGAAATGTCCCTGTAAAATTTTTGTGGTTAGTATCCAAAGTGGCATACTACGTTCATCTGGCCATTAAAATGTAGATTAATGGATAACAGTTGTCATCTTAGCTTGGCTTTAAGATGATGATTGTTAAGGAAGGATGAGGGCAGTGTATCACATTCTGCCAAATATAAATTTGCAGTGAGGCTAAACATTGCTGAGCAGCTCTATCCAAGGCCATTTTTCTGGAGACCCACTCCCAAGCATGTACCATGGAACAAAAGATAATGCACACTTTTCAGCCTGTTGTAAATAGCTATTGATACCAAGTCCAACAAAGAGCCTATGGCTAACACATTGCAAATCAATCTCTGAGTATCAATGGAGGTATTTGATCCATACAGAGTTTGGTCTTGTCATCCCCAAAGCTGTTATGTCCTAGTCAGCTGTTGGAGTTTCCAAAGAAAAACTGGTGTATGGCAAGAGTAGAACTGCAAACAAAAATGCAATAGATGATTTTGTGAGAAAAAGATATGGCTGATGCTGGGGTATTGCAACTAATGATATAAACTGTTCAAAATGTTGGTGATTCTGCCAGACTGTGGAGTCTGAAGTAATCTGAAGATGGGTTCTTCCTTTTTCATGATAAGATCAAATGATGCTGAAGGTCTGGTCTAGTTGACCAGTAAGGCAAAAGGAGGGCAGTTGGAAAATGTCTTCATTGGAACCTCTGAAGACCGAGTCTTCCTACAAAATACGGACATCAAGAAGAGAAGGAACCTGAGAGCAAGCATTTTTGTCTCTGCTTGCAACGAAGTGAGGCTGATATGTCTTGAGTTGCCTGAGATGGAGCTGGCAAAGAGTGTAAAGGACTGCCATTGACAAATCTTTGTTACATCCAAAGCAGAAACAGTAATTTCCAAACATTCAATGAGAGACATGAGAGGTAGCATCTGTCATAGGCTGAGGTACTATGCCCAGCATCATAAATGGAGTGCAGTGAGGCCATACATGGGTTACACTGGTCTCCAAAATTGCCTTTATACCATGGGTTTGATGCAATGGATGACATTTATTTCTGGGAACTTACTTTGTGTTGAAGTATTTGTCTCAATATCCTTTGCAGTAGGCCCAGGCCAGTAAAAAAAAATTAGGCCATGCTTGTTGTATGAGTCATACAGGGACAGGTTAGAGGATGTTTGATCACGTGATGTGAGGATGTTTGATCCATGTGACCGGTGTGTGCATTGGTGGAGCAAAAGGATGATGTTTTTTTGTTCCCAGATTGTTTATCATCAAAGATCATTGTAGAATGAAACCTGATGAGGCAAGGCCTAAAGGTAAAGCCAGCAATGAGTCATCATGTGGTGGTGACATGTCTCTAATCAAGCAGATTTCTGGCATTTTGTGACTGGAAAGTTCTTTTCTGATTTACCTTAGCATCCAAAACTTGCCATAATGAAGCCATGCCAGGCTGACAGTGTCTCTGTCCTAAGTCATGCATTTATGCCATTTGCTCTAATCCATAAGTCACATAGTCTAAGAGCAGAATAAATAAACCGTTTGTAATCTCTTATTACTGAGCAGCAAGTGTCGGTGCCAAGCTATGGATTATTGCATTACCTGGGAAAATTTTGCCACAATAATTCACCATACATACAGCATGAGGTTCAAGGACGACCCATACAGGTAAATACAAGTGTGACATCCAGACAGTACATTTAGGTAGCACTTTATGGGTTAGTGGCAGAATAAAAATTGTATACAGTGTAAAAGTTCATTTTCATATATCAACTTTAAACTCATTTGCAGCAGTTATTGCACAAATTCATGTACATTTTGCATGATTCATGCAATCACATGCCTTGGCAGCACATCCATTCTACAGCATGTGGTGAAGCATTTAATATTAACTCTTTTAAAAAGATCATTAGGAAGAAAAAATAACAAGAACAACAAAAACAGCCATCAGATCGTGCAGAATGTCATAAATATTTGCCTCCAACCTCAGTAATTCCAATATCTAATAATGCCTGACATATTTAAGAAAGTGCAAATATCAGTTGGCTCTCCAGTGCACCCTTGACTCTCAGACTAACTAAAGAGCCTGATAAGGTCATCCAATCCTTTAGGAAGTTTTGAAGATGCTTTAATATTCTAACTGTTTGCTTCAAGCATGCATTACAATTTTACTACTGTGATTATAAAACTCTACTGACCATCATAATATAGAAGCTCAACTCTCTCAGCAAGCTTCATCTCCACAGCCTTGACACTTTCCTCAAGGATCCTTGTTGTTAGTTTGCAGAATTTCCATGCCTGATCATGCAGTGTTTCAAGCTTAAGTCCAGACAATGCTCCATGTCTGCCCATCTCCCACAGGCAGCCTATAGGTGTGGCCATTTGGACAGCAACAGGTGTATCCTGAAAGTGGATATCATGATTATACAATTGATTCCAACTTATGTGGAGGGTATGAATCCCCAGAAGACTAACTGTCAGAGATACCTTGATCAATTGCCTCAGACTGATAACAAAAGTAGCCATGTCTGATTATTAATTATTTTAATTTGAATAAAGATTTTAATTATTTCATGCCAGTAAGCCTTCTATCAAATTTGGTCAACTTCTGCTAAGCAGTTCTGAAGATAATTTATTAAAGTTATGTGTCTAAATGTTAGTCTCTTACATTAGGATGCTTTCTGTCACATTTGGTAAAATTATGTAAGCCCAGTCAGAAAAGCATTTATCAGAGATGGACTCTTTTCTTTTCTTCTTCAGTCAATCATTCATCAGCATGGTTGGTCAGTCTGGCATGGCAGCCAGTTTTTCAAAACATTTGCAATAATTATTTGACATTGTAACAAAATATAAATGTTTTAAAAAAGACACCAAGCATTTTCAGATTTTAAAAAATTCAGAAAAAAGTAAAGCGAATTTTTAGTCTAGTAAACATACTTTAAGCTTTTCTTCAAAAATGTTTTAAAGCTATTATTCTACCTCAAAGATTAATTTTACCTTCTATATATAAGTATATAATGTCTTTATAGATTTTCACATTAAATTCTAGAGAAATAATTTACCTATTCCATTTTACAAAGTTGCTGGTTTTCACTTCATTATGTTACTTAGTTTATGAATTGCTGAATTGTAACAGTTGCAAAACAACTCCCATTACTCAGTAAGCTTGAAGATTGCCAACAATAATTTTCAGTGATACCATAAGGTCAGAATAAATAAGTTAACAAATGTAAAACATTCACTTAAAAATTAGTTAAAATGAAGTGTGTATGTGTATGTGTGAGATTTGGATTTTTTTATGTAGCTTTAAACAAAATCAGTCATATCAAAATGATTTCTGCAGTGTGGCAGTTTATAGTGATGTCTAGCACTAGGGAGGGCATCATGCTGTAGACATGTAGTATCATGCCCATCCTAGCCACATTACCCTGACACCATGTAAACTAGTTCTATCACTAACCTCTTAACGAAGAGCGCTAAGCAAGGCAGCTGCTAGTACCATTTTTTTTTGGGTACAACTCATCCAGAGTTTGATCACGTGACCTACCGCATACGAGACAGATGCTCTTACCACTTAAATCACTGGAGTGGTTCAAAATGAAGAGATGTGTACTAGATATAGAAGATTCCTTACTACACAATAAAATACCAAATTTCAAGACAGAAGGTTAAAAATCATGGAGATTAACACAAGATTTTTGGGACTTCTACATGGCAGTAGCAGAGGGAGTTAATAGGCAAGAGTTACTGTTCTTTGTCTCTATAATAGTGACAGAAATCATGAATTTCATCTTTTTGGGTGGGCTGGATTTTGGCGGTAGCAACCGTATTTCCTTAATGTTAACAACAGTGAGGAATATACATGAAGTTAATTAGTTTTTTTAATTTTTAGTGCTGGCCTACATTTTTTATGGCAGACCTGTATCATAGGTACAAATCTGAAAATCATTCATACCTATATACTGTCTGCCAAGTTTTTCTTCCACTGAAAATAGCAATTGTTGACAGAGATGGATACTGCACAACAACTGACAAATGGATTTAGAATCATACCATAGACTCACTTACCCATATGAATATGTAGCTTTAAAATAATACAAATGGATGCAGCAAATTGTATGAAAACCAAAATCACAGTACTGGCTTCTGTGTCTTAAACATTTGACCTTTTGAACCTCAAATCAATAGGGTTCTACCCCTACTCAATGGCTGCAAACAAAATGAGATCACAGTACAAGATAGTACAGCAAACTCAAGTTATCACATTAAAATTACTTAATCTGAGGATGACTGCACAGACCTGATTGATATCAATATTACTATGGATGACTTGACAGACTTAATTGATATTAATATTACATTGCATGACTTGACAGACCTAATTGATATTAATATTACTATGGATGACTTGACAAACTTAATACTAATTATACTATAGGTGACTAGACAGACTTGATTGATATTAATATTTCAATGGATGACTAGACAGATTTAATTGATATTCATTATACTAGAGATGACTTGACAGAATTAATTGATATTAATATTCCTATGGATGACTTGACAGACTTAATTGATATTAATATTCCTCTGTATGACTTGAAAGACTTAACTGATATTAATATTACATTGCATGACTTGACAGACCTAATTGATATTAATATTACTATGGATGACTTGACAGAATTAAATGATATTAATATTACTATGGATGACTTGACAGACTTAATTGATATTAATATTTCTATAGATGACTTGCCATAATTAATTGATATTAATATTCCTATGGATGACTTGACAGACCTAATTGATATTAATATTACTATGGATGACTTGACAGAATTAAATGATATTAATATTACTATGGATGACTTGACAGACTTAATTGATATTAATATTTCTATAGATGACTTGCCATAATTAATTGATATTAATATTCCTATGGATGACTTGACAGACTTAATTGATATCAATATTACTATGGATGACTTGACAGACTTAATTGATATTAATATTTCTATAGATGACTTGACATAACTAATTGATATTAATATTCTTATGGATGACTTAACATAATTAATTGATATTAATATTCCTATGGATGACTTGACAGAATTAACTGATAATAATATTACTATGGATGACTTGACAGAATTAATTGATATTAATATTACTATGGATGACTTGACAAACTTAATTGATATTATTATTTCTATAGATGACTAAACATACTTAATTGATATTAATATTTATATGGATTACTTGACAAACTTAAATTGATATTGATATTTATATGGATGACTTGACAAACTTTATAATAATTATACCATATATGACAAGACAGAATTGATACTAATAATATCATAGATGACATGACAAATTTAATTGATATTATTTCTAAGGATAATTTGACAAATTTAATTGATATTAATTATACCATAGATGAAGAGACGGACTTAGTTGATATTATTATTTATATGGATGACTTGACAAATAATATTGATATTAATATTACTATAGATAACAAGACATACTTAACTGATATTAATCTTTATATGGATGGCATGATGGACCTAATTGATATTCATATTACTATTGATGACTAAACAGACTTAATTGATTATAATTTTATGAATGACTTGACAGATTTTATTGATATCAATATTACTATATGAATAATAATTTTATGGATAACTGGATAGATGTAACTGATTATTGCTATATCCCCAGATTTTATGGTTATAGCAAATAAAAGAACAAGCACACTGCATGTGTATTAGTGCACATAATAATTTTATAATTATTTTTACAAAAATATCTTTCTCAGAGAAAGAACAGATATTTAAGTTAATAATGTTTTTCTGATAACAGCTATTCAATCCCATTAACATTAGAATTACAGTGTAACCCAGCTATAACACGGTTAAGACTGAACTAGTCTGAAATACACATGTATATTTGACAACTTACATCTGTGTAGTACAGTCCAATATGCATTAACTATTGTACATACATGTATATATGAAAACTCCATGAATTTGAGCATAGATCACACATTTTTATAAAATTCATGTATCAGTCACATCCAATTAGAATAACAAATATATAAAAAGTGGTATTCCTAGTTTATCTATATCATATATTGTCAACAAACATCACTAAAACATTCTGGATGACAATGTTGCCAGTAACACATGGCTGTAGTTGTTTACATGCTGTATGTACATGTACTTAAAATGGCTTAGATTTTGTACAGATGGAGACAGCATGAAAACATGAATTAAAAAATGACGATGACCAGATATTTATGGTTTCTAATGCTTGGGAGGGGGGAGTGTTTGGATTTTTAATGTTGTTTTAACAATTTTTTAGTCATATCACTATGATGTCTGCAGTGTGGCATGATGTCCCTCACACAGTTACATTATCCTGACACCAGGCTGACTAGTCCTAACACTAACCTCTTAATGCTGAGCGCCAAGCAAGGCAGCTAATAGTACCATTTTTATAAGTATTTGGTATGACTCGGCTGGGGAACAAACCCACGACCTGCCACATCTGGAGCAAATGCTCTAACCACTAGGCCACCGGAGCAGTCGCTAAAGCTTAAAAATTTAAACTGTGTTATGCTGCCACTGGTAGTGCTCAGAAGCTTAAATGTTTTTCTTGCAAAAAGGACACATTCACAGCACAATAAACATTTTCTGGTCACTTTAGAAAATGCAACAATCCATATGTTGCATTTATCTAGGTTTGGTGCTGACTACCTTTGGTCAAAGGTGCTTTATTTTTTTTTGTGAAGATTGTAATTATTTAATCTGTGCTCTGTCAGATGTCAACGTAAGTGAATTATTATGTAACAATGCATTATTAAGATGGTTTGTCAAAATGAACAAAAGATTTGTTTTAGGTAACAATATATAGTTTCCAGTTCATTTTATATCTAAGTTTTCATGGCGCATTGAATTTCTCCACTCCAAACCTAAGACTGTATATAGAAGTTGAAACAGAAAACAATGTTGTCACAAACAAAAATGACAGATAGTATATTTTGATGCCAAAAAGAACAAAAAAATAGCTAATTGAACCATTGGCAAAGTCCAGCACTATCATTGAATAAACTTAAATTATTTTTCATAATTTTAATAAGAAACAAATATTTTTTCATGTATGAGAAAAATACATCTACAGTAAAATCTGCTATAAGTGACCTCTGCCATGAGCAACCACCTGTCAAGTCTGACCACAATCATAATGCATGGATCGATTTTGTTATATAAACACTCTGATATGAGTGACCACCTGCTGAATGTGACCAACAACCGCATTATCTTGGTAAAATATGCATTTTGACACTGCTATGAATAACCACATTGAAAAAACTGAGGAGAAACTCAACAAACCTTAATTTAATCCCTGTAAAATGGACCGCTCATACTGTTCTAACAAGATTATAAAAATAACAAAAATAAAAGGCTGGTGACTGATGTCTGACTTGGTTGTTAGCCAGGGCCGGCTCTAGGAAGTGTGGGGCCCCATTGGAAACATGATGGCAGGGCCCCCCCATTTATGAAGTTATGATAATAATACTATAGATAATAGCAGTATAGATATACAGTGGGTTGAAAAAGTATTTGCCTCCTCAATATTTTTCCATTGACTCCAATAGAATCCAGCTCTCACTCCACCAAGCGTAATTAACTTCAACTCATCCCATTTGTTCTTATAAATTGTAGTTCTATTTAATAAGTTTATTTTATATTATGTTAGGTACGATTAAATGAACGACTCTGCTTCATTTTGCATAGGGGTCATAAAATTGCAAAAGTTATTTGTTATTTACACTTTATTCAATGGCAGTAAAACAAATTTCACTGAGTTTTTCAAGTGAAGAATAAAGGTCTGTTATCTGTTATTCATCCCCACCCTCTATTGCTATTCCAATAGTAGCTGGGGGATGAACACTTTTGCAATTTGTGATCCAAATGCAAAATATAGCATAGTGGTATTTTTCAGTTATGCCTGATATAATATACTGACCACCGAAGTCTTAAATCATTAAACAGCACTACAATTTATATGGCTAAACAGATTGTGATGAAGTTACACTTGATACAGTGAGAGCTGTTTTCTATAGGAATCATTGAAAAAATGTTGAGGGGGCCAACACTTTTGCAACCCACTGCACTTGGCAAGCAGAAGTGCAAGACAGGTGATTCACCAGGCCCAGTCTAGGAGACAGCATGTCAATCTGCAAATTATGAACCTAAATTAAACTGTCTAAACAAATACAAAGATACTATATTGTCTTTATTTGATTTATTAATTAATATGTTCTAGTCACTGGGAACCTTATACATTTATATTCAACTCAATATATGGAAATATGGAACTTATCACTTAAGAAAAGCACAGCAACTAGTATCCTTAATACATTAAGCTTTCAAAAGCTAATTTTTCTTGCTTTTTTCATTGCAAAGTCTTTCAGGATTTCCTCAAAGCTCAATTCTCTGGCTACATCACACTCTATTGACATAATACTCAAACTATTTAGGCGTTCTTGACTCATTGTAGAACTTAGGTAAGTTTTAATAAGTTTGTGCTTAGAAAAGGATCTTTTGCCAGATGCAACTGTAACTGGGATGGTAAGGTAAATTCTAAGTGCCACAAAAAGATTTGGAAAGGCTGTAAACCTGTTATTGCAAGCTAGAAACTCGAGCATTTTTGCAGGATTTTGTAACAGCTCTAAAGGGAGAATTGGCTTTATTGCTTCTATCTCCTCACAAAGCATGAAACCATCAATATCAGCCATCTTCGTTGTTGTAACTCCATCTGCTGCATGGTCAGCATGAACTAATTTGGAATCAGTTAAGGCGATTTCCAAATCTGCAGCACATTTCCTTATGTCTTCCTTGGGCAAATCCTTAAAATTGCACAAGAATCCAAACAACTCATAGTGCTTTGTCAGCTGTTCAAACCGGGGCTGAAGAGTTTGCACGGCTTTATTCACCACTTGATTAAAGCATTGAATTTGAAATGCCTTTTGGGGGTCTGACAGAGGTTCATCAGTTGATTCGTAATCAAACATTTGCCTCTTCCTGCGCACACGCCTCTTTTCACTTTTGAAAACTGCTTCCACTTCAAGGTCTTCAGCAAGTTCTTTGGCATTGACCAGTGATTCCTCAAAGCCCTTTTCTCTGAATGCATTTAACCAGTTGAACAGTTTTTCAAATGCTTTCAGACAAGTTGTTACATCCATGGTTTCACCTTGAAGCTCCTTGCTTACGAAATTTACCTGAAAGAGCAATGAGTGCCAAAACACTAGAGACACAACGAGCTTGTAATTTCTCATTTGGTTCACCAAGGACTGAGCATCACTTTTGGTATTGGCATCTTCAGTAGTGTCTGCCAATTCTTCGAGAGCATCACAGACTTGAGAAGCTTGGTATCTGATGGCCTTCACACTATCCATTCTGCATTCCCACCTTGTTTCTGACAAAGGTTTCAAGGACAGGCCAGTAACATGACTTCTGAAGATTGTCCACCTTTTTGTGGATGAGGCGAAAATTGTATAAATACGTTGCAATGTACCGAAGAAAGTCATGGCCTCGGGGCATGTTTTGGCCATATCACCTAAAATAAGATTATAACTATGGCACGCGCATGGGGTAAAAAATGCTCGAGAATTTCTTTGCAGGAGTCGTGCTTGTACACCTGAATTGTGTCTCCTCATGTTGGCCCCATTATCATAACCTTGCCCACGGATATCTGCAACATCAAGTCCTAATACCTCAAGTTCCTTCAGAAGGGAGTTTAACAAGTTTTCTCCAGTGCTACTTTGCACCACTAAAAACTTAATGAAGTGTTCATACACTCCAGCTGGGATGTTTGGTTTTGTACCATCAGCTACATATCTAATAACCAATGACATTTGCTCTTGGTGACTGATGTCAGGGGTGCAGTCAAGAATTATGGCATAGTACTTGGCAGCCTTAATTCTAGAAATAATTGCTGTCTGAACAGCATTTGCCATAATGTCGATGAGCTCATTTTGGATGTTTTTTCCCAAATAATGATCAAGTATTTCCTTGTTTTGAACTTTCCATATGTGTTCTTGCATTATTGGATCAAACTTCCCAAGTAACTCAATGACACCTAGAAAGATGCCATTATGTGGTGTGCCAATGTGTTCATCAGAACCACGGAATGGTAAATTTCTTTCTGCTAACATCTGTATTGTGGCCACAAGTCGCTCAAATACTTTATACCAGTGGTTTGCTTCCTTTCTAATTTGTTTTTCCTGTACTTCATCAATGGTCTTTTCAACAGCCAACCTCTCCTGTAGTTCACAGCAGCGGAGCATTGCTTGCAAATGCCTGTTTGAATTCTCATGCTCAGCCAGCCTTGTATGGATGTTTGGCCAATTATTGAAACCAGAAGTTGCAAGTGCGGCTGTAGCATTCGGGTCAAAAAGTTTACAGTAGTAACAAAAGATCTTGTCGTTTGAGACTGAGTATAACAGCCAAGGTCGCTCTATAAATTCACCATTTGGGAGCATTCGTTTGCAGTGGAATTTTGAAAAATGTGTTCCTTTATCATTTTTAGGGAAATTTTCTTTTAGAACTTTTGGTGGTCCTTTTTTCACCAAATAGTCTCTCACACTATGACTTATTACTTCTGGCCAGGTTGCAGGATCATCAGTTAATTGTGAATGCTCATCATCAATCTTGACATTTGAAGTGGAAGGATCTTGCTCATCATCAATGGTGACATTTAAAGTGGAAGGATCTTGCTCATCATCATTGGTGACATTTGAAGTGGAAGGATCTACATTTTTTCTGTGTGTGGTTTAATCTTAAGCAATTAATTAAATAACAATATAAATTCTTATGGTTCACATGCTGCTTGGAGCAATCCAAAGCCAACAAAATTGTGACATCATGAATTTTGTTAGACATCCGACATATTGGAGCAAATTTCATGAAGACACAATTCAACTCGGAAGGAAGAGCACTTCAAGCAGCATGAGTACTGGTCCACCCCTAACAAAAGATAATTGGTCGCACACATCGCGTTCGACCTATGCAGTGATAAGCACCGGGGGTAGGCAAAAAATGTTTGTCCGGCAAAAATCTGGAAAACCACGCCATTTCAGGCCATGAACTTGCTATGATATTTTTCCACCATGCCATAACCTAAGCATTTATGCATTCTGCTTTAGTCCTCGCCTATCTGTTTATTCTACGCGGCATTTAAAATGCTCGCATTTCGTCAATTTTTAAGATATCAATACCTAATTTGCACTACAGGACAATGGTGCATAGGAGTATTTACATTATAAATCTCGTAATAATCAGACAACTTATGGACCCGCCATGGCCAAAACCGTGCGTATTTCAGTCTGCCACCTGGATAGGAAAAACAGCACCATATTATTTCATGAGATCTTACACAGAATATAGTTAATATACTTTTGGGGTGCAGAAAAAAATCAGCTGCACAGCTATAATACTTTTGATGCTAGTGCATTGTAAAGCGTGCGACCAAGGTAGCACTTTAGTGCTGCATTTTTCTTGTTATACTGACTTTTAACTTCAACTAGTGGCTTTCAAATGTTCAACAAATTATTGAAAACAGAACCACGTGATTGTGTATTGTAGGTCGATATAAGACAGTAATGGTAAAGTCTACTTTTAATTATATATAATAAAACAAAATTCATTGTCACTGTCTATACTCACACAAATGGCATCACTCGCTTCACTAGGATTCTTGGCAGTAGCCTGACAGACTTGCAGGTTTTAAATGTTAATGTAACTGTACTTGGTTGGTACTTCTTCACTTGGCACTTGCTACAGTTATCATGTGGCCTGTACACTTAACACTGGCAAAAGATTGTGTCCCTTGACCACGGTGGCATCACAATGCGCTGAATTGTCTAGACTACTTGTGAACTGACCCCCCCCCAATCAAGGTGCGGGGCCCCCCTAGGCGCGGGGCCCAATTGGGTGCAACTGGTCCAATTGGCCTAAAGCCGGCCCTGTTGTTAGCTATGCTTATAGTGTTTTATAGTTTATATTTGTAAACCAGACTAAAAAAATATGAAGATTATTTCCTAGATTGTTTTATTGCTTCATATGCTCCCTGTGTTTTTCTCCACTATTTGTTAAGGGGTGAGCAACACAGAAAGCATAAAAATCAGGGGACCAGACTAATTATTCCTGCATTTAGCCTGCTTCCTGACCTTTTTCTAGAACTGAGTAACCCTATCAATGACCATATTGCGAGAACAGACACCAATGACATTCATGTAATCAATTGTTACAATGACCACTTGATTAGCAACGACTGTTCTGATAAAAAACAAACAGAAAAGGAATCTTAAAAAAAACAAAAAAAATTGTTGTTGCTGCTGGAGATAGATGCTATTATCAGCAATGTACTAACACAAGTATTATCAGCAATGTAATAACACAAGTATTATCAGTGAAACATCATTAACTACAAAACTACACTCTTCCAATTTAAAAGCAGGAGTGATTGCAGTTGGAGAAAGGCATCTTTATGGAAATAAAATCCTACAAATTGCTTTGACTGCTGCTTGAAGCTGAATTCCATCCATTCTGTGGTCTGATTGGAATATTCTGGCATGTTCGTCCCACTCCCCTCTTTGACTGGACAACTGTCCTCCTGACCACTCTAGTGACCATGCTGTACAAGGACTGTCTGGACAGCTGGACCAGTATGTCAACAACTTAGGACAGAGTATGTTCAATGATAAATATTTTATGGTCAATATGGAATAACCCTGCATATCTGTCTAAAACTTTGTGCAGGTTGGGAAAGAGACCTAACCCAAGGTGATGCCAATTTCTATTTTTTGTCAAATTTGCTTGTTAACATATTTCATAATAAATGCCTGTTGTAACATATGAATCGTTCATGATTAGAATCAATTGTCATGGCACTGATTGAGTCTAAAGTTGCTTGCACTCTTTAGGTATATTTGTTCAGGGTAAAGGTGATATCTTGGCATCCATCATAAAACTTAGTAAATATTCTGAAGTGGTCTGGAGACTTAAAATTGCATATTGGATCAGACATATTCTAAGTGAACATGCAGTATGTGTGTGTGAAGACAATCACTTGGACCAGACATCTTTTATCCAAATGAACATGCAGTATGTGTGTGTGAATTTGTTACATCCAGGATATCAGTGCTATGAGTCTATGATCTTAAAAAAAGTATTTAAAAAAAGTGAAGAAATCAAGCTTTGTCAAATTTAACCCTTAAAGTGCTAGTCACGACTTTAATCGTGTGGTCGCTCGATGTCTCATAGTGCTTGTCACGACTTCAGTTGTTTTCTAGGTAAGCAACAATGTACACATCCAATTACTTCAACTAGCCATGACTGATTGTAAAACTATATTTGGTTTAAAAAGGCCAGGAACAAGCATTTTGTTGAACTTTACTATGCATTTATTGAAGAAGTTTTACAAATACTTGCTTTTGAGCACGTGGTACCTGGAAAAAGTTCAAATGGCTGATGCTGAATACGATAGTGATTTCTTACAACAAATACTGGCTTCTGATAGTGATGATAATAATGATTTTGAAGAATCTGAGAAGGATGAAATGCAGTAGGTGAAGTGTTGATGGAAATACCCATGAATGATTTTGAGCCAGAAATTTGGTGTGGAACTGGTGTCTGATGTATATGCTTGTTTGACGTGAAAAGATGGCATGCCTGTCAACCCCCATTCACTGGTAATTCAAAATTAAATGTCGAGATGGTGAATACTTAAACCATGGTCTATTTAAGCCTTTTTTGATGATGAGTTATTGCATCTGATAGTAGATCAGACAAATCCTTAATGCAAATCAGTTCATGGGGTTGACTTGAAGGAGAACAGTCACATGAAGAAATAGCAGCCTGTCACACCTGAGCTTCTAAAACTTATTTGCATTGATTATAGCAATGGGTTTGGTACATACATCTGATCTTGATTCCTATTGGGCTACTGATGATGTGATATCAGCAAAATATGAGTATGAGATAGATTTCTAGCTATTCCAAGCAATTTACACCTGACAGACAACGAGAACGATTAAGGTGACCCTTTACACAAAATCCGAACAATGAGTGAAAAAAATGAAGCATTTGCTGCTGTTTATTCACCAGATATGAACCTCAGTTTTAGAATACATAATAGGTTAAAGTTTTTCATGAACATTTATTACTGACTAGGGAGGTATAAACTTACTTCTGACATTCATGGTGTGGATGTTTACAAAACTGTGACCATTTCTTTACCTGTGATTTTCCAAATTTAGATATAACATTGTGACAGACATAACATGTACATGGTTGAACTACTAAAAAATATAACATTTCTTAGGTATATGTGAACTTTTGCATTATAAA
Organism: Unio delphinus; assembly: GCA_029339505.1. NCBI lineage: Eukaryota > Metazoa > Mollusca > Bivalvia > Unionida > Unionidae > Unio > Unio delphinus. Next base: position 4,632,531 of record JAQISU010000111.1, on the reverse strand, counting down.
ACCAACAAAAATACAGATGAAATACAATTGTAACTTATCATTTTACCTGTATTTGCACCTGTACATGCAAATATGCTAAACTTACACATGAGTCTTGATTGTAATCTTAAAGTTCAGACATCCACCATCAATTTTCATATATGGTTTGTGTATCTATTGTGTATATTTACTGAAATACAGGCAATTTAAAAACCATGCAGTCTTCCTCTTTTTTTTTCTCTCAAACAATTCAGCACTGAGGGATCTTGTGCTGCAAAACAATGTAGCACTTTAAGGGTTAACAAATAATTTCCCAAGAATACAAAGTGATAAATAGAACTGATGGTTTTGTGAATTAAATCCAAAAATAAGCCAAGAATTAATGACACAAGTCCTAGTAATTAAAAGTAGGGCATAACCGACTTTTGATCCGGAAATCGGATTCCACCGGATAGTATGAACTTCCAATTAATCGGAGTCAGACAAGGCAGGAATGACCGATTCGGATAATAAAGTTGAATTTCTATAGCACCGTGTCTAACACTGCGTGTCATTCGATAGTGCGTTAATAAAGTTAAATAAGAAGTCAGAAAAGTCCAATATGGTCAACACAACAATGTTGTGAGACAATCTATTTGAACCGACAGGTGAAAACCGGAAATGAAGCCGGATATGGTAAAGTACTAAGTAACATGTTGGACATGGCAAAACCAGATACCAGAAACCCAGCAACGGAAGATGAGATTTTTTAGAAAAAAAATACGGATTTAGCATTTCTGATTAATCGAATAGTATCCCGAATCGGAAAAATTTCATGCCCAAAATCCGGAATCGGAAATCAGTAGAAAAATGCTAATCGGTTATGCCCTAATTAAAAGTCCTGAATAAAACTCGGTTCAAGTCCTCAAAAGATAAAAAATTGAAGGTGATGACGTGTCTGATATAGATTATAAAATACTGATGTGTAAAACAGTCTTTCATTGAATCACAGAAATATTATTGCTTGTTTTAATTCAGTATAAATTCAAATGAACGTCTTTATCTAAGAATGTTATCAGAGCACTTTTGTTTTTGCAGATAAACTAACTACTTGAATTCAATAATTTAAATAAATAAATAATTTAAAGAAAATAAAATTGAGCCCAAACTGAAAACAACATAATACGTTTTTTAAAAATTTATTTATGGTTTAACGCCATTTTTCAGCACAATATAGGCTATTCATGGCGGTCAGAACTAATGGCGGAGGAAGAACCCGGAAAAAACCCAGAAAGAACCACCGACCCACGAGAAGCTACTGGCAAGCTTTCTCACTTACCAACATTTGCCAAATCTTAGACTCAAACCCATGCAGACAGAGGTGAGATGGCAGTGATCCGTAACGGACAGCATTTTAGACCACTCAAGGCCCCATATATCAATGTAAAGTGTTAGGTTTTTAAAACTGATAAATTTTTCACAGTCACAAGATAATATAACAATAATAGCCTGTACAATTCACTTAGGAATCTCCGAAACCCTGAACATGATCAACATATTACCAATTCTTGTTTACCTGAATAACAAACAATTCAGTTAAAAAGCTCCTACACATAGATAATAATAAAGCCATTATTAGTTGTTTACATAAATGAAATATAAAAAAATATAAAAAGGTCAATCAGGTCAAGCAGAAATGAACTCAACTTTGGACAAGGTCAAGTCCAGCAAACAAAGTTACATTAAAAAAATATGTAATGAAAATAAAAATATTTAAAACACTTAAAGATGCATAACATTAGTAAATAACAAGAATAAAGAGGAGTTTACCTACCTGCAAAATCACTTCCCTTACTCTATATGTTATACAGATGAAGAAAAAAAAAAAGACATTTTTAATCTTTCAAGGAGAGCTGGATTCCGAGTTAGCACAGAGTAAATAGTAATCCTAATGTTGATATGATCTAGTAATGTATTTGATGGAGAAAGTGGCAATCTCAGCAAGGTGATCTCTCTCTCTCTCTCTCTCTCTCTCTCTCTCTCTCTCTCTCTCTCTCTCTCCATATATATATATATATATATATATATATATATATATATATATATATATATATATATATACACACACACAAAAGATGTATACCTTTCCAGGTGCCTCATTAACTGTATAGAGATTGATCTCACATTGCTTTAGGGCTCCTGCCACTTGGGTCTCCTCTGTTGCAAGCTTTGTAAGGAATCTGATTTTGTCTGAATCAGTGGGAGGATCAATTTGTTTTCTTGTGTCACATGATGCTGGGATCAGCAGGTAAATTTTCATTGGGTTATCTATACATTGTTCAAATTCTTCATCCATCAACTGAAGATACTCTGTGATAAGAATTTAAAGGACCATGAAAAACTCTTAACTTATTCAATATTATCTGTAATATAAATAACAGCATTAAGATTAAACTTTTCATAATACTTTATAGCCTTCAAATTCCTTAAAATCTGTTTATTAAATGTTTCCTTTGAAATTTGTGAAATCTCTGCTATCAAAAGCAAACTTCATGATTGATTAAAAGTTGCTGAAAGCTTTGTCTTCAGATAGTTCAGGTATACAAAAAAAGATTGTACATCTAAGAAAAATCAATACTTTTGCATGCTTTTGGTCAACTATAATACAAATTATATTATTATAACAGATGGAAGTCGCGACAAGCCATTAAAATGACATGGTCAACAAAGGTTGTCACTCATGACTTTGTAGTACAGTGACACTCCAAGGATGTCTCATATGGCCATATAACACTAATACCCCATGGCTGTCTCATATGGCCTTATAACACTAATACCCCATGGCTGTCTCATATGGCCATATAACACTAATACCCCATGGCTGTCTCATATGGCCATATAACACTAATACCCCATGGCTGCCTCATATAACACTAATACTCCATGAGTGTCTCTTATGACCACAGTATAGTGATAATCCTATGCTGTGTCATATTCCCAGATGTAATATTCCATGCTGATCACACTTGGCCATATTACAGTAAGATGCCAAGATTATCTCCCATGGCCATAACAAGTTTTAGACCATAAAAGAATTATGTCAAAAGGTGTACAAAATTATCATGATTTAAAACAGAGCATATTAATATTACCCCCCCCCCCCGAAAAAACAAAAGATGTGTTAAACCCCCCCACCCCACCCCCCAAAAAAGATGAGCAAATATTTATGAAATATTCATTGCTTACCACAGTTAAAGTTCATCCCTCTACCTATAATTGCAAGTAAAGGAAAATAAATCTGACAGCACTGGCAGTGTATTCAAATAAAGACTAGCTGAAAACAAAATATGATGATTGAGAAACATAATAGGTTTATAAGAACAATGTTGGCACAAACCTGGGACATAAATAACCAAATAATTCAACACATAAGCCCAGGCAAGTCCTGTTATTACATCTATTACAGGTACATAGCAATCCATTGAAATGTTCTCACCTGCAAAGAAAAATTTTTTGTCAGAGGACACAGTCTTGAATATTGCAAGTTGATAAATATACAGTATAATACAGGGTAAAATACAACCGATATATATATATATATATATATATATATATATATATATATATATATATATATATTCTGAAACTAGATGTTTGTGACCAAGAACAAACAAGGTACCCCTTATTGTTCGATGAGGCAGTTTTTTAAGCAAATTTTAATAAACTCTTAAAAGTACCATACCACATTCTTTTTTAGTATCTGACAAGCTTTCATTTTAAGATGAATTTATAAGTTTGTTATTTTAAGGTATTCTGAAACTTGAGTTATATACTGGCCTTTAGGTCAATAATGTCAAACACATGTGTACCATAAGACTTGACTATAATAATTGAAAACACATACTCTGTTACCCAATGTACATGTATGCATAGTGGACAGAGAAACCTAACCCAATCAAAGATGCCCACATGGGGAGGTGGCAGCAAACATGTATTGGTCAGCATTTAAGTTTAACAGATGTAGACCTAACCTCTCACTGACAAGATAAACAGTTGAACAAATGAATCAACCAGAACAATTCTCTCTGATGAGTTACAATAGTAACGAAACCAGTCAATAATGTTAATAACAACAATAATGAGGACTTTGTATAGCGAGTAATCTTTAAAAGCTCAAAGCGCTTTACTACATTTATAAGGAAATGACTACAAAAAACAAAAACAAACACCATGAGCAGCAGCAGGGGGGAATCAGACAACTTTTTAGAGGCGTCATTTTAGCAAACCAAGGCTTCTTACAAAATCAAAAAAAAATGGGTCAATTTGGCAAAATATGACTTCCTTATAAATGCTTTATAGATGCTCATGTGGTAAAAAAAAAAAAAAGGACGCCACTATTATTGTCCCCTCCCCCCTGCTGCTGCTATGATTTTAATAATCTTTTTTAACAATAGTACTTTGAACCTGTCGTAGAAATGTTAGCATTTTAAAATCAAACAATAGCAAGTGTTTTTAATAATTTACGTCTTGTTTTTAAATTACCCTGTTACTGTCCGCACCCTTGCGCCTGTTCTAAGACAAATTGATAAGGTTTTTGATGTCCCAGTAACGTTAGCTATGGCCATGACTTTTATCGATTTGCACTCCCCAGACGTTAATACTATGTCTGTTAGTCAGCGGGGATCAATAAAAATGCAATCTTACAGCATTCAAATAGACTTATATATCCTTGTCATTTTGTAGTTTCCAGATCTCGTCTACACTATTTAATTATTGCTTGTAACAAACTAATGTTAACCCGTGATATAAACGTCATGACCACAGTTAATGGATTATGACTGTCTGTCTGTTTGTCTCCTTCTGTCAGACTGTGCCTCTGTTCACTATAATAATTGTCCATTTAGAACAAATAGAGCTTAGGAAAGGAAGACAGTTTAACCATATTTTACTGTTTAAACTGTCATGATTCTCAGTGGAGATATATCTGTAAGAAAACGAATCAACAATTGTATATACAACAGTTATAAACAGTTGTATTCTTTTTTTCAAGTATTCGGTTTGATAGAGATATATTATATTCAAAAGCATTTACTTGTAGATATCGAATTTAGCCTATTCATAACACATTGCGGTCTCGCCCAGAGGCCCATCGTTCGATTCCCGTAACTGACATACTGTCAACGGTACAGATTTCGATGGTTTTTTCTATATGATTGGGAGCGCCAGCCCAAAGTTACTTCATGTACACCTCCCGTCACATCAAATACGTGACGGTGTGATTTTTATACACCCCCAAGAAATTAATTCTTGGGGGGAGGTGTACAAAAATACACAGACAATCTTCTGAATATTCTAACATTTCGTTTCGCTTAGAAAATTCAAAAATATATAATAGCATGGATGCTAAAGCTCTACGTCACACACTAGGGTAACCCTCACAGGATAATTCAGAAACTCGAATTGAGTTGTATATGTAAATGTGTTGTCCATTATTATACAATTGCAATAACACTCGAATGGAATTGTATATATGTAAAATGTGTTGTCCATTATTATACAATTGCCATAACACTTGAATGGAATTGTATTGTATATATATGTAAATGTGCTGTCTATTTATTATACAATAACACTCGAATGGAATTGTGAACCCTATGAAAAGACACAGTGTGAATGATAATCGCTCATCATCATGGCTATTATATATTTTTGATAAATATATCAATATCAAATTTTCATATTAGAGATATATATTATTATATATCAATGAATTCTGAAAATATCAATGAGATCATAATTGAGATTTCAAATTTGAAAAATCAAGGAATTCAATTATCAGATAAATTAAATTGTGATCAGATTCTTTCTGATTTTCAAGATATTGAATACAGCGCTATGAATAATAAATACGTATTACCAAAAAGGTATGCTTTTATAAAGAAAATCCAGAATGAAATTCGTTGACTCCCTTGCATTCTGTAACGACGTCAGTAAGTTTGTCCCATTATTCACTGTTGTCGAAAAAATCAGAAAAGAATTGGGGCAGCAATATGAAATCAAATGTACAATTAATTTTTGAGTTAAAACAATAAGAGATATTATCCGCCAAACCGATGATTCTCCCTTGATAACCTCAACAGAGTAAGTTCTCACCAAGGATCGACATATACAACACTTCAATAATTATTATTAATTAAGGATATCGGAAGTTTCTCCATCATTGATAGAGCTGTTTGTAGATTTATTTTATTTTTTGTCATTTTTGTTGCATTTTTCATTGATTTTTGGTCATTTTTCACTGCATTTAACAAGACAATATGTCGTTCTATCATACATTTAACAAGACAATCTGTCGTTCTATATAAAGGTAAACGAAGCACTAACGACTAGATTAGCATGTGAAAGATTATCTGCAATTAAGAGATTCATACCAATCCGTGATTTTGTTAGAGAAAAACTACAAACTAGACAGAGTCTTCAGACTGATTTTATAACAGGATCTAAAGAATTGTTTAAACCAATAACCACAGCAACCAAGGGGGTAATATCAGCCACTGAGCGAGCAATATACGGAGATATCTCTTAGGAAGAAAAAAGGAAAAAAAACACCTCTTCTTCCTGTACTTGAAAAAATAGCAGAAAGATCTAAACAAACAAAAAAAAAATCTTTAAAAACACCCCCTGGTGATATAATAGCTGCTTCACGACTTCAAGAACAACAAGAACGACTTGAACAAAAAGAAATTAAACAACTAAGTGATATTACTGAAGAACAAGAAGAGGGTGCTATTGCAAGAAAAGAAGAGAAAGAAGAAAAGGGTAAAACAGAACGTCGAAATCTTGACCCTAAAATGATATTTAAAAGTGATGTGATAAATCATATTAAGAAAGAATTTAACATCGATAGAAAGTTTGCTCAATTTATCGTTGATACATTTCCAAAGGGTCAAAGAGAACAACATATGAATGAAGGATATGAAGATGCTATAACTAATAAGGACACCTGGGCAAAAAAACTATATTGTGCAAAAATCGGTAAGTCTACACTACCATACAATGATAAAGAGTTTGAAAAACTTGAAAAGTTGATAGACCAAATAGAAAACACAATAAATACCAATTGCGCCTTTTATATCCCAACCCACTCAGCAAATATCAGAAGCTGATTCTAAAAAAGGTGCAACTGGTACAACAGGACATGGATATTCAAGTGGGATATCAGGTAGTGGTCTTGTTCGTTGTCCTAATAATATTCTCAGTGATATAGCACTATTAGAGGTTCTCATAGGAGGAAAACGAGCTGGAAATAACTCACAAGAAGTAATTAATGAAGCAGCCAATATCTGTATGCGATTATTTCAAGGCGGCATTATGGATATCAAAACATATCGAGATTTTATTGACGAGTTAGTTGAGCATCACAGTTATCATAGTGACTGAAAATCCATTGGATTTTTCATCACCGCATTAGATAAATATTCTATTAGAAAACACTAGTGTTTTTATAATAAGATGATCATACACTACAACCATCATAAACCAACCAGCGTCTATGAAGTAAATTCACGATTGCCTGTTTACAAAGCGTACTATGGCGATGGCTCCAAAAATAGCACCAATCGCAAAACAATTATCGATGAAAGCTATTGATGTTATTCGTGATAAGGGTATTAGTGCTGTTGGTGATGTTGCCTCGAAGGCATTTTCCGCTGCAAGGGATAAACTAATGTCGCTAGTTCGACAAAAAAAAAAACAATGACTTCGTCATTGGCGTTACCATCTACACAAGTGATGCCTACAAATGTTAGCAAAATAATAAATAACGCAGATCAAAAATTAGCATCGTTAACGACTCCGTTGCCGGCCAGTGGCCAAGATAATATTACCGCAAACATGATAGCGAGAAGTGGCTTAAAACCACGACCAAAACCATGATTTAGATCAAGGAATATATAATAAAATGTTCAAACAGACACTTGATCCAACATTTGATATGGAAGCCCCAGTGCGTAAAGATGATTCTGTACGCGATTATCAATTTTATTTTTATCATGCAGTACAACCAGATCTTCGATCAAGAATTGAACTTCAAGTTCATGATACCAGTAAATACTTTTTACCTGCTGAAACATTTATTGAAGTGGAAGGAGAACTTGTAACAAATGTTGCAGCTAATACAGCATACGCAGATGACCAAAATATCCGAGTTGGTTTTGTTAATAACGGTATCATGGCGTTATTTAAAAGTGCTAGATATATGATTGATGGATGAGAAATTGAATCTATTGAATGTGAGGTTGATATTGCTACAACAATAATAGGGTTAACAAGATATTCTGATGATTATACAAGATCGGCAGGTCCATCTATGATGTTTTCAAAGGATATTACCGATAACGCTGAACACATTCAGTATATTAAATTACAGACACCAGAAGCTACTAGAGTTGCTGATAAACCAGATGATACTTTTGAACACAAAACAAGACCAGGTGCTGCCTTTGATATTATAAAAAGTACTAATCTTAATTACAACCTAGGATTTGCAACACGTGTAGCAACATTGAAGAGGCCTCGTCGACAGTTTTCATGCGCGATTCCACTGCATCATATATTTGGATTCTGTAGAAATGTTAGAAAAGTTATCTATGGAGCGAAGCATACAGTAGCACTCGTGCGAAAAGGTACTGACAATGACGCAATGTGGCGTGGCGCTAATGTTCCTGAGGGTAAAGTCATTTTAACAAAACTATCACTGTGGATGCCAGTAATGACTCCATCAATCACAACAGAAGGGCAGCTACTATCATTTATGGATCATGGAGGAAAATCATTGTTAAGTTGGTTATCAGTGACCACTGATACCATGAATTCTAATATTGATGGTACACTTACATGGCACCTGGCATCAAAACAAGGTATTTCAGCTCCACGTCATATATTTATTGCATTACAGAATACTGCGCGAGTTGGTAATCAAGAACACAGCCATATGATATTTGATCAAATTGGGTGTAATGAAGTCTCGCTGAGAATAAACGGACAGCAGGAACCATCCGAGGATATACTACTTGATTACATTACCAACCAAATAGCACGTGTGTATCATCGTCTGTTGTCATATGGGACACGATCAAAATGTTGATACTGGTCTGCAAATATCACAGCTGGATTTTAAAAATCTGTATCCAATTTATTACTTTTCACTGGAACATCTTGATTTAACAAGACAATCCGTCGTTGATATACACTTTAGAGCTTGTGTAACCCGTCCAACTAATGCAGCAGGTGATGTTATCCTTATCCCGAATTATAGAGCGGTTGCTGTCATTCTCAGCGATAAATCAATGCTCCTCGAAGGTGGTTGTGGAAGAATGAGAGTAATCGATGCACCAGTGGAAAATATGTAATTGAAAATCTATGATTGAAAATCTTTCAAATTTTTCCAGTGTAACAATTAGATCAATATATTATTGTATAATGTCATATAGTCATATTAGTGTTACATTAACTTCTGGTCAGATTAAAAAATTACAATCTGAATCAGCTAAAAAATGTGGAACCACGATAACGCTGAAACACAATCAGATGTCTGGTGGTCAGAATAAATTATCATTGACAACTCGTCAAATAAAACATTTCAATGATGCTTTCAAAGATAAAAAAGGTGTTCATATCACATTCTCTGCAGCTGCGATAAAAAACATGATAAAATCAGGCGGTATATTTCTGTTGTTAGCTACGTTACCAGTATTAATTGCTGCAGCAGCCCAAGCGGTAGCTAAAGCAGCAGCGTTAGGAGCCGTTGGTACCGCGGCAGGGATGGCACTAAAGAACTGGGAAAGGATACACAAAAAAAAAAGGAAAGGGTCTAAGATTACCAGGAACTCCGTATTCATGGTACAAAGGAAACAGTCTGAGAATCCCAGGAAGTTTACTAGTTCCAATGTCAAATTTTGATTTACTCGATGCCGCTAAAAAACTAGCGATAAAAAACTTTAGAGGTGTCTTTATGAAAGATCAGTTGCCGGCACAACCCAAAAACGTTGAAACCGGTATCATTAATCTCGATAACAGCAGCGGACCTGGAACCCACTGGGTTGCATACGTGATTGATCCGCGTGTGATCATTTATTTTGATTCATATGGGTTAGTGCCTCCTAAAGAATTCATGCGTTATATACAACAATTAAATACTTTTCCAAAAATCAAAGATTTTCTAAAAATGAAGACTTGGTATTCTACGCTACCAACACAACAAATGAATGACCCACCAATATGCGGTATAGAATTATTAAATGTCCTTGACGCCATTTCATCATCAAGAAAACCACCTCATCAAGTCGTAAATGAATATACAAGTAGTCGCTGGCAACGACGAAGTTGTCAACGAAGTAATTAGAAAATAAAAAGATTTTTACAATAACAATGGTTGATATTTGGGCGAGATCTTTATCAATGTTAAAGAAACCCGGTGCCGATGGCACTGCGGAAATATCTGCAACTGGTGATGTACAAAAAATAATCGAAGATGAAATAGCTGAGATGTTGAACTTAGCAAGTGTTGATCCGAATGAAATAGTTGTTTTTCAAGATCATCAGGGTAAATTGAAAACAAGTAATATTTCTTTGATGATATTTTAGTTAAACAACGCAATGCAGTAGAAGATACTATCGCGTTGTTTTCCAATCAGGGTAAACTCAAACCGAGCGCACGTTTCAACAATCACAGATAAAATATTAACACTCGATAACAATTATATATCCTCGGCGAATTCATTGAAATCATTCAATGATAAGTATGACGATCATATAAATACATTTAATAAATTTACTAGTTTACAAAAATTCATCATGACCAATATTGATAAACCACTATTAGAATTTTTTGGACATCCTCCAGTGACCGCACCAAATCTTGCAGAGATAAAAACTTCTATATCAGAGTTTGTAACGTTTAAAAATGAATATGCTGATCATGTTAATGAGTATGAAGATCATTTAAATGCATTTAATGAATTTACTAGTTTACAAAAATCCATCAAAGACAATATTGATAAATCCGTGTTAGAATTTTTTGGTAATCCTCCAGTGACCACAGCGAAGCTCACAGAGATAAAAACTTCTGTGTTAGAGTTTGCAACACTTCAATCCAGATATGAAGATCATGTTGAAAAGTTTACATCATTTCGTAAAAATATCATTGATAAATGTTTTGCAACCACATTGGATAAAATTGACATAAAACTTCCTGATATTAAAAAATCCATTGAAGATATGAAAAACTTCATTGAAGCAATCAAAGATGATTTTCCGAGGATGATAGCAATCATTCAAAAAATAAAACTCCCTCACGAACAAATATCATAAATAATGTGTACGCGATCCAACACGGATCATTTACGTGGACACCTACAAACAATATATTAAGTATCACTGCAACCGTCAAGGGTTTTTATCAATTAACACTAGTATCACCGACTCAATTTAATATTTCGTCAAAGAGTTCATCTGGGGTCAACAATATAATATCAACGATCATCGACAAGGATACAACTAAAATATTCTTGATAACAATGACTGATAATAATTTGGCTAGGGTTTCAGTAACATGGTATATGGAATTTGTAGCGGATTTAAGTAAACAATCAAACCACTAGTGGTTTCAATTGAAATCTATTGTAATGACTAAGATGTCAACAACAACAATATCACCGATGAAGAATCACCGCAGTTGATGTTACCGTGTACTCGGTGAGTGGTGTAATCACCGGAGCTGGTATTATACTCTCCTCGGTAACAATGATTGCTCCGATAGCCGTTCCAATTTGTATAGCAGTGGCAACAACAATCGCGGGAATTATTTCAATAATAACAGAAAAATATCATCATGTAGCCAGCACAAACTACAAGACTACGTAGTTAAATTCCATATGTCAACCGCATACTCACAAGTATCCTTGATGATATCGACGTCACTCGATGATACATTAATATCAGATAATGAGTTCAGCGCGATTGTAAGTGTTTATGATTCCGCGATGTCAAAATTAGAGCGACAACATGAGTATAATAACAACAACAATGACAACACCGCAAGAACTACTTCAACGAATAGTGGAAAATACCAACCCGGTGAAAACAAGCATGATCTCAAAAACGTCAACGAATCCTTATATCAGTGTGAATTTCCCTACTCAGATTCCCGTGAAGGAGATAGCATTAGCAAAATTACGAGTGTATCACAGTTGGCCTAACATTGGATCAAAATCATTTGGTGGTCAACAACCGAATAATTCCTTGGTGTTTGCAAATAAGAATAAACCCGATGGCACTCCATACTGGAACGCTGTTTCACTACCATCTGGGTCTTACCAAATCGAACAAATCAATGCTGAATTTCAACGTAGAATAAAATCAATTACTAAAACAGAATCAAAAGTCGCTAAAACAGTTCATGAACCAACATTATCATCTGCCATTGAGATAAACTCACCCGGGTATGTAGTAGATATCTATCAGAGCTCAATCATAACCGTGCTAGGATGGCCTGAAATACCACCTGAGGCATCTTATCAAATACCCGAACCAAAAAAATCTTATTATGTCACGGATGTACAATCATATCATGAAATCAACACATCATATTGAGAGTATTTACCTGATATAAAAAAATAGAAAATTAACCGATACATTTACATTTATCGATAACAGTACCATGCAATAGTATTTTGTTTTTGAGAAAACTCCTGATTTATCCATTACAATTACATTTACGCTAATTAACATCATTGATTATTTGAAAGAGATTAATCAATTACATAGAACACAACTAAAACAACTACGACGGAGCTTCCAAGAGCATCTCTCTTATATAACAAGGCCACGTGATGAGATCATAAAACATATTAGGAAATTAAATCAATTTGTATGAGATATGGAATATATCAACAAATGAATAATTCAAGTAATAATTAATGATTAGAGTGGAGATAAACAAAAATTCCTAACTGGTTACAATATAACAGGCCGATTTACCCGATTTCAAGTTTCCTGAGTATAACGCAAATGAAATAAAAAAATCTGTTAATGATCTTATTCAAGAAAACTTTTCTCTGATACTCAACAAATGGAAACAACAAACAACAATCCTCAAACATAATAATGACCCAGATGGTGGTGGTAGGCATATCACTCCGTTCAATGTCAATATATCCTCGGTGATAGCATTGAATTTAGTATGTGATGTTATCGAAGGCAGCTATCAAATAAATCTCGAGCGATCAAATCAAGCTCAGCAGGGATATATTTTATACTCATTTGCACCAACAGCTCCTGCAGGGTTTCTAATAATTGAGGATCCAACTAATCCAGTCTATATGCGATGTCATAATGATTCGTTAACGAGAATTAATTTCAAACTCACTGATCAGTCCAATAATCTCATTGATCTACAAGGTGAGGTTTTACAAATTAGTCTTTTGGGAAGTCGTGAAAATTCTTTAAATTTCAACAATGATTTTCATCTTAAGACTTTCATCCTAAATTATTAGTGTTAAACCCATAGCAGCAGGGGGTACGAATGGACACAAAGTTTGCCTGACATAAAACCAACCAATGGAATTTAATTAGAAAAACCCATTGAGAGTAACTCTTTCATAAGCCGTACACATACCCGCACGAGTTATCTCCCTTTGGCGTTATACACATAATACAAAATAGAATTGATACATAAACGAATTGAATTCTGTTTTTAAAACGCTTCGAAAGGGCCGATCGGGTTATTCCCTCTGCAACAATTCGTACTGAGGGCATACAAATATCGAAATACCTACCAGCCTCAGTCATTGATTGAAATGTTTTTTCTTCTTTAGTTTTTATATTAAATGATTTTACAGGTCTCTTCCCAATTGATTTACAAGTACCAGTTTTCCCAACAGTATTCTCACCCTGTGTAATAGCTCGTAAATTATCCAATTTATTATTTTGAGGACATCCATCAATATGATCAATAACAAGACCATCCTTGATCAACCCGTTATATACTTCATACACGAAACGATGATTATAATATTTCTTCTTTCCACCAACGGTAAACATAAGGTATCCCTTACCATTGTCAAAACCAACTGGTTTCTTCAGTCTACGGTTTCTGACAATACCGTCACGAGACGCTTCACAATCGCTGATCATAGGATGTGGCTGGAATTTTTGGTCCACATATATATATATATAATACTATTTGTCAAATTGATTGTTTGGTTTAATTATTACATTATTTGGAAATCTTCCAATGTAGTCTTGAGGTGTTTTTATGATTTTGTCAGAGTCATTGATGGAATTCTTAATTCGTTTATCATAATAATGCTTCAACTCTCTATATCGCTTACCACCTCAACTCAGACATAATTGCGATTTTCCTCTCACACCTACCCCACATTGTATGCAAGGTAACTTCCGTTATGAAAACTTTGTATATGATATCCACAGAATTCATTTCTGCATGATTTGTTACATGCTGTTACTGATCCTATCATAAGCCATTTGCAATGGTTCATTATATAATAAATTCTTTATTTAAATACTTGTTTTAATTATAATATGAAGGAGTTCGAGATATTATCGAAAATTAAGCCTTGGAAAAATATTAAATTCAATCTCGATAGAGTCTCAGTAGATGTACTAAAGGGTCTAATAAGTGATAGAAGCATGATAGGTAAAATCCGTGATTGTTTTAATGAATTCAAGCGTGATGGATCATCTCACTATTGGTCAACATTTCGAATTGATGGTAGTGTTGATGCTATCATGAACGATGAAAGAGCAGCACTTATAATCTCACATCTTGACAAGAAAAAATATTTCTTTAGAGTGAAATTCATTATCCGTTCGGAAACGTGGAATTGGATTATTCGAGACAAATTTGAACCAACTTTGAAAGATAAAAAAACCGTCACTTTGAGTCATGATTCCAAACCAGGAATTTTGACTGGGATTGACAAACCGTATTACGAAAGATCTTATCCTGTAACAGCAGTTGTTTATGGAATCTATTCGTTAAATGATAAACCGAGTATTGAAAAATTAAAACCAATGAAAGAATAACAGAACACTTCACAAATGCGCTGCGTGGAAACAAATTGACGGATCGAAGACGTAAAAAAATAAATGAATGGGAATTAACAGTTAGGAAGAATGGAGCAACGATTCAAGATATAACTAAATTAGAAACATCATTAAGATTTCCAATAACTTTAATGACGATAACAGGAGAAATATTACACGAATCAAAATATAAATCACAAGGAGCTCCAATCGAAATTGTTGATCATAATGAACATGCGTGGACACCTGCGGTAACAATATTTCCGCGGGATAGAACAATAAAATATTACACGGGAAATTTATTTGATTTTATTTCTCAGTCAAGTAAAAACGATCCTGTGTCAGTGTGGTTACTTCATAGTTTTGAAGACAAAGAGTGTAAATTTGATCAATTTGTATGACCAAACGGAGAATTATACCGTACTGAAGCCCTCCACAATGAAATGAAAAAACTAGCTAATGGTTTTCCAACAGAAGACAACGAACAATTATTAACCAATTGTTTTACAATTCCGTCAGTTGCGGCTCATTTTGTGAGAAAGAAAAATATGTGGAAACCAACAAGAGCTGAATTTCTATCAGATATCAAATCAAGATGCATCGAGTACAAACATGGTGGATTATGGAATACAAAATATGACCCTGAAAATATTATTTCGGTTGATATGATTGGGTGTTATCCAGGGAGTTTTCTCGGGGATGGAGAGTGTTCTGAGTATTTTAAACGATTTGGGCATCCCACACATGAGATGACTCGTGTTGCTATTAATGGACCACTGCCTGATTTTGATTTAACTGGATTTGCTCATGTGGTATCATTTGAATTGGCTACAGGACTTCATCCGTGCTGTTATATTTGGATTGGTAGACACATCTCTGAAAAACACTGGATGCCAATAGTGTTATTATGGTATATGATTGATTCTAAAATGCTAATATCGCTGATTGTCAGTGAAACGATTATATCATATCGAGCGCAGACTGAGGTTTGGTTACCACAACCTGATAGTCTTGATAGTATAATCAGCGATTACAAAAAACAATTCCACGATCTCGACGAAGAATGTATCGCAAAATGGTCAAAAGAAATCTTTGAAGTTAGAAATAAACACGCAAAGGATCTCGGTAGAAGAATAATCGGTAAATTCACTCAGGGTGGAAAAAAATATGACAATAACAGATATTCTTCACGGTTGATTATAGATGATGCTGAATACGACTTTATAATCGCAGATATAACATCTAGGGGTATATAGGTCGATCGTAAAGACGCTTTCTTGTCCGATGGAACCAAATTGGGTACAATTGTTACTTACAACGATGGAAAAAATCTTCAGTATCCACATTTAAGGGTGTCTATGCCAGCTTATGCTTCTATTAATTTATTTTCAATGATAAATAGATTTCCTGAATTTGCGGTCAGGGTAGCAACTGATTCATTTTATATAAATGCAAAACATAGCGAAGCAGTGGCTGAATTTACAAATTCTGACAAGAGTTGGGGATCATGGAGAATTAAAAAGGAAATGCTGCGTGATTATTCCAAATCAGCAGATGTTACGATTGAAAACAAATACTTGAAAAATAATCAGATATCAGAACTATCTAATGCACCGCTGATATCTGATCCAATATGTAGATATAAAACCAGCTACCTAAACGGCTGTGATGGGTCAGGAAAGACTACTCGTGCGATTAAATAATTTCGTGGAAACGTTAGCGTTTTTAAATCAAATATGATTGTGCTAACACCGACCCATAGACTTGCAAGATAAATGAAACAACAAGGAATTAATGCTTGTACTTATCACAGTTTCTTTCGATGGAAAGGCGACGAATGGACTCCTGATCGAATGGGTGAAAAATATATTCCTGAAGTCATTATTTGGGATGAAATATGCACAGTATCGTTAGATGTATTACAAAGATTTCTTGATTGGCTATTGCTAGTAAATACAAAAGTAATAATGTGTGGCGATCATGGCCAACCACCACCATTTGTCGGTTTATCCCGACATGATTGGTTGAAGAAATTTGTAGACTATTATGAAGAAATTAATACCGATCATAGAGCACTTGATGAACAATTACGCGAGTTCAAAAAACTAATTAGATTACAACTGGATAGAATCCAATGTGAGACAGCGCATGAAATAATTTCGGAAACCCCATTAAATGATTTCTGGGAAGCGTAGAGACCAAACGATTTGATAATAGCAAGTAGAAAAATAGTCAAGAAATACACTTCAGATGAAGTTATTTGAACTACATAAAGAAAAATTTGCAACACTTCCAGTGCCGTTGTGTTATAGACCCAAGGATACACGAAAACAGAATATCGAAGTTGATATTCCAGGACAAAGTGAAAAGCAAATTCTCATATTAAATGATATTGTGCTGTTGATATCAATGTCGTCGAAGATGCATTTCGTGCTGATAAATCCCCATGGACGCTAGTCTACGCAGCAACAATACATTCTTCACAGGGATTAACAGATACAATTGTTTGGTTTATAGATAATCACATCGAGTGGTCGAATTTAGTTTATCTTGCAGTGTCCAGAGTACGAAGAATAAATCAACTTCAAAGAGTTGTCCTAGATGCTAATGACATTACAATAACATAGCTGCCAACCCCCGAGCACAAAAATACTGATTACTTGTGACAAAAATACTGATTTTCAGGAAGAAATACTGATTTTTTAAAATTTTAATGCATATGTAATTTTACGTATACAACCATCAGTAACTGTGCCTTACATAATTATTTAATGTCAAAGATGCATGTGTTGCACACTTGTACGATTTAGAGGTGCACCATGTTCTATTCAGGTGCCCATTCAGAAGGTACAAGAGTGTAAGAGTGTAACACACTCAAATACAAACTGTTTATAATAGCCCTTTCCATGCCTTGTTTCTTTTTCAATCATTGATTCCAATGTACCAACTTTCATTGATTACCTCAATTCTGAGATTTATCTATTGATCTGTTTTCATTCAAGTATAAGAGTGATCCTTGCGATTTTAATGTCTGGAAAACGTGTGAAAAATAAATCGCCAACAACAATAGTAACTGAAAAAGGAAGGTTTATTTCTAAAAGAAATTTAATAAATCAAATTTCGATCGATGTACATTAAGGTTCTCTCTGGCATTTATCTACGTTGTAAGTTCAGGCTGAGCTGTGTGTGATGAAACAGGAAGCAGATGTTTATTAGCTTTTTCGTGCTCTTGCATTTCATGGGCGTGCCCAATAGCGAAATCACGTTACACACTTTGCAAAACGTCAAGTTTCCTCTTTTCTGTTATGTTTTCACAAATCTAAAAGACACCACAAATGTCTTTCCAGTTGTTTCCTTCTATTTTTTCTGGAGAAAATTCTGAATATTCCGCTTTCCTATTTAACATGGTTAGAAGCTGAATATTACGAAAACGAGATACAGCAACAGCGGTAACTATTGCGAAATCCAATATGGCGGATAACGACAGGCATGGTAGCCTCGATTTTGAATGAACCAATCGTATTGTAGAACTTTATTCGTATACACACAAGTGATATATTATATCAAAATAGAACCAAATGCCCGTTCTAAACTGACAATTCCAAAGAAATTTTATTATTATCTTTTTTTAAATTGGAAAACGTATTTTTTGCCAAAAAAACGTACACCCGTATTCAGGTCCAAAATATGGGACAAATACGGAAAAAATGGGACAGTTGGCAGCTATGCAATAAGTGATATTGTCAGCGATGATCTTATCAGAAAAAAAATCTCTGGTTATAAACAACAAGAAAAAAAAAAAATAATAGAGAATTTGATATTGGTGCTGAATTAATAATTACATTGAAACAACAACAGAATAATCACTGCGCAAGTTTCAATTGTATAATGAATTGGTGTTGGTTGGATAAAGATTCTCGCCAATTTACCGTAGACAGAAAAGATAGCAGTATTGCTAATACCAGAGATAATGTGATGCTGACTTGTCTTGAGTGCAACAGATGCAGAGGTGCTAGTTAAGACCACGTGGCGGTAATTGAGTATCCTCGGGTATCACTTGTAGTTGTTCACGAGTAAATCCTCGCTGAGGAGCAGTTGAATCCAATCTATAGATTGCTGGTCTACCCGTAGATCGTGTTATACTAGATATTTTATGTGCAGTAACACTCCAAATAGGATCAGTAGCTCCTTTTTTACCACCTTCGAGCTCTCCTGGTTCATATAAATATCTAACAGTGACATCAGTGTATTGCAATTCAATAAATTATTATCATTCTATGTCAGATAAATATTAAATGAGAGCAAATATTAAATGTTAAATGTAACATTAATGCCCTTTATGTGTTACTTTGCTGATTTCCATATCGTAACTAGTGCATATAATATGTCCATATGTACAGACACACTAGTTCCATGTGGTAACTAGTGTATACTTCATGTTCAAATGTACAGTTCCATGTGGTAACTAGTGTATACTTTATGTCCATATGTACAGTTCCATGTGGTAACTAGTGTATACTTTATGTCCATATGTACAGTTCCATGCGGTAACTAACACATACTTTATGTCCATATGTACAGTTCCGTGTGGTAACTAGTGCATGCTCTATGTCCACATGTACAGTTCCATGTGGCAACTAGTGGATGCTTTATGTCCATATGTACAGTTCCGTGTGGTCATGTGTATAATTTATGTCCATATGTACAGTTCCATGTGATAACTGGTGTATAATTTATGTCCATATGTACAGTTCCATGTGATAACTAGTGTATACTTTATGTCCATATGTACAGTTTCATGTGATAACTAGTGTATACTTTATGTCCATATGTACAGTTCCATGTGATAACTAGTGTATACTTTATGTCCACATGTACAGTTTCATGTGATAACTAGTGTATACTTTATGTCCATATGTACAGTTCCATGTGATAACTAGTGTATACTTTATGTCCATATGTACAGTTCCATGTGATAACTAATGTATAATATATGTCCATATGTCCCAGACACACCAGTTCCATGTGATAACTAGTGCATACTTTAGGTCCATATGTACAGACTCAGAAGTTCCATGAGGTAACTCTTGCAAACTTTTCTGTCTGTATGAACAGACACATCAATTTCATGTGATGACTAGTGTATAATTTATGTCCATAGGTACAGATACACCAGTTCCATATGGTAACTAGTGCATTCGCTGACAATGAAATTTTAAAGAAGTGGTACTTACATTTAAGTGTCTCGATTAGTCTTCTTTCGTAGTGTTTCTCTTTCTTGATGTATGTGACCCAGGCAAAGTCTTCTGGAATGATGTCATCCGATACATCAATAAGCAGAGGAATGACATGTAATTGATTCTTTTCCACATTTTGATGCAATGTCATATTGTACATGTACATATGGAATTTGTCATTTTCTAAAGTGTCCTTAGAAAACAAGAATATAGCCCACTGTACAGAACTGATACATTCTGAAAAAGATTGCAATTTTGTTTGTCCAAGTTGCTGGTAGTCATAAATTTCAAAACCCTCTCTTTCCAATAATTTACATAACTCCTGTTTAGTGACACATTCCAAAGATGAGTCCTCACTGGCCACGATACACACTTTCCTGGACTTGGGGTGGGTACAAAGTGATGAGCTCTGTGGCACAGATTTGCGTTTAACCTGTTAATAAAATTATGCAATTTCCTTTGAGAAAATATTCAAAATACTGCAGCTTGTAATTGATACATCTCTTATTGTAACTTCAGCAATCCTAACTTGATAAATAAGAATCTAAATGTCCTCTGTTTAGAAATTTAAAGATTTAGATGACAACAACATGAAATACAAGAGATAAAAATGCTGTCTTCTTTAAATGTTATGTTTAAAAACAAGTATCGACTGATCTGCCGGGCTTTCCTATAAATAAACATCACTGTTTCTGAAGAAGAGAAAGAAAATATGAGTATTCATACATTGTCCAGATGGAGGGTTGAGAACATAAAAATGAATTCTGAGGGTTCACTTTTTTAAGTCTTTAAAGCTGTTTGATTGTTCTTCAAATATAATCACCTTATTGATCAATTGTATAAAAATGGTTGTATAGCAGATCTAAGAAATCTTATAAACAATATTTCCTGTACCAATTACTGTTAATGTAGACATGTGACTTAACCTTGCTTTTGTGTCCATCTTTATCCACAGTATCTTGCCATATGCAAGTTCCTACATAAAAGTATTCCCAGTAATCTTATAATTATTGATTATTGAATCTTTTTTAAATGGCTGCAGAAATAATAAAATATGGTTGGACTGTATATTTTGTCTTGAGAAAATAAAAATATAGCCAACTGCACACCACAGAGACAAGTTGATAATGATTTCACTCTTCATTGTTCTGGTCCAGAGTTATTAATGACAACAAGCCAGTTTCATACAGTCATATAAAAAAACACCTTGGTGACAATAAAGTTGTCAAAATGAAAGGTGCGAAAATTCCCCCAAATTGGTGGAATATTTCCATTCTTTGAATCCATTCCAGCACCATCAGCAGCTGCAACTCTAGTGGTTGAAAAAGCAGCTGCATTTGAGGTCATTAGAACTGCATCTAGGATGGTTCTGAAAAAGGTGACTGGAGTATGCATAATATTTTGTAAATTAATTAAAAATGGAAAAGGTCTTCAATTATCCTCTGGCACCAACATTTGACTTGGAGTCAAGGTCAATCCAATGACTAATTTTGACTGACATACTACAGTAAAATCAGTCATTCATATCCAATGTGGCTTTATGCAGAATCTCATGTAAATAATTCCATGCACAAGGGAAATGGAACACACTGGATAGCATACATGGTATTGCCTCAATATCTGTTCTACTTTGATTTGTATGGACGTGCACTGCCACCTTAACTGATTAATATTTAACTTAAAAATGGCAACAACAGCAAGAGTTTTATTGAATGCGGCAATTGTAAACAAAAATGCAGATATCTTGTTGCTAAAGAATTGTGAGCACCTCATATCCGGACAAAAATTGGGTTGAAATAAAGTTATAGAGTTTAAGGAATGTAAGTTCCAGCTTCAAAGATAAACTACTCAATTTGAAACATTCACCTGATTAATATTATGTAAAAAATAAAATTCAGCTGTTGAGGCACAAACTGCCAGTGATGCTTATGGATGTCACTGAAGCTCCACTGTGTCATGGTAGCCATAAAGTAATGCCCTGTTCTTTTCATGAATGGCTGAAAACCCAAGCTTCTGGCAGAACCTGGACTACACTGATGTTAAGATTAAAATGAATTAGTGGTCTGAGCAAGAGCATAACAATTGTGTTCAAATTTTAATACAATATATGTTATAACAGCTTGTAGGACAAATGCACATGCCTAAAGCAATCTAGAAATGGGAAATATGACAAAACTTTGTGTAAATGAATAGACATACTGTACAATTGCAAACACACAACTCTGCATGGAATGCACAGAAGGAAAGCAATCATATTCATTATTTTGCCTTCTCACATTGGAATAGATTTGAACAACAATCTTAACATGAAGTTGGCAACAATATAGTCACTGTCTTTTCATTTTTCTGAGGGATCTTCCAACAAAGCTATGTGGAAGATCCATATCCTGATCATGAATAAAATTACAAAAGTTGAGACCATTTTATATGGAGAAAAAAAACTTTAAAAACTTGATATAAAAAACGGCAATAAAAATAACATAACTTGATGAATATAATGTTTTGTGACAATACACAAGTTAGAAGAATGTCAGTAGTAGCATGAAGGGCTTGATAGTAATTGACAACTGTCAATCATAAAAAATAGCTAAAGATGAAAATGCAGTAAATATCTTTACATAAAATATTACCAGCTAAGGTCTTGCTTATGAAACTTCATATATTTTAGGTGACTGCTTAAATGTTCATATCTTGATATTTCAGAAATGTGACCCTTGACTGATTTCAGCATCTCAATGGTTTTGGAAATTATAACATTCACACATTTTGTGAATATAACTGTAAGAAATGGTAAAATTCTAATAATCAAAATCACATTCAATGTTCTTAGCTGGAAGCTTCACATTCAATTTGGTTAAAATAAAACAAAATGTGAATGCTAAAATATTCACACACCATGTATGCTCATTGTAGATCAAGTGCTACAATAACATAAATATTTGGTCAAGTTCTGGTCTTCATAAAGCTCATTCAACTTAAGAAAAAAGTTCACTGTGAATCGAACTTAAACAAAAAGTGCAAATCCAAAGCAGTCATAAGCCACTGGAATAACAATGATAAGTCAATCAAGGCAGATAACACTTAGAATTACCATCAAAATGGGTCCATCATAAAAATTGGAATGCTCTGATTGAGATGAAGCTTTATAGCAAATTTTGTTTAAGCTGAAAATGCAAAGGCTATTGTTCAAAGATCAAATAAAATCTAAAATCAAGGGATATAATTCCATCAATAAAAAATTTGCTATACCTTTGCTAAGGTGATTAACAGCTATAATTATAAGAAACATGTCTGGAATATGTCCCAGTCATCAGTGACTATAATGCAAAGATATATGTATGGAATGTGTTCATTTCCCTACATGTCCCAGTCATCAGTAAGAATGTGTTCATTTCCCTACATGTCTCAGTCATCAGTGACTAGCACGCCAAGATATATGTTTAGATTGTTTCATTTCCCTACATGTCCCTGTCATCAGTGACTATAATGCCAAGATATATGTTTAGAATGTGACTAGTCATCAGTGACTAGCATGCCAAGATATATGTTTAGATTGTTTTCATTTCCCTACATGTCCCTGTCATCAGTGACTATAATGCCAAGATATATGTTTAGAATGTGTTCATTTCCCTACATGTCCCAGTCATCAGTAAGAATGTGTTCATTTCCCTACATGTCCTTGTCATCAGTGACTATAATGCCAAGATATATGTTTAGAATGTGTTCATTTCCCTACATGTCCCAGTCATCAGTAAGAATGTGTTCATTTCCCTACATGTCCTTGTCATCAGTGACTATAATGCCAAGATATATGTTTAGAATGTGTTCATTTCCCTACATGTCCCAGTCATCAGTAAGAATGTGTTCATTTCCCTACATGTCCTTGTCATCAGTGACTATAATGCCAAGATATATGTTTAGAATGTGTTCATTTCCCTACATGTCCCAGTCATCAGTAAGAATGTGTTCATTTCCCTACATGTCCTTGTCATCAGTGACTATAATGCCAAGATATATGTTTAGAATGTGTTCATTTCCCTACATGTCCCAGTGATCAAAGGCTATATCTGCACAAGAGTTGGAACTCTGCTGAACTCACACAATTTTTACGTCTATCCAATACATCTAACAAAGCTGTGACATATTCATGGCACAGTACTAAGGTCTAGCAACAACAGCTAACAAAATTATGACACTGGCAAAATTTGCATCCAAACTTATAAATACAGTTACTGACAAAATCTTGATTGCAACTTATTTTGAATTAAGCCTGAATGTAACTGAGAATCTATTGATGCTCCAATTTACTTTATAACTGGCATCAACTTACTTAAGTCAAATCAAACAGAAAGATGCTGATAATAACAGGGTCTCAGGTTTGAACTTGCGCTATTCCCGGCAACAAGGTACAGGAAATATTAGCATCTAAAGTTCCAAGTTATGGTATGATAGGAAGCAAGTCAGTTACTGGCCCCTACTTCCATGCCTTGTGAGCTAATAGACAGGTAATAGAATCCACTCTGCTGCATGACACAGAAGGCACCTGGAAGAAGAAACCATTGTAGCTCAGGGCAAGAATGCAAGACTTGTTACCAAAAAGGTACAGGTTTGAATCCTACCAGTGAATCAAAACAGATCAGCTACTGTGATGGAAACTTTGGTCTGGCACATTATTCCAATTCCGTTGGCAAAATAACCTATTTTTGTTAATGCACCATAATACACCAAATCAAAGCATTACACTTTGCATTGACATATGTTACTGGGAACCCAAGTTTTACTCTATGGAAAGCATCAAGTTAAGATATCTGATGCCAGGAATTTACTTCAGTCTCTAAAGATTGCAACTTACTCTTTTGTGAAGCTTAAAGTTACATGATGCCTGGAATGTCTCTGAAGATTACAACCTACCCTGTGATTGGCAATAAACAAGCTACTTGATTTACAAGAACCTCAGGTTTCAGTCTACTCCACATTTAATGGCAGGTAAGTAGCAAGATGTGCTGAACAAAGTTCCAGAGACCCAAGCAGCAGAGGAGGTGAACAGACCAACTTTTCTAGGCGTCAATTTAGTAAACTAAGGCTTCCTTGAAAATACTTTTCTAGGCGTCAATTTAGTAAACTAAGGCTTCCTTGAAAATACTTTTCTAGGCGTCAATTTAGTAAACTAAGGCTTCCTTGAAAATACTTTTACAAGCGTCAATTTAGCAAACTGAGGCTTCCCGAAATTGCTTTTACAGGCGTCGATTTAGCAAACTGAGGCTTTCTCGAAAATGCTTAATATAAGCCTCCAATCAGCAAAATAGCAGTAAAAAAAAAGACGCCATTTAGTTGACGTTCACCTCCTCGGCTGCTATGAAAATCTTCGATTTTTACTAACTAAATATTTGATCAAGTCCTTAAGATTTCACAAACAAACTAATTTGTAAAACCTCACCTCGTAAATCAATCAGATTATTAGATTGGTCAGTGAGTTTGAAATTAATTCTCGTTAACAAATTATTATGACATCGCATATAGACTAGATTAGTTGGGTCTTCAATAATTAGAAATCCTGGAGGAGCCGTTGGTGCAAATGAATATAAAATATATCCTTGCTGAGCTTGATTTGATTGTTCGAGATTTATTTGATAATTTCCTTCGATAACGTCACATACTAAATTGAGTGCAATCACCGTTGAAATATTCACATTGTTCGGAGCAATATGTCTACCGCCGCCTTCTGGATCATTATTATATTTCAGAATATTTTCTGTAGGATTCTTCGATTTTTTCCAATTATCGTGGATTCTTTTGAACCCAATATTAATAGCATCGTCAAGTTGTTTCTTTAGTTTATCCGGGTTATACCCAGGGATTTTAGATGTTTGAATATCCTCTTTTGGGATATTGAATTCTACCGCAAACACTTCTTTATAAATTTCACTCATTAATACTTGTTGAATAATTTGCGTATGAAATGTTTCCATATCGTTGATGATTTTGTTACCTGTTTGTACTACACTAATAAACTCGTTTTTGGTGAGAGAGCCGGATTTGATGGATATTAACAATAATGAAAAATCATTATTCATCGCTGTTAAGTTTTCTTTGATTAGGTGGGTGTAAAATATCATATTATTTTTATTGTCGTATCCTATAAATTTGGGAGAAAAATCTTGATAACTCTTGACTTCATTGATGGGTTTTATTTTGTCGGTGATATAATCGGATTTTTTAGGTTCAGGTGGTATAATAATATTTTCTGAGTCATCCGGTGGTGGTAGTTCAGGCCATCCTAACACTGATCTTATAGAACTTTGATAAATATCTACAACATACCCAGGGGAATTAATCTCGATCGCAGATGATAACGTCGGCTCGTGAACCGTTATAGCGATTTTCGATTCTTTTCCAGTGAGAGATTTTATTCTGCGTTGAAATTCAGCATTGATCTGTTCGATTTGATATGACCCAGTTGGTAACGAGACAACCTGCCAATCTGGGGTTCCGTCTTCACGATTTTTCCACGCGAACACCAAGGAATTATTTGGTTGTTGACCACCAAATGCTACCGATCTAATATTAGGCCAGCTATGATACACTCGTAGTTTTGCTAGTGCGATCTCGCTCACGGGAACAGGAATTGGAAAATTAACACTAAATTCGGGACGTGTTGAGGTTATTGATATCGTGCTTGTTTTCACTGGTGTTGTATTTGTTACTATTTGTTGAAGTAGTTCTTGCGACGACATTATTATTATTATTCTGCTCTAATTTCAGCATTGTTGATTTATACAATTGAACCATAGTTGAAAATTCGCTATCTGATATTGTTGTGTCATCCAACGACGATGATATCAACGAGGATAATTGCGAGTAACTGGAAGATGCAATATGATATTTAATTAAATAATCATGTAGTTTACTCTGGCTACACGATGATAGTTTTTTTGTGATCCCAGTTAATATACCAGCAATTGTAGCCACTGCGGAAATAGCGATTGGAACTACGACCGGAGCAATCATTGTAACCGAAGATAGTATTATTCCAGCAGCAGTGATTACTCCTGACACCGAGTACACGGTGATATCAACTGTGGTTATTCTTCGTTTGTATTTTTTGATTTTTATTTGATATTCTTCACAGAGAGAACTGAGTTTAGTTTGATACTCTTTGACTTGATCATAGCGATACTGATTCGATGATGGAGTCATTTTATTTTAAAGGTGCTAGCATTTTCAATTACAAATTACTTTGTAATTTTGAATCGTGAAAGAATTTTTAAATTAATTTAATTATTTGCTTAAATCCACTACTAATTCTACGTACCACGTTACTGAAACCCCGGCTAGATTTCTATCTGTAGTCGTTATCGTGAATAGTTCAGTTGTTCCTTTGTCGATGATCGTTGATATCGTATTATTGACTCCAGATGAACTCGCTGATGAAATATTAAACTGAGTCGGTGATACTATTGTTAATCGATAAATACCCTTGACGTCCGCGGTGATATCTAGTTTGTTGTTTTTGGGAGTCCACGTATATGATCCATGTTGAATCGTGTATACTACGTTGACGATAGATTTATCATGAGGAATTTTTACTTTTTCAATGACGCTTATCATCCTCGTTGCATCATCCTTTATTGCGCTGTTGAATGTTTTAAGTTCATCGATGGATTTTTTAATATCAGGAAGGGTTATTTCAATTTTATCAAATGGGCTCCCAATAAACTTATCCATGAGGTTTTTACGAAATGTTATAAATAGTTTCGTGTGTTTTTCATATTCAGATTGAAGACTTGTTAGTTCTAACATAGAATCTTTTATTAAGGTGAGTTTTGGTGTGGTTACTGGTGGATTTCCAAAAAATTCTAGTATGGGTTTGTCAATTTTGTTAATTGTATTTCTTTGTAATTCACTAAACTGGTCAAATACAATTATATGATCATCATACTTATCATTAAGCGATTTTAATGAATTCACTGTGTTATCATATGTTGCTAATTTATCCGTAATCGTTGAAACAAGTACACCTGGTTTGAGTTTACCCCCATCAGAAAATAACGCGATAGTATCCTCTGCTGCGTCTCGTTGTTTAACCAAAATATCATTAAGAGAGATATTACTACTTTTTAATTTACCCTGACGATCTTGAAATACAACTATTTCACCAGGATCAATATTTGTTAGGTTTAATATTTCGGATATTTCATCTTCGATTAGTTTTTTAATATCCTTGTTATCAACGGTTTCAACTCCACTATCAGGTTTCTTCAGCGATGATAAAGGTCGTCCCCAAATATCAATCATTATTATAGAAATCTTTTTATCATTTAAATCCTATGGATTTTCTACCGCTAGTATACTCATTTACTACTATATGAGGTGGTTTCGAAAATCTTTTGGATATAGCATCAAGTACGTTTAATACTTCATTACCACATATTGGTGGATCAAGCATTGTTTGTGTTGGTAACGTAGAATACCAAGTCTTCATTGGAAAATCTTTTATATAACGCATAAATTCTTTCGGCGGCGCTAATCCATATGAGTCAAAATAAATAATCCCACGTGGATCAATTGCGTAACAAACCCAATGTGTTCCAGGTCCGGAGCTGTTATCTAAATTAATAATACCGGTTTCAACATCATTTGGTTGTGCCGGTAACTGATCTCTCATAAAAACCCCTCTGAAATTTTTTATTTTTAATTTTTTAGCGGTATCAATTAAATCAAAATTGGACATAGGAACTATATCGTTCCTGGAATTCGAAGACCCTTTCCGCTGTACCATGAACTCGGGGTTCCTGGTAGTCTTAGACCCTTTCCCTTTTTTTTATACCCCTTTCCAGTTGCCTTTTTCAATGCCATTCCTGCCGCGGTACCAATAGCTCCTAATGCTGCTGCCTTCGCTACCGCTGGGGCTGCTGCGGCAATCAACCCTGGAATCAACCCTAACAACGGGAATATACCACCAGTCTTTTCCATATTTTTAATCGCGCTCGTAGAAAGAGTAACCTGAACTCCCTTTTTTTCTTTCAGCGCTTTATTAAAATGATTAACCTGAGTTTTCGTCAGCGATAGTTTATTCCCTCCGCCATTCATTTGATTAGGTTTCAGCGTTATTGTGGTTCCACATTGCTTAGCTGATTTGGATTGTAATTTTTTTATTTGACCAGGTGTCAACGTAACATTGATATTACTATACGACATTATACAAAATAGATTGATTCTAAATCGCGAGTCATTTTTAAAGAATTTTGGATTAAGAAAATCTTACAGATTTTCCACTGGTGCATCTACTAGTCTCATTCGTCCACCAACACCTTCGAGTATCATTGATTTATCACTAAGAATAACAGCAACTGCTCTGTAATTAACAACATCACCAGCAACAGCACCAGGAGGAGGAGCAGCAGGGTGAACACCAGGATGTACACGAGCTCGGAAGTGTATATCAACTACGGACTGTTTCATCAAGTCAAGATGTTCTAGGGAAAAGTAATAAATCGGATACAGACCTTTAAAATCCAATTGTGATATTTGTAGACCAGTATCTACATTTTGATCACGTCCCATAAATGATAGCAATCGATGATAAACTCGTGCAATATGATTGGTTTCATAGTTAAGTTGTATATCCTCTGCTGGTTCTTGTTGTCCGTTTATTTTCAGCGAGACTTCACTACACCCAAGTTTATCAAATATCATATGACTTCTTTCTTGATTGTTTAATCTCGTAATATCCTGTAGAGCAACAAATATATGCCGTGGAGCTGAAACAC
This sequence comes from Unio delphinus, assembly GCA_029339505.1. Lineage (NCBI taxonomy): Eukaryota > Metazoa > Mollusca > Bivalvia > Unionida > Unionidae > Unio > Unio delphinus. Next base: position 4,602,461 of record JAQISU010000111.1, on the reverse strand, counting down.
CCTGTCGTGCTGCCAAATGCCATGTAAATGTACCATCAATATTAGAATCCATGGTATCTGTGGACGTTGTCAACCAGCTTAATAATCTCTTTCCCCCTTGATCCATAAATGATAGCAACCGCGGTTCTACTGACAATGATGGAGTCAACACTGGCATCCATAATGTTAGTTTTGTTAAAATTACTTTACCATCGGCAACGCCAACAGCGCTCCAGATTGCATTATTATCATTACCCTTTCTCACTAGTGCTACAGTATGCTTTACTCCATAAATAACTTTTCTGACGTTTCTACAAAATCCAAATATGTGATGGAGCGGAATCGCACATGAAAACTGTCGACGATCTCCTTGTAATGTTGCTATTCTTGTTGCAAATCCTAGATTATACTCTGGAATAGTATTTATGACATCAAAATTAGCATCTGGTCTTACATATCCGGCTGGTGCTGGATCAAGTGCTGTAGCTCGTGTTGCCTTTACTCTAGAATACTGAACGCCATTAGGATGATCAGTAATATCCTTCGTGAACATCATAGATGGACCCGCTGATCTAGTATAGTCATCAGAGTATCTTGCTAGCCCTAGTATTGTTGTTGCTACATCAACTTCACGTTCAATAGATTCGATTTCTTTTCCATCAATGAGATATCTAGCGCTTTCAAATAATGCCATAATACCATTATTAACAAAACCAACTTGTAAATTAGGCCCATATACTGTATTAAGTGGAACATTTTGTACGAGTTCACCTTCGACTTCAATAAAAGCTTCAGCGGGTAAAAAGTATTTACTGGTATCATGAACCTGAAGTTCAATTCTTCCACGAAGATCAGGTTGTACTGCGTGATAAGCAAAAAATTGATAATCACGTACAGAAGTATCTTTAAGCACTGGGGCTTCCATGTCAAATGCAACATCAGGGTTCTGTTTGAACATTTTTTATTATATATCCGATGGTCTAAATCAAAAATTCTGAAAGAATTCTGAAGGAATTTTGACTTGAAAACCCAAGGAATTCATTTAGAGAAAATCGATTTTCATGAAATTATGTCGACGGATTAGCCAAAAAACAATACAAAATCAATAAAAAAAACATCGAAAATTCGATGAAACAATATATTTTAGCCTCACATGATAAAAAATCTGATCAAAATCGATTTTCTCTAAATGAATTCCTTGGGTTTTCATCCTCGATTTTCATGAAATTTTGTCGATGAATTGCATAAAAACACTAGAAAAATGAGTAAAAACACTAGAAAAATGAGTAAAAAAAGTAAAAAATCTAACAAAATTAGCAAATTATAAATATTTTATAATATAAAAATAAATATTTAGTTGGGTGTATTTTAATAATGATGATGAAAATATCTGATAATGAAGATAGCGTTAGTAGAATCACAAGTGATTCTGACACAAGTGATTCTGACATTAATATTTCTGATACAAGTGATTCTAATGCTAGTGTTTCTACAATAACCATAACAACTGAGCATCCTATTCAAATAAATAGAATCAAAAGTGATTCTGACACTAGTGTTTCTACAATAACTATAATAATTGGAAATCCTGTTCAAATAAATATTTCTAACGTTTCCGGCGAATCTTCTTAAAACCACTTCCCGAAAGCCCACTTCCGGCTATCATATTTGCTGTTATATTATCCTGGGCGTTAGTCATTAACGACTGTAGTTTTTTATCCACGGCGTTATTTATTATTTTACTAACCTGTGTAGGCATTACTGCAGTAGATGGCAGTGAAGTCATTCCAGAAACACTAGTGTTTCTAATGCTAGCATTTCCAGGTTTTGAAAAATTTCGTCGAAAATCACTTCGTGATTTCACTAGCGCTGTTAGTTTATCCCGAGCGGCTGAAAACGCCTTACTAGCAAGATCACCAACAGTGTTAATACCCTTATCTCGGATAACATCAATTGCTTTCATTGCTGCCTGTTTTGCAAATGGAGCCACTTTTGGAGCCATTCTTGAAAATAATCCCATTATAGTATTACCGAGACCATCTCCATAGTATACTCGGTATTTTGGTAATCGTGAGTTTACCACGTAGACACTAGTTGGTTTATCATGGTTGTAGTGTATGATCATTCTCTATATAGAAATGCTTTAGCATTTCCAATTATCTAATCGCAAAATCCGTAGGATTTCCAGTGACATTAGTCACTATGATAACCGTAGAAATTCGAAGAATTTTCGGCTAACTCTTCAATGAAATCTCTATATGTTGCAATATCCATGATACCACCTTGAAATAACCTCCTACAGATATCAGCTGCTTCATTGATTATTTCCAGTGAGTTATTCCCGGCTCGTTTTCCTCCTACAAGTACTTCTAATCGTGCTATATCACCGAGAATATTACCAGGACATGTTACATTAGCGTGAAAATCTATAGGATTTTTACCAACTAAACCACTACCCTTTTTTTTAGTTGTACCAGTTGCACCCTTCAGAGTTTTCAACTCTGGAGTTTTACTCTGGGAATCAGCCTCTGCCATTATTTGTATTTCATCAGGGATTGGGTCTGCTGTGTATGCTGGTGGTGCTACTGTGACCCCCTTTACCATAGCTATAAATTGGTCATAATCAGATCTTATTTCTTTTGTGATTTTGTTTTTCCTCTTGTTTGCTAAAAACACCTTATTTGCCCAAAGGAGTTTATTTTTTATAAATTTTTTAGACGTGTCGTCTATTAAATACTCATTTCTCTTATCTTTTTTAATGTTGTCGTTGGTAAATTTAGCTAAACCATCGAGTGTTGGGATATTTCTGATTTTATTTAACGCATCAACTGTAAATATATTTTCAGGAGAATAATCCCCCTTTGAAACAGCTCCCTCTTCTTCTTCTTGAAATTCTTCAGGTGGAAATGCTTGCATTTCTAGTGAGGAAATATCAACATCACCTAATCGTTCAATTTCTTCCTGAAGTACTCGTTGTTGTTCTTCTTGTCGTCTTGCAGCAGTTATTATATCACCAGGAAGTGTTTTTAATGATTTTTTCGTTTGTTTAGTTCGTTTTGATATTTTCTCTAACACAGGGAGAAAGGACTCTTTCTGCGCGCTTTCTTGTTTAGAGATTGCTGTTTTCACACCCTCAGTTGCACTAACAATAGGTTTGAAGAGTTGTTCTGTATCCTCTGTGAAGTCGGTGGCCATTGATTGCCGTTGTTGAAGTTTTTCACGGATTCTATCACGAAGGGGTAATATTTTCTTAAGAGCTTCAAGTCTTTCTCTAGCTAATCTCGTTGTTAATGATTCTCCTACCATTATTAAAAGAGTATTACTATTGTCAAATTGCTTTGCAATTTTTAATTAAAAAATCCAAAGCATTTTAGAAATGCAAATCACTAACCTAAAAATGCAAATCATTTTAATACTTCCTTGTTGTTACACACACATAATTTTACTTCCTCATACCGTACTGGTTATACAAACAAAGGAGGCTCTCTACGCGTGGGGTTCATCACCTTCAGAGTTTTCCATTAACATTTTTAATTGTCTCACTTTACAATTAATAAGTCTCTTTTGTTCATATTCTAATCCTAATTGCTTACGTACACGTTCAACGATGCTACATAATGGTACGAAGACATTAACATCTTCAGTATTGACTAAGCTCTCACGTATAAGCTTTTGGATATTCTTAATTAAAAAATATTTCTTAGATAGGACATATTTTCCTGTCTGTTCTGCAAATTGTATATCCTCGAAATCAGTCATAATTTGATCACAATCCAAACCTGAACATAATTTTACATTTTCATCCTTCAACTTGTTGATTTCAATAATAATCAATTTGAGATTTTCAATATTCATATATATATAAAAATATATTTGTTTAAATGCAAAGTATGAAAATTCTTTAGAATTAAAAATACAAAATATTTCAAATACAAAGTATTTTCAAAATGAATTCTGGATACACTAAGGTGTTGATCATCTTAGTATACCCAGAAGCTTAATGCGATTATAGGTGATTATGATTATATATAATGAATGACGACGGCACAATTCACCGTTTTGAACCCCCTTGGTGTTTTATACATCAAGCAGCGCTCAACGGTTACAACCGACAAACACATAACAATAGATTATAGGTGAACAATGAATGAATTGATTTCAATGACAATGGATGACGGCACAATAACCCCTGATCTAGTGTTGTAGGCGGTTATATACACATAGGACGGTACAATGCCATATATCTCCGCGCTCGAGTGTTGCGGCAAATTTTAGGCATAACATGTACTTAATTAAGGATGGATTATAATTCAATGGAACGATGATGGTAATGTGATGTGGGCGTGGTAAACCAAACCAACATGGCAACACATGAATTCGATTTCATGGTTGCATGAGTTGGAAAAAACACCAACCCACGCTACCGAGAATGCGATAGCATGAGTTACAATGTTGGTTTGGCTGAGGGGGATCCGCCCCTCCCCCCCCAATTAATATAAAAACATCTTCCGTTTCGCCATCAAATAATGTATCTGCTATGGGGACCGAACACGTAGTTGATATAGATCTATGTTTACAAGACAAACACTATACCAATACACCACGGATTAGTCATACAAAATAGAGATTTTTTAGTATATATATCCTTATCAATTAGATCATTGTAATACAAGGAATTTTAACCACGCCCACCTACTTCAATGAATAGGAAACACTCGCGTTCCGGCTGAGCGAACATAGGTAAATGTGCTAGCGTTTCAATGTTTAAGATCCGTAACTCTGTCATTGGTGGAAATCCTATGGATTTCACACGCGTTATACCTAACGGAGTTATCTCCCATGTGAAATTGCAAAATTGAAGATTTTCAATGGAAATTCTTTCACAATTTCACGAAGCAATTTCCAATGCAAATTATACATAAACAAACTGAATTTTGTTTTTAAAACGCTTTGAAAAAGCGGTCTTATAAATTCCTTCTGCTACTTTTTGTACCGAGGAGGTGTGAATATCGAAATACTTACCAGCTTCTGACATTGATTGAAATACCATCTCCTTGTTGTCAGTGTCCATTGACTTTACGGATCTAGCATTTTTCGGGTATTTCCCAGTTCTTCCTCGTTTTGTGTTTTCACATTGAGAAATAACTTGAAGGTTGTTCAATTTGTTATTCTTGGGATTAGAATCAATATGATCAATAACAAAACCATCTTTGATTGATTCGTTATACACTTCGAAGACGAAACGGTGATTGAGATACATTTTCCCTCCAGCTTTAAATATCAAATAACCCATACCATTATCCCGCCCAACAGATTTCTTATTTTTACTGTGTCTAACAACACCATCACGAGAAGCTTCGTAATTTTTAATAACAGGATGTCTTTGAAATTCTTGGCTCATTTGTATATATAATATATCTATTTGTCTAATTCGTTAATTGGCTGAATTATAACATTGGAAAATCTGCCTAAGTAATCTTGAGCAGTTTTTATGATTTTGCCATTGACGTCGTCAGGATTTTTGATTCTTCGCTTGTCATAATAACGTTTTAACTCTCTATAACGCTTACCCCCGCAATTAATGCATAACTGCGACTTGCCTCTTACACCTACCCCACAATGCAAGCATGGTAAAGGCCCCTCCGAACCGTTTCTCACACTCTGCATATGATACCCACAGAATTCATTTCTACATGATTTGTTACACGGAGTCTTTGATCCAATCATAAGCCATTTGCAATGATTCATTATATAAAATTTTCTTATTTAAATACTTGTTTTAATTATAATATGAAGGAGTTCAAGAGATTATCGAAAATTAAGCCTTGGAAAAATGTTAGATTTAATCTCGATAGAATCTCTGATATACCTAAAAGTCTAGTAGATGATAAACCATTATTGAGTAAAATCAGCGACTGTTTTAATGAGTTTAAGCGTGATGGAGCATCTCATACGTGGTCGACATTTCGAATTATTGATGAAGATGTCAATATACCCGTAATTGATGCTACTATGAATGATATAAGAGCAGCTGAGATACTTTCACACCTTGGCCAGAAATCCAAAGGATTTCTACAGAGGTATTTTTTTAGAATAAAATTCATTATCGAAGAGGAAGGTGAATGGATTATCAGAGATAAATTTGACCCAATCCTTAAGGATAAAAAAACTGTTATTGTGAGTAGAGATTCCAAACCAGGAATTCTAACTGGAATTGACAAACCATACTATGAGAAATCTTACCCTGTAACAGCAGTTGTGTATGGGTTATATCCAATAAATAATAATCCTAATATTACAAAACTAGCTCCAATGTTTTCATCGGCAATGGCTTTGCCACTTAATTGTGTAGCAACACGGTTAATAGAACACTTTACAAATGCATCCCGGGGAAACAAATTAACTGATCTACGAAGAAAAAAAATAACCGAATGGGAACTAACAGTGAATCAACATGGAGCAACGATTTCCGATATAGCTAAATTAGAAGCATTATTAAAATTTCCAATATCGGTAGCGACAATAACCGGAGAAGTATTATACGAACCGAAATATCAATCGCGAGGAACTCCAATTGAAATTATTGATCATAACAAACACGCGTGGACACCCGCGGTAAATATATTTCCACGAGAAAGAACTGTTCGATATATCCCTAAAGAATTTTCAGATGATTTCTATGAAGAGAAATTATTTGATGCTATTCACACATTAACCAAAGACGACCCTGTGTCAGTATGGTTACTCAGGAGTAATGAGGATCCGGAAATAGGATTTGATCAGTTTGTAAAACCAAATGGTGAATTATATCGAACTGAAGAATTAGATACTAGAATGAGAAAAATCGCTAATGAGTATTTAGAAGGAAACACTAGCATTTCTACAGAAAAACTACTTACGGATAGTTTTACTATTCCATCAGTGGTAGCTCACTTCGCAAGAGAAAAGAATTCATGGCGCCCAACACGAAGTGATTTTCTGGAGGACGTGAAGTTGAGTTGCGTCGAATTTGGTCATGGAGGATTGTGGAATACGAAATACTCACGTAATGGTATGATTTCAATTGATATATCCGCGTGTTATCCTGGAAGTTTTCTCGGATATGGAGAATGCTCTGAATATTTTAAACGATTTGGACATCCCACACATGAAATGACTCGTGTTGCGATTAATGGTCCATTGCCTGATTTTGATTTAACCGGATTCGCTCGTGTGATATCATTCGAATTAGCTACAGGGTTACATCCGTGTAGTTATCTTTGGCTTGGTAGACATATGTATGAAAAAGCGTGGATGCCAATTGTGCTATTGCGGTATATGATCGATTGTGATATGCTAATATCGTTAATTGTCAGTGAAGCGATTATTTGTTATAACGCTCAGAAAGATGTTTGGTTACCAAAACCCGATCTAGAAAAAATAATTAACGAACAACGAAAACAATTTCTAGATGGAAATTCGAAGAATTTCAGCGAGGAACAAATCATAGATTGGTCTAAGAAATTATTCGAAGGTAGTAATAGAGAGGCTAAAGATCTCGGACGAAAAATAATCGGTAAATTCACTCAAGGTGGAAGATTTGATAATGCAAAATACTCTTCGAGATTAATCATAGACGATGAAGAATACAATTTCATAATATCTGATTTAATAAAAAAAGGGAAATTTGTAACCCGTAAGAACGCTTTTCTATCAGGGGAATTAGATGAGGAAGCTTACAAATCTACGAGCGGAACTAATAATGTTTGGGTAGATGATGTCCTTCGAAATGGTAAGAAACTAGGTACGGTTGTTACCTACTGTGATGGAAAAAGTTGTCAATACACACAATTGAGAAGTTCTATGCTAGCCTATTCTTGTATTAATCTATTCTCGATGATAAATAGATTTCCTAATACCGCGGTTAGAGTAGCTACTGATTCGATGTATATCCATGAGAAATATAAATCAGATGTAGCTAAATTCACAGATCCTAAGGAAGCGTGGGGGAATTGGAGGTTTAAAAAAGAAACACTACATGAGTATTGTAAATCCGCAGACGTTGCTATGGATGATAAATACTTGAAAAGTAACCATAATATCTCAGAGATTCAATCAGAATTTTCTACTGCACCGCCCGTATCCGATCCGATTTGTAGATACAAGACAGTTTATTTAAACGGCTGTGGTGGGTCAGGAAAGACAACTCGTGCAATCGAATTATTCCGTAGAAACGCTAGCGTTTCTAACATGATTGTGTTAACACCAACTCACAGACTCGCCAGAGAGATGATAGCGCGGGGGGTAAAAGCCTGTACTTATCACAGCTTCTTTCGATGGAAAGGCGATACATGGACTCCTGATCGAATGGGCGATAAATTCATTCCTGATGTAATAATCATTGATGAAGTATGTACTATATCGTTGACAGTATTACAGACATTTCTATCATGGTTGTTGACAAAAAACACAAAAGTCGTCATGTGCGGGGATCACGGCCAACCGCAGCCATTTGTTGGTGGATCTCCACATGAATGGTTAAAAGGATTTGTAGATTATTATGAAGAGATTAATACCGACCATAGATCACTTGATGAACAATTACGCGAGTTCAAAGCGCTAATTAGATTACAACCGGATAAAATCCAATGTGAAATAGCGCGTGAAATAATCTCTGAAACTCCCATGAATGATTTTTGGGAAATGTGGAAGCCAAATGATTTAATAATCGCGAGTAGAAAAATAGTCAGAGACGCACTTCAGATGAAGTTGTTTGCGCTACATAAAGAAAAATTTGCAACACTTCCAGTACCACTCTGTTATAGACCTAAGGATACACGAAAGCAGAATATCGACGTTGACATTCCCGGACAACAACAAAAGCAGAATTTAGTATTAAATGATATTGTGTTGGTTGATATCAGCGTCGTTAAAGATGCATTAGGTGCTGATAAATCCCCATGGACGTTAGGTTATGCAGCAACAATACACTCTTCACAGGGATTGACTATATCCGATACAACTCTTTGGATAGTAGATAATCATATTGAGTGGTCAAATTTAGTTTATCTCGCAGTATCCAGAGTACGGCGAATAAACCAACTTCGAAGAATTGTGGTTAATGATAATGACAATACATTAAGTAATATACACACCGATGATAATATAATCAGAAAAAAACTCTCTGGTTATAAACAACAGGATAAAAAAAATAAAAGAGAATTTGACATTGATGCTGAATTAATTAAGACACTAAAGCAGCAACAGAACAATCACTGCGCGAGTTGTAATTGTATAATGAGTTGGAATTGGTCGGATAAAGATCCTCGCCAATTCACCGTAGATAGAAAAGATAACAATCTCGGTCATGTCAGAAACAATGTGAGGTTGACTTGTCTTGAGTGTAATAGACGCCGGGGTGACAGCACCCTGGGTGCTAATTAAGACCACGCGGTGGTAATTGAGTATCCTCAGGAATCACTTGTAATTGTTCGCGTGTAAAACCCCGCTGAGGAGCAGTTGAATCCAGTCTATAGATTGGAGGTCTACCAGTTGATCGTGTTATGCCGGATATTTTATGCGTAGTGACGCTCCAAATAGGATCAGTAGCTCTTTTTTTACCACCCTCAAGTTCTCCTGGTTCATATAAATACCTTACAATGACATTACTACCAAGAATTGGTTCTTTTTGTGAAATTCCTTGGATTTCCATTTTGATAGACGCCTTCTTAATAGCGTTGACAGGTTTCATATTAATTGTTCTAGTAATCTCATTATTGATTGCGGTAATCACAGCTGGTAATCTCTTGACCCATTCACGGGATCGTTTATCCTGTATGAATTCTTTTGCGTATTGATATCCGAATAACCGCTCAGCAAGGGTTTTATTAAACCGTTCAACAATTGCCTGATCGCGATGTAGCGCAGTATGTCCTCGTCTGATGGCGACATTATGATGTTTCATCGTAGATGTAACAACACCTTGAAATTCCTTGCCAGGATCAACTTGTAACAGATTTGGCCAGCGCAGAGGACCTCGTCGATAAATTTTTTCAAATGCAGAAGCTACTTCAGTAGATGATTTTGTTTTTAACGGTTCTGCTTCTTTGTATCGACTTGCAATATCAACTAACGTTAACGCGTATTTGTAACCGTTGTCATACGGCAGAAATAATATATCAGCTTGATGAACTTCATTAGGTGTTGTAACATCAAAATGCGAATAGTTAATTTGTTTAGGCGCTGGTAGATAAATTTGCCATATTGCCTGTTTAGATAACCAGTTTGCCGCTGTAGTTTTTTTCACCTTTGATGCACTAGCTAGTTTATTGATTGCTGCGTAACCTCTCCAGTATCCTCTCGGAGAATAATAAATAGATTCCATATTAAAATGCTAGCATTTTCAATTACCAGCACCTAACATCAATTTACCCTTCATAGCAGATTTTACCAACCACGAAGCCAATTTTTCTTTGAAGGATTTATCAGGAATAGCATTTAACGCATGAATTAATTTTACATCTGCGAGATGTCTATGTTGAAGATTGCTGCTTTTATAAGCGACATCATGAGCATGACACGCCTTATCAATAGCGTTTATTGGATATTCGCCGGGTCGGGGCTGATTTTGATCATCAAGTCTGATATCTAATCGTGTTCCCGGTCCACAGTAGCTATATCCTGGAAGGTGCTTTTCTCCTGGATACTTTGCCCACGGTGTTCCTGGGAGTTTTGTCAATTTGGCTGCAATATCACCTCCTCGTTTTTTTTTAAAGGTTTCGTGGAAGTAAATCTAAATTTTTTCGTACTACATTGTACGCATTTACCAGAAAGCGCTGATCGATTATTTTTCGTTGTAATCGTCGTCAAGTCATTTGTGCCAGTACGTGTCCTACACTTCACACAATATAGATCCATAATTTATATATAACAGTTATGAATGTAATTGATTATTCAGCTACTCGACAACGAAAACCTATTAAACATCATGCAATGTTACCAGATTCTATTCGCGCGATTATCATCGGACCATCTGGAAGTGGCAAAACACAATTGCTACTTAATTTGATAACGAGATGGATGAAGTGGGATAAATTGTACATGATTGCTCCGAGTGTAGACGATCAACGATGTTATGAAGTGCTAAAGGATTTTAATGATGCCGCGCGAGAAATTAACGGTGATGATATCATTGAGTTTATAACCGATATCGAAGAGGCACCTAGTATTGATGATATTGATGGAAGTATTAACAATTTAGTCGTATATGATGATGTTATGTTGGAAAGACAAACAAATCCTGCTATAATATTTTCCCGAGGCAGACATAAAAACATAGATGTGATATATGTTACTCAAAAATACGCACAGATTCCAAGTATAATAAGAGAAAATTGCAATTTAGTATGCGTATTTAACGGTACTGGAAAATACACATTACAAAATATTTTTAATTACTGGTGTGACGGTGATATGGATTTTAATAAATTTAAAAATTTCTTTAGTATGGCTAGAACCGCCCCATACGGATTTATAACGATAAATTTAGCAGACTCTCGGACAAGATATCGTATCGGACTTGATCAAATATTTAGTTAGTAAAAATCGAAGATTTTCATAGCAGCCGAGGAGGTGAACGTCAACTAAATGGCGTCTTTTTTTTTACTGCTATTTTGCTGATTGGAGGCTTATATTAAGCATTTTCGAGAAAGCCTCAGTTTGCTAAATCGACGCCTGTAAAAGCAATTTCGGGAAGCCTCAGTTTGCTAAATTGACGCTTGTAAAAGTATTTTCAAGGAAGCCTTAGTTTACTAAATTGACGCCTAGAAAAGTATTTTCAAGGAAGCCTTAGTTTACTAAATTGACGCCTAGAAAAGTATTTTCAAGGAAGCCTTAGTTTACTAAATTGACGCCTAGAAAAGTTGGTCTGTTCACCTCCTCTGCTGCTACCCACCACTCCAGTTGATGGCCTGATGGGCAAGTAAGTAGCAAGATGTGTTGAACAATGTTCCAGAGACCCACCACTCCAACTTGATGGCCTGATGGCAAGTAAGTAGCAAGATGTGTCAAACAAAGTTCCAGAGACCTAACATTCCAACTTCATCTATGCCTGATGGCAAGTAAGTAGGAATATGTATCAAACAAAGTTCCAGAGACCCATCACTCTAACTTGATGGCCTGATGGCAAGTAAGTCATGTGGTGCTTCCGTAATGTAGTGAGAACAACATATTCCAGCTGGTTCTATGCCTTGTGGCACATAAGTAACTTGATGCCTGGCATTCAGAAAGCTACTGAAAACTCACCCCACCCCCACCCTATTTCTACTGGAGAAACAATGAAATGGATAAGTATGTGCACTGTTGGGATGATGATACTCACAACACTATTCTTTCCAAGGTGATGACTACTGGTTTTCATTAGTTCCTCCTTTATGGCTTGTAGTAAAAGGTCACACAAACTATGGTTTGCAGCTCTATCTGGAAAAAAAATAATACACAAACTATGGTTTGCAGCTCAATCTGGAAAAAAATACACAGACTATGGTTTGCAGCTCTATCTAAAAAGGCTACACAAACTAAAGTTCAAAGCTTATTCTGCAAGATCATATGACTAAGGTTCACAGCTTTGTCTGAAAAGGTCATACTAAGGTTCACAGCTCTATTGGAAAAGGTCACACAGAGTAAAAGTTCACAGCTTTTTCTAAAAAGGTCATAAGGTTCGCTGCATTCCTGTCATAACCTGACAAAGAAGAGGACAATTATATATTTCAGTGTCTTTTAGCTGGGAAATAAGATTTGAAAAACCAACAATGTCTGCATGAAGTAGCTGACTGTAACAATCTTACTACAGTACTCCACCTGCCTCTCCAAGGACGTGGGTAAACTGGTACATGGAGAACTAGCCCTGGGAGAACTCACCCCAACATATCTGGAGAAGTCAACAAATGGTGGAGAAGTCGACAAATGGTGGCTAGAGACATTGCTCCAAATGGTTGGAAAAGTCACCCAAAACTTATTTTTTAAAAAAATAAATTATTAAATTATTGATTACCTAAGTGTCAATGCATTGTTGAATAAATGTTGTACATTATATGTTGCCCTTGAATCCTGCTTCTACTATATTATCTTTGTCATTCCACATGAGTCTGATGTTTTTTACAATAAAGTTTGAAATCTCTGACAACATGAAATCACATTAATGGAGTTATAAAAGTACAGATAAGGTGATTTCCTGTTGTCAGAGATTTCATTGTACTTTATTGAAAAAAGCCAGATTCCTGTGGTCATTCCGACATAATGGTGCACATGTCCTTGAGGCAAAGTGCACATCCCTTTTGGTCAGTTGGTAAATTTTGTTAAGTTCATAGATATAAGCAGTGATATCAAAGTCATTGTGAAATTTGCTGAGATCGTAATTTTCATCGGACATCTACGAAAACAATAGGAGCATCTTTTTAAAAATTAATATTGTTGGTATCAGCAGATCATTTAGAATTGATTCGATTGCATACAAAAAGCATGAGTCATCATTATTTTTAACCCTGATATAAACAGTTTTGTTAATAACCCATTTTGAAAAATTCGAGTTCAGCGCACAACTTACTTAAATTCATTGATGTTCCAATAAATGTAATTAATTTTATCAAACATACTGTTAAGGAGTCACAGTCCTTTTTGAAAGTAGAGGGTTCATATTGTTAAACAGATAGTTGAATACCTTTTCCTTGTCAGACTGAATATGTTCAGTGTGTATCCTAATACTTTTTTTTCATTCTATTATACGATCCTTCACTTGGTACTAAATACAATGGGAACTTTTGCCATTGTTTTCCATCTCTGCTCATCTCTGACAGTTATATGGCACAACTGTTGACAGCAAAAAGTATGTTTTGAAATCTTACTTTTATTGTTGTTGAACTTGGATATTTATCTTGTAAAATTATACCAACATGGGTACTGGAACAATCCTCATATATTTTTACTCTTTTATCTCCATCTTTGAAAAGTAAGAAATTATCTTTCAAATGAAACAACATTAAATACATGTATTGCATACACTTTGTCATTCAATGTTTCCAACAACAATTTATTTTGCAATTTTGATGTTGTATGGAAGTGCAACAGATGTTTTCCTCTAGTTGTATAATAATCCCTTCCTTCACATTTTGCATTCATCTTGCTTGTGTCATGTTGATAATAACAAAAATATATCACTTATAACTGACATCATATAAGCTCATTAGATTTCTTATAACAACACATACCATAACACCAAAAGAAACATTTTTTAACAAATGTTCTTGCTATCTGTTATATCTGTTATAGTAAACATTATTCATTAATGTGGTAATTTCAAACTCACACCAGTCTGATTCAGACCAGTATTCAGGTTTGTTTAATTAGGATTTTTAATGTAGCTTTAACAATTTTTTGTCACATCGCTACAATGTCTGCAGTGCAGCAGTTTATAGTGATGTCTAGCACTGGGGTATTATGTCGCAGACATGTAACATGATGTCCCACCCAGTCACCTTATCCTGACACCAGGCCAGCCAGTCCTAACACTAACCTCTTAATGCCAAGCGCCATGCAAAGCCACTGTTAGTACCATTTTTGTAAGTCTTTGGTATGACTTGGCTAGGGATCGAACCCACAACCTCTCGCTTCTGCAGTGCACACTCTAACCATTAAGCCACCAGAGCAGTCCCCAGTATTCTGGCTGATTCAGACCATGTGAAATATAAAGTTTAGTCCAGGTGATATATAAAATTGTTTTTATAGATGATTTTCTCAGTATGTCCCAAGTATCTCAAATATGCACATGCAAAAAAATAACATTAGAATGCATGATAATTGGGTTGTTATATCTAATGAAATAACTTCAGACTTTTATTTTGCATCTGCAATTTAGTAGTGAAATATTTTTTCAAACTTCTCATTCAACTTTCTGCACACTTTAAGTATTTTCCTGAGAAATAATAAAATTGTGAACAGTGACAAAAAAGAATAAATAGACTATATGATAGACATAGCACAAGCGAGCTTTCAGAAACAGTCAGAATTCTGTGCTTTAGCCAGGATGCTGAACTCAGTGACTGCGTTTACTGAGTAGGTGTTGATGTTTTTTATTGATTCCATGTGACATTCACCTGTGATTAGCAAATCTTAATACAAATCAGAATAAATTGTTCATTTAGAGAGATGATACTAAAACCCATTAGTTTATTGACTCCCAGTCAGGACTAATTCAGTCAAATTTAGGTTATAGTGGTCTATGCAATAAAGTTATCTCAGTATTGCTTTGCATTTAGGTTGGAATCCTTTAATATATAAAACTCCCAATGTCACATCATGCTTATGTCCGCTCTATTTTTCCAAATAAAATACATCCAATAATTTGAAGATAATAGGAGCAGAGAATACTTTATATAATTCAGAACAGAAGCAGAGTTGATCAAATGGAAAAGCTGACATTGTATAGATTTAGTAAGTTATTAAGCTGAAGAAAACAACAATAAAAATAAAGTGGTAACCACCATGTGGCAACATCTCAGAATTAGTATCTATGATCCTTGGGGTAACTTCTCTAGGCACAGTGGGGTGACTTATCCAACCACCATGGGGCAACTTCTCCTGACACCTCAGATGAGTTCTTCATGGGGCGAGTTCTCCATGGGGCAACTTCTCCACTCTTTGGTATAATCACTGTAATTATCTGCCAGCAGACCTGCCAACCCAGACGTGACTATCTCAGTAAATCAGTTGACCTTTTAGCATAATGATATCTTAGAGGTCATGCAAACATAAAATTAACATGAGTCTCTAACACATGAAATACAGATCACAGTGGCATAATTGGAAGGCTGGTCAGGATACAACACTAAATATGCATCACCTCAGTCAATTTCCTTACCGGGCAACAGCAGACAGATATTGTAAATTTGGCATCGCAGATCTTTGCAGTTTATAAAGAACGCACCAAAAATTAGCTCATGCAAAAAGTCATATAAAATTCACTGAAGGATGAAATACAAGTTAGGTCTTAAAACTGATACAGTCATTAAACTGCACACTACAACCTGGATATGCCACCATGCAAGACTTTTTGGTTTGTTTGCCCAGACACAAAATGTTGTGATATCCAACAAATAAAATGAATTCAGAGTTAAAAGTTTTACTTCTAAAAAGAATGTGGGTCTAGTTCAGCAAGAGAGATAAACTAGTAAAGCAAATCTTCACTGCAGGAATGGTAAATTAAATATGACCTCTAAAAATACATCATTAAAACTCAGGCTAACCATCATACATCACTAGACTGGCCATGTTATTACAAGGCCTATTAATAGAGTGATTCAACCAATGGTGCATAGCATAATAGAAAACACATTACCATCATACACCTGTAGTCTGACCATGACATTACAAGGCCTATTCAATAATGTGATTCAATCAATGGTGCATGGCATAGTAAAAAACACATTACCATCATACAACAGTAGGCTGGCCATGTTATCACAAGGCTTATTCATAGAGTAATTCAACCAATGGTGCATGGCATAGTAGAAACACATTACCAACATAATCAACTAGTCCATGTAGTTACACTACCTATTCATGGCGTGATTCAATACATGATTTATGGTGTAATAGAAGACACATGTTAAATCTGACAGACTTACCATCATACACCAGTAGCTTGACCATATTATTACAAGGCTTATTCATGGGGTGATTCAATAAATGATTCATGGTGTAATAGAAACGCCAGACTTGTAACAGACATTCTGCTGCTGATAAGCATTGGGATGTTTCTTGATTTGTTTTCAGCCACTGTTCCTCTTTCTCTAGACGATGAATCACCTTGAGAACATTTGGGTATCCACTAACAAAATAATACGGCTGAAAAGAAACAACAAGAATCAGTGTGGCAGCCGCTGAATGACATTTGATTGACATTTTGATTGACATTTTGGTTAATTAGTGATAACCGGGTTCTACTAACAAAGTACAACACCTAAAACCAATGCTTTATTAGGAGAGATTTGCGCAAACGTGTTTTAGCATCATAATGAAGATTTTTCATGAAAGTTTTAAATGATAACCATCATCTGTATGTGCATATAATATACACAGGATCTTACTTGTAATTAAATTTATGAAATGTGTTGAAACATTTCTATCTTTGTGAGCTTTGGCAGTGTATTTACATATATTACAGATATATTTTGACTCTAAATGAGCAGCATATTTATATAATTATCTGAACATTAATTGACACAAACAGCTTATTTACTCATTTTGTACAGCCAAACTGACTATAAATGAACAGCATATTTAAATACTGAAATTATACTATTTGACACTAACAGCTTATTTACTCATTTTGTACAGCCAAACTGACTATAAATGAAAAGCATATTTAAATATTGAAATCATACTATTTGACACTAACAGCTTATTTACTCATTTTGTACAGCCAAACTGACTATAAATGAACAGCATATTTAAATATTGAAATCATACTATTTTACACTAACAGCTTATTTACTCATTTTGTACAGCCAAACTGACTATAAATGAAAAGCATATTTAAATATTGAAATCATACTATTTTACACTAACAGCTTATTTACTCATTTTGTACAGCCAAACTGACTATAAATGAACAGCATATTTAAATATTGAAATCATACTATTTTACACTAACAGCTTATTTACTCATTTTGTACAGCCAAACTGACTATAAATGAAAAGCATATTTAAATATTGAAATCATACTATTTGACACTAACAGCTTATTTACTCATTTTGTACAGCCAAACTGACTATAGATGAACAGCATATTTAAATATTGAAATCATACTATTTTACACTAACAGCTTATTTACTCATTTTGTACAGCCAAACTGACTATAGATGAACAGCATATTTAAATATTGAAATCATACTATTTTACACTAACAGCTTATTTACTCATTTTGTACAGCCAAACTGACTATAGATGAACAGCATATTTAAATATTGAAATCATACTATTTTACACTAACAGCTTATTTACTCATTTTGTACAGCCAAACTCACAATAAATGAAAAGCATATTTATATATTTCAACACTACTTGACACAAACAGCTTAATTACACATTGTTTACAGCCAAACTGACTATAGATGAACAGCATTATTTATATATCTAAACACTAATTGACACAAACAGCTTATTACTCATTTTGTACAGCCAATTGTATGATGGTGCATTTGATCATCCATATGTATGATGTTGCTTCAAGTCCTACATGATCTGTGCATGTCTGACATGATAGTTATAGTTTCACTTTGACAACACTCACTCAGACAGCCATATAACACTCACTCAGACAACCATATAATCAAACACTCACTCAGACAACAAAATAATCAAACAGTCACTCACACAGCCAAATAAAATCAAGAATCAAACACTCACTCAGACAAACATACTATTTCCTTTGATTAGGATTTTTAATGTAGCTTTAACAATTTTTCTGTCATATTGCTATGATGTCTGCAGTGAGGCAGTTTATAGTGATGTCTAGCACTGGGACATCATGCCGCAGACATGTAGCATGATGTCCCACCCAGTCACATTATTCTGACACCAGACTGACCAGTCCTAACACTAACTTCTTAATGCTGAACGCCAAGTGAGACAGTTGTTATATCTGAGGCTATATCCCCGTTTGTTTGTACCCTCCCCCTGCCGATTTCAGTAACAAAAAGCATAAACAAGATTAAACATCAGTAAATCTTACTCAGTACATTCACTGATATATAATTTCTAACCCGATTGTGACCAGGGTGTCCATAACACCTTCATCGTCTGCACGTCTCATAGTTAACAGAAGTTTTCACTATCAACCATGGTCATCCTCGAGATCAATTTCCAGTTCCTGGACAAGACCATTTTCAGCGAAGGGGCGGATGCATAACTACACATGTATGTACATAGAAGGTAGATTTTACTGGTGGCAAAGGGGTATAACTCTTAACCTTACCATAATTGACGGAAGTATCTGGGAGTAACCAAATAGGAGCAATGACGTCACTCTATTTGCGGAAAATAGACTTGCCAAAATTGTATGTAATATGGCGTCATGTTAGTATGGAAACTTCCGTTAAGTATGAGATGTGCAGACGATGAAGGTGTTATGGACACCCTGGTCGCAATTTAGTTAGAAATTATAAATCAATGAATGAACTGAGTAAGATTGATTGATTTTTTTTATCTTATGTTTTTCGTTACTAAAATCGGCAGGGGGGTACAAACAAATGGGGATATAGCCTCAGACTATAGTACCATTTGTGCAAGTCTTTGGTATGACGTGGCTGGGGATCGAACCAACGACCTCTCGCTTGCAGGGCGGACACTCTGACCACTAGGCCACCAGAGCAGTCAAACAACCATAGAAACAAACACTCAAACAACCATATAATCAAACACTCCCTCAGACAACCATATAATCAAACACTCAGTCAGACAGCCAAATAATCAAATACTCACGCAGACAACCATATAATCAAACACTCAGACAGCCAAATAATCAAACACTCACTCAGACAGCCAAATAATCAAACACTCAGACAGACAAATAATCAAATACTCCCTCAGACAACCATATAATCAAACACTCACTCAGACAGTCAAATAATCAAACACTCCCACAGACAACCATATAATCAAACACTTACTCAGACAGCCATATAATTAACCCTTAAAGTGCGTGTCGCGACTATAGTCGCGCTGTTGTTTGTGGTCCCATAGTGCGTATCGCGACTATAGTCGCGCTAGAGGTGAGCAACACTGATCGCATTCTGTAACTTCATCTTGCCATAAATGCCTGTAAAACTATATTTGATTGGTTTAAAAAGGCCCGGAACGAGCATTCTGCAGTACTTTACTATATTATTAACAATGTAATTTTACAAATGCTCGCTTCTAAACACATGGTACTTGTGTAAAGCTAAAA